>OY757924.1:30754248-31354248 GCA_963585895.1 Sepioteuthis lessoniana
TTAGATATATTATTCATACAAGAGTAACAAATTTTTTGCGTGTTCTTATCAAAAATTTTATTCAATCCATTGTCCTAGTTGAAATGTCTATTTGTTGACTTAAGAAAGTACTTGTATATATTAACATTAAAAAGCTAACAGAAAAGGAGGTGGAGTCAAATCTGATTATCTTTCTTTTCTTGTGCTTAGCTTTTTTTATTATTAAAATCAATATTAATGACACTATCTTCAAATCTATAATTACAACTATCATAACTACTATTGTGCCTGTTGGTGCCACTGCTATTGTTTATGCTGCAGTGTTCAGTAACTTTATTCTCTATAAGTTGTTCCTGGTATGCTAGCCTCTGTTGGAATCCACTCTTTTTCCAAGGCCTCATTATAAAGTTTTTTGTTAGTAGATAATCTATTAATCCTTATATTAACTGCATTTTCTATGCTTGATAATTGATCTAGATTGGTTCGGGGTGACATTAATTTAAGTAGGTGTTTTGTTTTCTTTGCTAAATGGTTTTAAAGTATTGTTAGATAAATTAAAGGTAATGTCCAGGAAATTAACTATTTTAAAGTTAGATGATTTTAAATCCTGTAAGCTTAAAGGCTCTTCTAATTTTCTTATGTATTTTTGAAGTTTTTGGGTTATTACTATCTGGGATGAAGATGAGGCTATCAGTTCTATATAAACCTACTTGTTTAAGGTCTATTATCCTATGTAGAGTGTCTGATACATAAATATCTATCAAGTCAGCTATTTCTGCAGAGTTGTAAGCACCCATGAGAACATCAAAGTTATCTGTTTCATTTTTTATCCAAGTAGACATATTATCAGCAAGCATAGACTTTCTATAAGTTAAAATAATTTGTATTTGTTCTTCAGTGATGTTTATAAAGTTCTTTGCATAGTTCAAACTTTTTAATGATATGTCTTTATATATAGAGGAATAGAATTCACAAATATCAAATTGAATAAATGTGGTTCTACTTTTACACTTTATATTTCTAAACCATTCTTTTACATCAAATGAATTTAGCAAAGATTGTACCGAGAGGCTTTTTGAATGTTAAAGATAATATTTTTGAGAAACTGTTTTGAAACTAGGCTTAGTTCAGTCTTCAATGGGTTTATTAATATGAACTGTTGTAATGGAAATTGGTCTTATAGTCTTTGAATAAAATATAAGCACTTTTTTTTCACTAATTTACCTATTCTCTCATTAAGGTGCAGTTTGCTTGCAAATTTAGCTCAGTCATTATTGATTTGTAACATAGTATCCCTGTTGTCTAGTTTGTAAGTATCAGTAATCTTATACTGTAGGATTCTAAAATAATTGGAAGGGCTAATCTTATATATGTTTTTCAATTTGTCCACTCTAACACAAATCTTTTTGACTTTTAATTTTCTCAATTTCTTTTTAATTTAACACTGAAAATTATAAAATTGATTTCTAAATCTAATTTTCTAATTAATTTAAATAGATCATCTACAAAAAGGTCCAAAATTTTGTTGTTATGTGGGATAAATTCTTTCCTTGGTAACTCAGAGAGGTTCAAATAGAAGTAGGTTCTCTAACATATCATTTTCATAAAATCAACAATTTCATCTGTTAGAAATAAAGTGAATGAATGTGTTGATGGGAAAATGATGTTTTTCAGTGAGTAATCCGGTGTAAATGTCTCCATTAGTGAAGCATATGTGCTGTGTTGTTTATTTTGTGGTAGAATTATCAAGAGACAGCTCATTTTATATATATATATATAATAATTGATATATATATATATATATATATATATCAATTATTGATGCAGACTACGCTGATGACATAGCGCTTCTAGCAAAATACACCTGCGCAAACCGCATCCCAGGTTCATAGTCTTAAATGAGCAGCAGGTGGCATATGCCTCCATATCAATGCAGACAAGACAGAATACATGTGCTCTAATCAAAAGAAGCAATGTCTACATGCTAAAGGGTGGTCCTTTGAAACTAGTGGACAAGTTCACCTACCTTGGAAGCAGTTTCTCGTCAACCAAGAATGACATTAATAAGTGACTAGCAAAGTAATGGGCAGATATCAATAGGCTATTGGTCATATAGAAGTCTGACCTGACCGATAAAATGTAATTTTTCCAAGCAGCAGTTGTGTCAGTACTGATGTATGGATTGACTAATTTGACTGATGTATGGATTCACATAACTTAATGTATGGAGAAAAAGCTTGATGGCAATTACATAAGAATTCTGTAAGCTGTATTGAGCAAGTCCTGGAGACAACACCTTACAAAACAGCAGCTTTATGGCCACCTACCACAAATCATGAAAACTATCAAAGTTTGACAAACCAAACATGCAGGACACTGCTGGAGAAGTAAGGACAAACTCATAAGTAATATACTCTCTTCATATGGACTAGCAAAGGCAAGACAACCAGCTAGAACCTATATACAACAGCTCAGTGCCAATACAGGATGTAGCCTGGAAGATCTCCAGGGAGCGATGGATGATAGAGACAGATAGCAAGAGAGGGTGAGGGAGATCCGTGCTGGCAGCACAACATGTTGGTTATTATATATATATATATATATATATATATATATATATACGGATTTTGGTTACTTATACAAGGGGACTCAATAGTTTTACTGTAGGATATGAATGAATTTTTATTAGAAATTTTCTCTGAACAATGTTCAATCAATAAAATATTCATTGGGGAATGAAGAGCATGGTGAAGGAAGGAAATTATGTTGAAAGAGAAACATTTGCAATGTAAAATATAACCTTTATTCATCGTTAAATGCAATGATTTCTAACATATATTCATACCTACATGCTCATAGATACACATATTTGAACAGTAAAGTAATGTTAGTTGGAGAAATGTTGTTTCTTCTCAGAAATAAATATAAGAATAATGATATGAAAGTTTATGAGAGTCTTACATATCTGAGAAGATTTCCCTAGTTCTTGGCTTATTGTTTACTTTTTTTTTATAAAACTTTATTTGCTGAAATAATGTCATGGTGAAAGGTTATACTGACTACTTTGAGAAAATTTCCAGACCCTTCAAAAAGAGAGAAAGAAACAACCTATTTTCTTACACTATATGAGAGCAATTCTAACTGGTTGGGTGAAAGTCTTAATGTCATATCTATCTGTCTGTAAACAGCATACAGATTTTTGACAGTTTATCTTCGACCATAGAATGTTTACTTCTGACATCCTCCACAGTACATTTGTACTTATTTTTATGAGTGTTTATGACTGAAAGTTGAATAAAAAAGCTCTGCTAATTTTTAAGTCATATTATTCTGTCTTTACTAATGGAAAACAAAACATTATTACCAACCACAGAAAATAGCAAGTAAGAGCTTTCTAATGTTATTCGGATATATTATCCCTGCCAAATCCAAATTTGGTTCTATTCTTGACAGACATGTTTCCTGAGATTCTATCCCCTTCCCCTCTTGAAGCATTACTGAAGTACAGTCTTTTAATTCTTACAAAAAAGTAAGAAAATAAATTGAGAGCTTCAATCTCTACATGCTTCTCCAATAAAACCCTTAAATTCACTCTAATGTACTACATGACACTTTCAATATGGGTGCATTACAAGGGCCCGAACCATCAAAAGAAATATTAAATAAAAAGAACATTTTTTGGCTTTTCTCAGCTTCTGTCATAAATAAAGCTATATAAAGTATGGTGTATAAAAGAGGAAGGAAAAAATGTCTGAAATTCCCTGAGGAACCAAAAACATCTCCACCCATCCAAAAATTGCTGCTTTATCTATTCATTTGTTTATTCATTTTTCACACACACACACACACACACACACACACACACATATATATATATATATATATATATATATATATATATATATATATATATATATTGTATCTTGAATCAGCTGGATTTTCTTGGCTGCCCTTTTCAGTTTGTTTCTTATCTGTTGTTTTCTTTTTTCATTTTATTCTTTTCTCTCTCTTTTTCCCTTGCTCTCAAGATATCTCTGTTCTTTTCTTGCTTTTTCCTTTGTTTTCTTACTTCTTCTCTAAAACCCTTCATCTATGTTCTTACTATTTCTTTCTTCTCTTTTTTCACCCTCTCTATCTTATCAATATTATTTTTGTATTTATTCTCTTCTTTTGCAGCTTCTTATACCGAATGACAAGGGCAGATAACTGAAACCAGGAACCTAAAAGATACCCTTCAATCTCTAAATAGGAATTGACCAAAAATGCTTTCATTTCCTTTCTTTTTTCTTTATTTTTAATAGGAGACATTAGAAGCCTCTCCAACTATTAGAAATCAGATTTATGTCTGTTCACAGGTATATTTTTAGTGATTTTTCCTTTTTCTGTGTTTTGCCAAGTCTTTTGTTGGTGCTATGTAAAACTAAGTAAGCTGAACATTTCCAGTGCTTTCTTATCATCATAAGTATTTTTGTATGTACTGCTTCCATTCTTATGTCTGTCTCTCAGGCTGATGCCTTATTCAGGTAATCCATTTCCTCTGTTTTCTCTATACTCCAAGTATCACTTAGGCTTTTTTATCCAAGGAAAATATGGATTCTCCCCAAATACTGATATATTTTTACCAATGACAAACCTATATTCTGATGCATGCATAACAATTGATAATCTTGTTGGTTAGTTTGAATTAACCTTAATATCTTGTTTTCTGAGGAGATGAATGCTTTCAAAAGTATGTCATGCTACATTGGAACTAGTTCTAATATTATATTTCTAATATCCTTTTGAGAATTAGTATATTATTTTACTTACGGAATGTTAGAATTTAAAATTCATTATGCTATATTCATTCTATAAAACATTCAGGCTGCACTCTTTAACCTCATGGCTTTTAATAAAATTTCTACACACACACACACACACACACACACACACACATATATATATATATATATGGAGGTGCTTGCGGTACAATGATTATTGCCAAAGGAAATGGACATGGCAAACCAAGTTCAAATCCCAGCAGTTTGCATATCACATAGCACAATAATCCTTGGGAAAGATGTGAATGTAAATATCCACCTTCCAGCAATAGATAAACTGAGTTCTTTAAGCTTGATATTTCAACGAGTCTTGGACAAAGGAAAACTGAGTTGGGTCATATCCAGTTCATGTAGAGGGCTTGGGTATATATATATATATATATATATTCAAGTGTGTATATTTAAGCTGCAAGTTATTATTCAAGCAAGTTTTGCTAAAGATGATGGAACACTATTTATTATTTTTATTTTTATTTTTCCAAGACTCTTTGATATTTTTTTAGTGTCAGGATCTAGATGGTAAAGGAATTGTTCCATATCTTCTGCCCAAGCACTTTCGATTATACTTTTGGTTACCATCAGGGGTAGTGTTAAGTTGAGTGTTGAGTTTTTGCTGTTTTAATAATTTGTAGCATTTTGTTTTGTAGTTGTCATTTGGAACATTTTCATTTGTTTTAAAATGTTTGGTTGGAGAAAGGTTTACTAATAGTTCGTGATTTTAGTTATTAAAAGTATGTTGAGGCATGTGTTAAATGCTATTTCATTTATGCTTGTTTTTTTTAAATTTTTTGTGCATGTTGCTTCTAAGATTTATAATCGTTTTTTATTATTATTTTTATATATAATTATTGTATTATTTATAAGAATCTTAAGTAAGTTGGTTAGTGTTATTGTTGTGCTTTATAATTGAATGCTGTTTTATGGTGCTATTTTCAGAAAGGTGCTAAGTATAGGATTTACACACCAATAGTTTTTAAATAGCCGTGATACAAGAAAATTCTAGAAAATAGGATCCTGATTAACTTGTTCCTGAAACAAAGATGGTGGACGTCGGTAAACTAATTTGTTTTTGGAACCTATTAGTCAGGAAAGTCACGTGCTTTGTGGTCCAAACTACTTCTGCACCTTTGATTTTGTCCCGCGTAAAATAAACGATATGTTTGGAGCCGATCACGTTCCAAGAATTTACTACATATACTCTAGACTTCCGATAACCCACTCTCTTCCAACTTTTACATTCTGAATCACAGTTAACGACTCGTAGCCCCAAAAATATAGAATGCAGGCGTGTATAGTAAGTGAATTTTTTTTTCTCCTCTTCTGCCTATCCGTTGAAAGCATTCCTACAACTTCAGACTCTTCAACAAAACCAGAAAGATACAAAAGACCTATAGGCTATACATTTCTTAGTTTTAGATAAATCATCTCCGAACACGTAAATAGGAATATTCCAGAAAAAAGGATCAAAATCTCACGGACAGAATGTATACTCTTATATTTTAAACCAATCAGAGAACGACACATAGAATAGAATATTCTAGAAAAAGTGGATTGAAAACTTATTTGTAGAAAAAATTGTCACCGAAAAAAATAGTAAGGTTCCAAAATATGTAATTTCTGTGAATCTGATAGATTAAGACAGGTCACTGGTTGCGTTTTCGCATTTAAACTTCATTTGACCAGAAATAAACTTAAAATATTTTCCTTTGATCCACTTTTATTTTACCCAAAAGTGAAAATAGCGAAGTTTTTTTTTGTTCAAAGTAGAGTGAGACTGGCGGATCATCAGACAGGCACATTGCCGCGACCGGCCGACAAACCCTTGCCGCGACCTGCCGATAAACCTAAAACATATCAAATCACACGCCCGAGTTAGGACGATTATATCCGAGTACGACCGGAACTGACTAAGCCCTTTTTTTCTTGCTAACGACCTTGACATCTAGTTATAGCTAAAAGAAAAGGGTGAATTAAAATTAATAACATTCACAAAACACTTCGGCCAAAAATTACCTGATAAGACTTGAACTAATAGTCGTCGCCAGCCTATAGCAGGTTAGGAAAATACTTTACGGCTACACTCATTTTTTATCAAAGAATTTTATATCCACGCGGCTGAGCTGTGTGTCACAGCACTTCCGTGATATCAACAGGCCCTTTTCAACCCTCGTTGGCACGCTCCTAGCGAAGCTCATTAAGGAGGAATCCTGCATTCTGTGCGGTCGCATTCACCTTAACTTCCGACGTTGATCCCACTTCTCGTGGTAGATCCCCTTTTTTTTTCCCACCTACATAGGTATGCACAAAGGTCCTTTTTAGGACCATAAGAGGTCTCTGTCTGCGGGTCAGAGCATCTCTGACTGGTCAGTAATGATCAGTCGAAGTAGACGGCCAGGCGGCAAACACGAAGACGGATTCTAAGACCAACCGGTCTTAACTCTCAGTCGGTTCCGATAGTCCGATAAGCTGCGCAGCGCTAATGGCACGGTCCAGCCTTTAGCTACTCCTTCGCTATCTGCGCAGCGCTAAGATAACGCCCATCTTAGCCTCGGCCTTCTGGCCTGTCCGCTCGACAGCTCGGCTTTGACCCGACAAAGCCTTCGCTGCTGTCCGCTCGTCCGCACGGCTTTGACCCGACAAAGCCTTCGTTCCCGTCAGCTCGCCCGCACGGCTTTGACCCGACAAAGCTTTCGCTCTCGTCCGCTCGTTCGCACGGCTTTAACCCGACAAAGCCTTCGCTCTCGTCCGCTCGTTCGCACGGCTTTAACCCGACAAAGCCTTCGCTCTCGTCCGCACGGCTTTGCCCCGACAAAGCTTTCGTTCTCGTTCGCTCATCCGCACGGCTTGGGACCCGACAAAGCCTTCGCACTAGTCCGCTCGTCCGCACGGCTTTGACCCGACAAAGCCTTCGCTCTCGTCCGCTCGTCCGCACGGCTTTGAGACGACAAAGCCTTCACTCCCGTCCGATACGTCCGCACGGCTAGGGGGCCCAGCAAGGCCCTAGCCTTTCCTCGACCTCGACGCTCTTGCAAGGTACAACGCAGTCCACGTAACGACTCGCTGTTACGGACGGTTCTACCACTGCAACACCTGACTCACGTACGACCCATCGTACGAGTCAACAACCCGATCGACACACCCTTGGTTAACCACAACATACCGTCACAACCAGGGATATCGATCTACCAACCTCGATCGACCATCTAGCTGTACCCAACGACCAGCACCGACCATCTAGCTGAACTCAACGACTCGACCGACCTCAGCTTACCAGCATCCAACATCTAGCTGTACTCAACGACTCGACCTACGCCAGCGACCCTCGTCGAACGCCCAGCTGCGAACACATACAACCGCCACGGACATTTACATTCACGCTTGTAAATACGACGAAATAAATTGTCATTTGTAATTATCATTATCTCACCTTTGTTCCTTCATATTGCTTTGGCTGTTCTCATTCACATAAATTCATTTGCGGGGTCGACATACTTATAGGCCCCGCAACAAGTGGTGACCCCGAACGTGAATACAGACAGAGCAATGGAGGGCAGCGGTGAGTCCGACACATTAATGGCAAACGTCACCGTGGCGTTGCCAACGTACAATCCAGATGTACATTCCTGGTTCCAACAAGTCGAAACCATCTTCCTCATGCTGAGGATAAGATCCCAGCGCATCAAAGTAGCCAACTTGATGCAGAAATTGCCACCAGACGTTATCAGCCGGATTACGGATGCTCTCGCTGAACTCCCAGAGAAAAAACCCTACGACTACCTTAAGGACATAATCCTTAAACGTACAGGCCGCTCTGAAGAAGAAAGAATCCGGGACGTCCTTCAAAACATCACGATCGGAGACAGGACACCAGCCCAACTTTTAAGATTCATGAAGAGTCAGTTAGGCTCGAAGCATGTCTCAGAGACCGTCCTGCGAACCCTATGGATGGAGCGACTACCATCATGGGTCTCGCAAATAATTGCTCCAATGTCCCGATCCACCGCATTGGATGACTTGGCCGACTCCGCTGATTTGGTGTTCGAACGATCCAACAACATCACCTCTGTCCAGGCACCAACATCGGAGTCGCAAACAACAAAAGAGCTGCGAGCCATGAAAAAAATGATGGCAGACCTGCAAAAACAACTTCACGAGATGAAGGTCACCCGACGACAGAGGCCAAGGGATAGGACGCATAGTCGCCATCGACGCCCTCGAACCCCTAGTAATCACCGGACCAACGACGAAGACATTTGCTGGTATCATCAGACATTTGGAGACCAAGCAAAGAAATGCAGGCCGTACTGCAAATTCACGTCGGCCCAGGAAAACTAGGAAACCGGAGGGTAACGACGACGAACCCATCCGGTAACGAACTAAAGACATGTCGTCTCTTCTATATATGGGACCGGAGGAATAAAATAAAATTCCTTGTAGACACGGGTGCAGCCATCAGCGTCATACCTCACACAATTGACCCATCCGCTAAGCCCACCCCACTCAAACTACAAGCAGCCAACGGTTCCACTATAGACACGTACGGTGGAAAAACGCTCTCTCTAAACATTGGCATGCGGCGTGACTACACTTGGACCTTCACGCTGGCCAACGTCAAAATACCAATCCTCGGCGCAGACTTCCTGGCGCACTACGAACTATCGGTTCACATGAACCCACGAACATTGTCGGATACCTTGACGAACCTCCACGTCATAGGGACGCCAGCACGACACAGCACCACGGGGATCGGAATCGCAGCATGCCATGGCCAGGATTACGTGGACATCCTGAATCAGTTCGTGGATATAACACAACCATTCAAATCCACTGATTCGGGTGTCCACCAAACGCAACACCACATCAAAACGAGTGGTCCACCAGCACACTCCCAACCCAGACGACTCGCGCCACACAAACTGGCTTATGCTAAAGAGCAGTTTGAACAGATGCTAAACGACGGCATCATACGACCCTCGGACAGCCCCTACGCTTCACCTCTACACCTGGTACCGAAACCTGGAAACAAGGAGTTCCGGATATGCGTCGATTACAGGAAACTGAACGCCTCCACAGTTCCTGATCGATATCCGGTACCCCACATCCACGATTTTGCTTCCGGACTGCAGGGTTCTCGTATCTTCTCGAAAATAGACCTTACGAAGGCATACCATCAGATCCCTGTAGCTCCGGAAGACATCCCAAAAACAGCAGTTACGACACCGTTTGGCCTGTATGAATTCCTAAAAATGCCATTCGGTCTACGTAACGCGGCACAAACCTTCCAACGCTTGATGGACGAAGTCCTGCGTGGTCTACCCTATGTATATGCGTACATCGACGATATCCTGGTAGCCAGCAAAGACGATGATTCTCACAAACAACACCTACGTGAAGTGTTCAGACGACTTTCACATTACGGATTACGTCTGAACCTTGACAAGTGTGTTTTCGGGGCGCCCAGCATCGAATTCCTTGGACACAACACCGATGCTGAGGGAATAACCCCTCTACCAACGAAGATCAGTGCAATCCAGGATTTTCCAACGCCGACGTCAATGAAACAGCTGCGACGTTTCATTGGAATGATAAACTTCTACAGAAGGTTCATCCCAAAGTGTTCCACTATTCTCCAACCTCTTACGAACTTACTACAGAGGAAGAATAGGAACATTTCACTAGAAACAGACGCTCTTCACGCATTCAACGCCGCAAAGACCGCGCTGGTGAACTTCACCAAACTCTCGTACATTAAGGACGACCCAAAAACGCATCTCGCCCTTACGACTGACGCATCAGACGCCGGAGTAGGAGCTGTAGTTGAACAGGAATACGACTCCCAACGCAAACCAATCGCATTCTTTTCGGCCAAGCTTTCACCAGTACAGAGAAGGTACAGTACCTTTTCACGAGAGTTGCTGGCCATATACTTGGCCGTCAAGCATTTTAGACACCTCCTAGAAGGCAGAGACCTCGTGATCTACACAGACCACAAACCACTGACGACAGCAATGAGAACTAACTCCGACAAGTACACAGCTCGGGAAATTCGACATCTCGATTACTTGTCACAGTTTTCCACCGACATACGTCACGTCAAGGGGAAGGATAACACGGTCGCAGACACTTTATCCCGGACAGATATCCACGCTCTGGATAACGATGTTCTGAGTCAGGATTTAATCGCGAAAGAACAAAAATCCGACTCAACATTACAAGAGGTGAAAACGAACACCTCCCTGAAACTTCAGGAGTTCCCAGTACCTCTCAGCGACGGAAGACTGTACTGCGACATCAGCCAGGCCAACCCAAGGCCCTACGTCCCCCCGGCATTACGAAAACAAGTATTTCGACACTTACACGGATTGTCACACCCGAGTAAACGTGCGACCGTCAAACTCATTACTGAACGCTTCGTCTGGCCCAACATGAACACAGACATCCGCGAATGGGTCTCTACGTGTCTAAAATGCCAGCAGTATAAAATCCACCGGCACACAAAATCTCCTATTGGCACCTTCAGCAGTCCTGACGCACGTTTTTCCCACTTACACATCGACCTGGTCGGACCAATGCCAATGTGTCAGGACTACCAATATCTATTGACGGTGGTGGACCGCTTCTCACGATGGCCCACTGCTGTGCCTATCAAGGACATCTCAGCAAGCACTGTTGCCAAGACCATTCTGAAAGAATGGATAAGTACGTTTGGTACACCTCAAGTCATCACAACCGATAGAGGAGCACAGTTCCAATCATCCCTCTTTCAGGAATTCTCGAACCTACTCGGCGTCAAACACATAAAAACGACTGCTTACCACCCACAGGCTAACGGCCTTGTTGAGAGGTTCCACAGATCTTTAAAAACCTCTTTGGCCGCTAGAACTGACTCAACAAACTGGGTGGATGAATTGCCTCTGATCCTCCTCGCATGGAGAAACACTGTCAAGGAAGACATTGGATGTTCGCCTGCCGAACTTGTTTTCGGCACACCGCTCTCACTCCCGGGTGAATATTTCAACGACTCCCTCGACACAGCTTCAAAGCCATCAACCCCGTTCATCCAGGAGCTCCGCCACAAGATGGCACGTTTAAAATATACTCCTCCTCGACAGCAACAGACAGGCACATTCATACCACAACATCTCCGGGACTGTAAGTACGTTTTCGTACGAAACGACACCGTAAGAAAACCGCTCACACCAGCTTACCAAGGTCCATATAAAGTGATACGACACTCCAACAAACACATCACGATTAGGCGCGGTAACACGACCGATACTGTTTCTATCGACAGGACTAAACCAGCGTTTTTGGAGAACCAACACCCCACCGAATCAACGACACCTTCTTCCGAAAGTACTCCAACGCCATCACGTCAGCAAACCCGATCTGGAAGGAAGGTCACTTTCCCTAGCAACCTACGGACCGATTATTACTACTAATTGATGGACGATCAATTATCTAGGGAGAGGGCCTTGCCGCGACCGGCCGACAAACCCTTGCCGCGACCTGCCGATAAACCTAAAACATATCAAATCACACGCCCGAGTTAGGACGATTATATCCGAGTACGACCGGAACTGACTAAGCCCTTTTTTTCTTGCTAACGACCTTGACATCTAGTTATAGCTAAAAGAAAAGGGAGAATTAAAATTAATAACATTCACAAAACACTTCGGCCAAAAATTACCTGATAAGACTTGAACTAATAGTCGTCGCCAGCCTATAGCAGGTTAGGAAAATACTTTACGGCTACACTCATTTTTTATCAAAGAATTTTATATCCACGCGGCTGAGCTGTGTGTCACAGCACTTCCGTGATATCAACAGGCCCTTTTCAACCCTCGTTGGCACGCTCCTAGCGAAGCTCATTAAGGAGGAATCCTGCATTCTGTGCGATCGCATTCACCTTAACTTCCGACGTTGATCCCACTTCTCGTGGTAGATCCCCTTTTTTTTTCCCACCTACATAGGTATGCACAAAGGTCCTTTTTAGGACCATAAGAGGTCTCTGTCTGCGGGTCAGAGCATCTCTGACTGGTCAGTAATGATCAGTCGAAGTAGACGGCCAGGCGGCAAACACGAAGACGGATTCTAAGACCAACCGGTCTTAACTCTCAGTCGGTTCCGATAGTCCGATAAGCTGCGCAGCGCTAATGGCACGGTCCAGCCTTTAGCTACTCCTTCGCTATCTGCGCAGCGCTAAGATAACGCCCATCTTAGCCTCGGCCTTCTGGCCTGTCCGCTCGACAGCTCGGCTTTGACCCGACAAAGCCTTCGCTGCTGTCCGCTCGTCCGCACGGCTTTGACCCGACAAAGCCTTCGTTCCCGTCAGCTCGCCCGCACGGCTTTGACCCGACAAAGCCTTCGCACTAGTCCGCTCGTTCGCACGGCTTTGACCCGACAAAGCCTTCGCTCTCGTCCGCTCGTCCGCACGGCTTTGAGACGACAAAGCCTTCACTCCCGTCCGATACGTCCGCACGGCTAGGGGGCCCAGCAAGGCCCTAGCCTTTCCTCGACCTCGACGCTCTTGCAAGGTACAACGCAGTCCACGTAACGACTCGCTGTTACGGACGGTTCTACCACTGCAACACCTGACTCACGTACGACCCATCGTACGAGTCAACAACCCGATCGACACACCCTTGGTTAACCACAACATACCGTCACAACCAGGGATATCGATCTACCAACCTCGATCGACCATCTAGCTGTACCCAACGACCAGCACCGACCATCTAGCTGAACTCAACGACTCGACCGACCTCAGCTTACCAGCATCCAACATCTAGCTGTACTCAACGACTCGACCTACGCCAGCGACCCTCGTCGAACGCCCAGCTGCGAACACATACAACCGCCACGGACATTTACATTCACGCTTGTAAATACGACGAAATAAATTGTCATTTGTAATTATCATTATCTCACCTTTGTTCCTTCATATTGCTTTGGCTGTTCTCATTCACATAAATTCATTTGCGGGGTCGACATACTTATAGGCCCCGCAACAACATCACGGCATTGACGCCAGATAACCCGCTAATGTAAACGACGGTTAGGAGAGTTGGCCGAAAAGCTCATACATACCAGGACACACACATATTCATACACATACACATACATATGTATGTAAGTACAAGCCTATCTTCTCTTTTTAGTTCAGACATACATAAAACATATATACACACGCTCAATTTAACTGACAATTTTCGTGTTTTACACACACACACACATATGAACACTTTTTGTATAAGCATTACTATTGTCTAGTTGATGAAAAAATATAAAATTGTTTTTCTTTAAGATTCTCGTTTTTTTGTCAAAATTTCTCGTGTTGATGTAGCTTGTGCAAAATTTGGTTATATTATTGTGGAACTAACACCCGAAGTTTTACTTTTCACGGAACCTCGGGAAATCCTATTCCTCCACAGGCCTGTATATTAGTACTTTTGTGTAAAATAGTTTATCAACATGCACATATAGCCAAAGGACTCTGTTAATATTTGGTCTACTTGCATACACCTAGATGATAATCACTCACACTCACACTCAAACAGACGCGAATATTTGACGAACTATATTTTGAACATTGATAATATTCATATTACAGTGTACTTGTTAATATATAAATGAAAATTTGTTAGTGTTGCTTTGTTGTGAATGTTCTTTTGTCAAAGTCGTTGTATTGTGTACATTTTAATAACACCACTACCACAAAATTGTGGGAGCAACATATCCAAAGACGTCCACCCCATAAGTAAAACGACGAGATAACGTTATGGCTGCAGAGCCAATGTAAGAATTATTTTGTTTTTCAAGAGGCACACTCGAAGAGGATGTATAAATTTATAAACTACATTGGTTTGGTTTAGGTGTATTTTAACGGAGTTGGTGTTCTTCTTAACGATAAGGTTTGATGCTTTAAATTTTGTGAAGTACATAAGTTTTATTTGTTTTTGTTTTTCGAAAGGTTTAATGTGTCATTTTATGATGTAGTTAACAGCTTGTTGGCCTAAACTTTAGTTATAGTGCATTTAATTTCTTTAATATAGATTAATTCTATCAGAGTTGTTATTGCTAGAAGTGCTATTATTTTTGTGAATGTTTTGAAGATATAATTTTATTTGTTGTTTAACTATTTTATTGGAAAAATTGTTATTAACAAGGGTTTGTTTTATATGGGTAGGTTCTTGGTAAAATATTGGAGATGTAAAATGTACTTTGAATTATATATATATATATATATATTGATTTATGTTTTAGATATGGTGTGCGAAGATTCCAGACGAATTTTTTTTTTCTTTTGGGCAGGTTTAATTTTATTATTCTTTACATCTTGTAGTTGTGATGAATTTTTGATTGAGGAAACAAGGAATATTTTGTATGGAGGATGCTGCATTTGTACAATCTTAAGTTTTATAAAAATAATTGCTGATCAAAAAGTATAAAGACTGGCTCCACAAATACGTTTTCAAAATGTTTTTGATTCATTCAAATGAAGTCTAGACAAGTAGATGGGCACTTAGGTAACTTCAAAATCAAATATAATGTTTTAAGTTGTTAGGAAACCCTCCGAAAGTTACACATGAAACAATCACGAGAGTTATTAGTAAACAATTAGACATGGAACTAGAACAGTTTACGCAAGAAGAACTTGAATCAGTACCAATACAAATTAAAAATAGAAAAGCAGCAGGGCTTGATGAAATACCCCCAGAAGTATGGAAGACCAGGCAATTCGACGACACACAGCTCCGTCACTGTGTTATATAGTAGGATTGAGATCTTTCCCGATTTACGATTTCATTCAAAAAACATACACATCAACAAAATACCCTTTTTCAGCCAATCATAAATCTTCCCCCTAAAAAAAATTCCCAGAACCGACTTGATCCAAAGGGTAGCTATTTAAGCAGCGAAAATCTTCAAAGGCGGAGTCTAGCCCACAGAGGGTGAAGGGAAGAACACACTACGGCCATAAGAACCCATCTGAACTCTGACGAATTTTTTGACACACTACCTGCTGTGAACAGCTGCTGACTTAGCAACAACGCCACCCCGTCCACGATTGCTACTACCACCAAGATCATCTGATACCCTTACCACCCATATGCCACCATATCCACCAAGTGAGTTCCTTAACTTATAACATACGTGACCGTACATGAACTCTGGCTGTATCTCTACGACTCGACCTACGCCAGCGACCCTCGTCGAACGCCCAGCTGCGAACATCTACAACGCGATCATACCAGCTACCAACGTCACCCATCTAGCTGAAGACCACACACAACCGGCACGGACATTTACATACACGTTTGTAAATACGACAAAATAAATTGTCACTTGTTATTATTGTTACCTCGCCTTTGTTCCTTCATATTGCTTTGGCTGTTCTCATTCACATAATTCATTTGCGGGGTCGAAATACTTATCGGCTCCGCAACAGTCTTTTCCTTGCCACCATACACTAAATTCAACAACTGTAATGTCGTATATAATCAAAACACAATAGACAGGTGGATAAAAGGATGCACCCTAAAAAGGGCAACCTTGGATTAGCCAAGAACTACCGAGGTATCACCCGTATGTCCATAGCAGCCAAGATATACAATATTCTACTACGCAATCGCGTAGAGCCCAAAATTGAGAACATGATTAGGAAGAACCAAAATGGCTTTCGGAGAAATAGATCCACGACATCACAAATTTTGAATATCCGTCGAATTCTTGAAGATTTACGGGCAAAAAACCAAGACGCTACAATATTATTTGTCGACTTCACTAAGGCCTTTGACTCTATACTCAAAGGAAAGATGGAGCAAATACTATTCGCCTACGGTCTACCTAAAGAGACCGTCGCAGCCAAAATGATGTTATATAAAAACACGAAAATAAAAGTCCGCCCCCTGGATGGAAACACAAACTACTTCTTCATTGTAGCAGGTGTGCTGCAAGGAGACACATTAGCCCCAGTATTTGTTCATCATCTCTCTAGACTACGTACTTAGAACGTTTATTGATAAAATGAAAGAAAACGGTTTCAAGCTGATAGAGGAAAAAAGCAGAAGATACCCCGCACAAATAATTACCGACGCCGACTACGTCAATGATATAGCGCTTCTGGCAAATCACCCACCCAAGCCGAAACCATGCTACATAGTCTGGAACGAGCAGCTGCAGGCATAGGCCTCCATGTCAACGCACACAAGACAGAATACACGTGTTTCAATTAAAGAGGTGACATCTCCGCACTAGACAGCAGTTCTCTGAAACTTGTAGACGAGTTCACCTCCCCAGGAAACAGTGTCTCATCAACTGAGATTGACATCAATATGCGACTCGCAGCTCTGTGCCGATACAGGATATAGCCTTGAAGACCAACAGGAAGCAATGGACGATAGAGATGGGTGGCGGGAGAAGGTCAGGGAGATCCCCACTGATGGCGTGACTTGAAGATGATGATGAAGTTGCTTAGCTATGCCCCTCTTCATTTCAACTCAAACTTTTAAAAATCTTTCAGTTTTGATTCTGTTTGATTGCACTTTATATATATATATATATATATATATATATATATATATATATATATAAATTTAGTCTTTCTGCATTGACTGAAATATCTTATTAGATAATCATCTTTTTTTAGATAATAATCTTCAATTTTGTCATATTCAATTCAACATTTCAGTTGATATATTCTTTGTTCTTCCCGTATTTTCTAAAGGTTTTAAATTGAATATTTTATATTCAGTAAAGATTTTAACAGTTGCCATTATGTTCGTTATTTTGAGTACACCATCTTGATTGATACTTTAATTTTCCAGTATTTTTCAGAAGTTCGGGAATTAAGCATTACCCCATGTAAAGTTGAACCACTTACATTCTTTTTAAAAATAGTTTTTGGCTCAGACAACATTTTTTATTGGACCTGTTAAGTTTGACAATGAGATAAACCACTATTTTTAAAATATGGCTCAATCAGATTATTAGAGTTGTTTTCGCCCACTTTTCTCAATAAAACATCGTGGTATGCTAGTGACAAGATACTTTGGTGAAGGTATTCGACAATGATGTAAATTCCTGCTGAAATAGATTCATGCCTTTTTCAAGGAGTTTAGTCTGAAATGGATATAAATAGTGTATTAATTCAAATTCAAGTCTAGAATACAATTTCCTGTGCTGTTAAATGTTAAACTATATCATAGGATCATATTTTTCCAAAAGTTTTGATTTTTTTTTTAATACCAATTTGTATATGTTAAAAATTCATAAAAAAGAAGGGAATTGTCTTTGACTCTAAAATCATAAAAAAGAAAAGAATTAATCAGATAATATAAAAGCAAAAAACGATTTATTTGATTTACTTCAACAGTGTTATTCTTTGTTGTGTTCATTCAACTACATCACATAAAGTATTGCCTTTTTTTTGCCATTACTTAAATAGAAAAGATATACCATTTCAAGTGAATTCAATTATTTCTTTAGGTGCTTAGAGATTTTGAGACAAAATATTTAAGATATCAGAGATATTTATCATTTATTTGCACTTTTGATGAATTATTTCTTCTTTCAAAAAAGAAGAAGCGTGACAAAAAATTTAATAAAAATAAATAGAATCAACTTATTTATGTACAAACTTATACACTTTTCTAATAAAGAATCTTAGTTATCGTCTGTATGATTTTTTTGAAATAAGATTAAATAATTTTTTTTTCAGTTTTATTCAAGATTACTAATGTTAGTAAGTGTTATTCATATGTCTAAGCATCTATGAGCAATTCTTGGTCAAGAGTAATCAATGCAAAGGTTATGTCTCCTATTAATGAATAGCATACATGAAAACCCATAATGGCAAATTAACAAAAAACACAGTATCTCTCTTTCTATCAATTTATCTATCTATCTATCCTAATACTTACTATTTGCAACAATACCTCTCACACTTATGTAAAAGCATTTATCTGCAAAAAGGGCTAAGAATATGTGGAAGCTGCAGAGCAATAGTTTCTTATGTGATTAAACCTCATATTTGTCAAATCAATTACATGAGTCTTTCAATCTCTCATATGCTAAAAGCTTCTATCTCTTGCTGGCTAAATGCTTCCCTTGCAAGGTGAAAACTTCAATCTCTTGCTAGGTAAATACTTCAATTCCTTGTAAGCTGAAAGCTTCTATATCTTGCTGGCTAAATGCTTCAGTTCCTTGTAAGCTGAAAACTTCAATCTCTTGCTAGGTAAATACTTCAATTCCTTGTAAGCTGAAAGCTTCTATATCTTGCTGGCTAAATGCTTCAATTCCTTGTAAGCTGAAAGCTTCTATATCTTGCTCGCTAAATGCTTCAATTCCTGGTAAGCTGAAAGCGTCTATATCTTGCTGGCTAAATGCTTCAATTCCTTGCACACTGAAAGCTTCTATATCTTGCTGGCTAAATGCTTCAATTCCTTGCATGCTGAAAGTTTCAATCTTTTGCATGCTCAATGCTTCAATTCTTTGCTAGCTGAAAGCTTCAATCTCTTGCTGGCTAAATGCTTCAAAGCATCACTGGTTAAAAGCTTCAATTCTTTACTGGCTTCAAGCTTTGATCCCTTGCTGGCTATAAGCTTCAATCCCTTGCAAGATTAATGCTTCAATCTCTTGCTGGCTACAAGCTTTAATTCCTTGCAAGCTGAAAACTTCAATCTCTTGCTGGCAAGAAGCTTCGATCACTTGTCAGCTAAAAGGTTCAATCTCTTCTAAAGCGTCAAATACTGGTTGTCTTAAAGATTCAATATCTTGTTTAGACAAGGAAGATCACAAGGTTATCATCATAGGAAATGAAATTAAATGATTTCTAATCCTGTTTGATTTACTTTCATGTTAATGCCCTTGAGAAAAAAAAGATCCTTCTCTTTACATTAGGTATGAGTACATAAAAAGGCAGATAGTGTACTTTGATTTTGTTAATACAGCTGATCTATGATAAGTAAAATCTCAATATAAAAACAATGGCTTGGGGATAGCGACTCCACCCCACAAAAAATGTTCACAATTATTCATGAAAGCAAAACTCAGAAAACAAGAGATTCATGACATCATCTCCCTACAAGAAAACTGATAGAACTGGTCAAAAGGAACAAACAAGCTAGTAAAAAAAGCCACACAGTATACAAAGCCACCGTCATTTCCATTAACACCTTTGTACAGATATCTCTATTAAAACTCTAACCAGTCAAACATGTAATTGTGTATTCCTATCAAAAGCTGGTTTTGTTAATCATAGACCAGCCAACTGATTTAGATAGAATGGAGCTGCATGTAACAACATCCTACACACAAGACCTGAAAAGAACACCAACATGATATGTAACTAGATGTACTAGTCATTTAGCAGTTGGATGTTTGGTTTGATGGCACATCAACCTTTGTAGGTTATTTAATGCCAAATCCATTTTATATATATATATAAACAGTTCTATTTCAAGCAATTCAGTTTAGCATAAGTACACAGTTTAGTCCTATTTGACCTATAGATACCACAATGAGCCAGAGTGGACATGGGAGTGATGGTAATGAAGGGGTAGTCCGCATTCCCCAAATCTCCAGCATTATTGGAACCTTACCATTAGATTATTCTGTGTCTTATCCGGGACACACATAGGTGGGGTCTTACTCCTCAGCAGAGAAGCAGTCAGTGTATTCTTCAGACCCAGTTGATTGATTTGATGTGTAGAAAGGGCAATGTAAATGTAGCTCATAATGGATTATTTAAATATTACATATCTGGATATATCTGCAGTTGAGAAAATGACCAATTGAGTCATTTGTATGTACATGGTCATACATCATAGAAGTCTTGATTGGTGAGATGGTGATCTTTTGATAAGACATGGCAATTATTACACTAACACACTTTTTTGTGACTAAGATTTGCAAGTTATTTGCAGCTAATTCAGAGTTGCTGATTTTGAAAACAGCATCTGTTTTTGCCTATCACATCAAATTTTCACCCTGTGGTATACCCCTAATTTGAACATAAGCCAAGTATGCTCTATTTATAAAATCACTAATGTTCATCCTTTTGCTTGTTACTGTAAAACATCTACAAATACACCAAAAGAGTCTGAACAATTCAAACATTTTCTTTGAGTTATGGTCATTCTGCAGATTTACTGTTATTTTGAGATATAAATCTGAAAAGTAAAAATAAAAATGTAGTTAGTCTGTGTTAAGTCCGTACTGTTCCTTAACCAATATTAGCCCAACTCTAAACTTTTTATTAAATTTTTTTCTTATATTGCTTATGTAAAACAATGAATTTATGTACTGGTTATTCAGAAATATATTTAGATTTTTTACTTGAAACAGATGTTATTTAAAATTCCTACTCTCAGACTTTTCATATGAGAAAATTGATATAAATAAAATGTTATCAGTATGTCTTCAAACAAAAATTTGATGTGGTAGTCAAAAATAGATACCACTTTAAAAATCAGCTATCCCAAATTAGCTCCAAACAATGCTCAAACTTAAGTGATGAGAAAAAAAGTTATTTATCTATCTATCAATTGTTCAAAAAGTATTAAGCCTCAAACAGTATTTATCAAGGTGAACATGTAACAATAAAAAAAACATTAATTTTCTTCAAAAAACTCCATTCGATACTTAACACATTTATTCCAGTGAATTTTCCATTGGTCAAAGCAACTAAAACTCCTCTTTTTATATGCTGTGTAGCTATGACATCATATTGCCTTCTTCTTCCCGTCTTCATATTCCCGTCATCATATTCCATCTAATATTCGGTGTCCCAGTATATGTGAGACCTATGTGACTGTTAATAACTCTCCTAATAATTATGTTTTCATTTTTGCTTCAAATTTAAAAATAGTATACCATAAGTAAATTGACGACCTTAGTTGAGGGTGACCCAAAGGCTCCACTTTCAACAGCTACCACACTGAGGCGTAGGGGAGGGCACCATTCCACTCTCTGGATTACTCCACTATCCTTGATCCTTACTTTATAATGCTGAGTTACACAAGGTGGCATCAAGTACCATTTTTTTGAGTCTTTGGTATGACTCAACCTAGGATTGAACCCCAGTCTCCTGGACTATTGGCAAATACTTTACTAACAACTATTAATTCTCAATCACAAGGCCTTGAACAAGAGGAAAAATATTTTGCATCAGTACTTATTTGGAGAGAAAATTATTCAAAACTGTCTCAAAATAGATGCAACCCATTAATATGATAATGATTTATTACTGAAACAAGAAACTCAAAAAGATTCCATGTCTTGGAAACTGATATAATAACAATTAAAAAAACATTAATTTGATGTCTCTAGCGGAAAGGATGCATATTTTACTTGACGTGTTCCAAATGGCCACCATTTTGCTTGTCTCAGTAATAAATCATTATCATATTAATGGGTTCCATCTATTTTGAGAAACCCTATATCTTCTACATTCTTAAGTCTTATCCTTGGGATAAATTTCAGTTTAGAAAAAGCAAAACATTGTGCAAAGTTAGGTCTGATAAATATGAAGACAATTATTTAGATATCACCTCTGAGCAACCACCTTCATCTAAATTTTAATCTTACAATTTTAAAAACCTGAAGATACAGTCTCGGTTCATTTTTGATCTTACATCATATTTCATAGCAAAAAGAAACCATGTTTTCAGTAAGTAAATTTTATGTAAATTATACATTAATCTGTTCATGATAATTTTGATCATGACAATTATATGAAATTTACATACTGTTATATCTATAAAATATATGCCTATATATATATGCATATATGAGTGTGTGTATATGTAGATATAGCACTCCATGTAAGTCTTGTGCAAATATGAACATTTTTTTTGTAGATGAGATATTGCTTCTGAGGTATATGAATTAGTCGGCTAATTTCATGTGTTTGTCATTTGATGAAGATGCCACCATCTTGTTTATAACACATGAACTCTGTTTTATCTGAGTTCATATAGATGGCAATGCTTTTTGTTGCCTGATCCAAACTATACAGCAGACTTCGGCATGCACTAGTGGATTTGTGAAAAGCAGTAGGTCCCTTTTTTAGTGAGAAACCATATCCTTTCATTAGATCAACTGATATTCAAAATATATAATCAAAGCATATTATAAAGAGAAATGGAGCAACTGTATCTTCTTGCAAGAACCTGGTAATAATGTCAAAGAATTTAATGTTGCATTTGGGTTGGTGAACTATTGATCTCATGTCAATTTAGAATATCATTGTGCTGTATCGTTGTATGGAAGAAATACACAGTGAAATAAGTGTTAATCATTAATTAACTGAAGTGGTACAGTCCAACAAATATTATAAGTCTCACACTGTGGGTGTTATGTCCAAAGTTGGTCTTACTACTGCAGAATTCTAGTGGTTAAGAAACACGGTGTCTTTTATGCATCTTCAATACCTAAGTCACATGGTACAAGCCACTATACAACACATTGTATATATATATATGTATACAAATTATGATAATTATATATATATATATATATATATATATAATTATCATCAAGTCACACAGATAGTACTGAATTCTCAGACTCCCTCTCTTGCTATCTGTCCTTATCATTTATTGCACAAGGCAGGTCCTCCAGAATGCATCCAGTGTCTACAGAGAGTTGATATATATAAATCCTTGCTGGCTAAGTAACACTGGTAAGACCATGTGTAGGTTTCCATTAGAGAATGCTCTTATGAGTTCTTCCTTACTTCTCCAGCAGTGCTTTGCATGTCTTATTCACTTACTGGGATGATTTGTGAGAAGAGAGGCAAGTGGCTGTACAGCTGCTGTTTTGTCCAGAGCTATTTTCAGCATATATTCAAAACAGCAGTTTGCATTCTTGCGTAGTTCTCATCTAGCTTTGTATCAGTGTATTTCATTTGCATCCCAGTGGTGCATCCACACATTAGTACTGATATGGCCAAAGTTTGAAAGAAATCCTATTTCATTTTATCAGAGAGATCAGATTTTCATGTGATTGCAAAGACAAATGCTGACGTCACTTTCAGGAACTGAGATATTGCTGCTGAGATCTGTGAAAAATTCTACTAATTGTAAAGGTTTACAACTTGAAGTGAAGATAATTCCTTCTTGGTTAAAACTAATTAGCTCTGTAATTTTTGTGTTCACAAATGCCTCCTGGTGCTTGCTCTAGGCTATAGAAGTCTAGCCCTAGATCATCTATGAAGTCTGAATCTGTCATAGTTGCAGTGGGATATCATCTGCTTTTTATCTTTTTTTGAGTGAAGCCATTTTCTTTTAATATGTATTGTAAGAAATGACATAAAAATCAGTTGTCCTATTTATCTCATCATGTGTGTATTTTAAAACACAAGAGAATAATTTTGAAAATACTTGTATGTTGAAGAGGGAAAAATTTCATAGGAAAAAATGCAGTTATTAGACCAACTTCAGGTTTTCAATTTCTCATTATATATATATATATATATATATATATATATATATATATATATATGACATTTTGTCTGATATTATATCCAATACACACACACACACACACACACACACACACACACACACACACACACACACACACACTTTTATATATATATATATATATATATATATATATATATATATATATATATATATATATATATATATATAAAGGAGAGCTCAAAAATTCATTTGATATCTTCTTATCTGCTGCAGATGAGTTTTTTGAACAATAGTATCCAAGCAATGCAGCACCAGTGAAAGAAGTGTGTGGACTACAAATGGGACTGCATTAAAAAAAATTAACCTTTTCTGGTCACATTCCATGAAAGCATTTTTGGCAACCAATGAAATTTTCACCTAAACCTTATATATATATATATATATATATATATATATATATATATATATATATATATATAGTGGGTTGAGTCATAAATAATTTCTAGTTTTTAAAAGCAAGTTATAATTATGCCTTTCAATCTTCCAGTATTTTGAATATAATCAAAAATTATCTCATTAAATTGCACCTTCATTGATTATTCTTATTACAGTAGTGACTGAGTGCACATCATAATTCAATATATCATCTCATACCCCTAAAAAGGAGGTACTGAAAGTGCATATTTGTAATGTTGTGGGAGTTTAAGAATAACAAAAACACTAGAGAAACAGCAAAGATTAAATGGTTGTATCATTACTGACCACTAAGTGTGAAAATGATTTTCAAAGTTTCCTTTTAATAATATGTCATTGAGAGATGAATGCAGACCAGGATGCTCATCAGTTCTCAATCAAGATAATTTAAGAGAATTGGTGGAATACAACCCACACAAAAATTCTTGAGAATTACCACCGGACCCCAACGTATCCCAATCCACAATCTGACACAACTTGAAAAAATAAAAATGAGTATGCTGAGCATTTGGGCTCCCTAGTGAAAAGAATAAGGAAGATAGCATATACATTGTAAATAGTTTTATTTTAAGGAAGAGAAATGACCCATTTCTCAAAAATATCATTACCAGTGAGGGAAAATTGATCTATTATGACAAGTTTAAATGCAAAAGGCACTCAATACAGATTTATTCTCTCAATATCTGAATATATGTATGAAAACCTTTGAAGAAAATACCCTGCACTCATCAATAGAATAACTATTGTACTTCTCCATAATAATGCCATGCCACTTTTAGCAAGAATCATGCAGGAAAAATATTGGATTCAGGATGGTCTGTTCTACCCACTCCACTATATTCACCAGACCTTGGATGAAATGATTTCTGTCTTTTTAGTTCTCTACAAAATGCTCTTGCCAGTTGGCTTGAGGGCGTCTGTAGAATACACAGATTGTTTCTCAGCAGAGGGGTAAGACCCCCCCACCAATGAGTGTCTTGGATTTGACACTAAAAAATCTGATTATGAGGGGCCAGTAATGCTTGAGCTTTGGGGAATGCATAGTACCCCTTCATTGCCATCGCTCCCAGGTCCACTCAGGCTCAGATAGGGTCCTATCTATGGGTCAAATAGAACTAAACTGTACTTATGCTAAACTGAATTGCTTGAAATTGGACTGTTTTAACATTTAAACTGTGTACTTATGCTAAACTGAATTGTTTGAAAGGGAACAATTTTTGGATGCTACACTGAATTATTTTAAATAGAACTTTTTTGGACATTGAAACTGTTTTTACTCTAAAAGGAATTGTATGAAATAGAACTTTAACCACAATATTTTTTGACAATTAAACTGTGTACTTATGCTAAACTAAATTGTACTGATTATTTGTATAAAAATGAATTTGGTACTGCCATAAAACCCTTATAAACAAACAAACTAAATGCTCTAACAGGCAAGAACATTTTCAAGAGGAACAGGTGAAAACACTTGCAGAAAACTTCTTCAGCAGGAAACCAGCTGAATTTTATTTGAGAGAAATCAACAAGCAATTTAATAAATAGCAGAAAATGATTAAAAATAATTATGAATATACTATTGATTGAAATTTATTCATTCATGAATAAATTATATTTTACTAAAACAGATTTTTTATGATACAACTAGGTATATATATATATATATATATATATATATATATATATATATATATATATATACATATATATATATATATGTATGTGTGTGTGTGTGTGTGTGTGTGTGTGTGTGTGTGTGCATGTGTGTGTGTGTGTGTGAGCATATGTGTAAATATATATATATATATATGTATATAGTATCATAAATGCCATCCAAATAAGTCAACTATTCCATGTCCTTGAGACTGGAAGAAAGCCAACAAGCTTTGTAAAATTGTTGGCTCTAATATTTAGAAGTCATAAGATTTTCTCACCACATGAAAATCATGAAAGTTGAAATATTAAAAAGTTTGTATAATTGACATATATAATAGAAACTCCCACTAATTATTATTTTTTGCTTCTTTTAAACCTTGAACATTTTGAAGGAATCATTTAACTGTTTCACAAGAATTTTAAGTTTATCTTTTCCTTATTTTGCCCTTTCTATTCTCAGCCAATTGCCACAGCATCAACTTGTAAAATGTCAACAGAAGTGGAAAAAGAATATGTTAACAAATTATAAATTGAGTTTATTTTCTTAGTTTATTTTTCTATTTTCATTTTTTTGGGAAATGTCAATATCTTAATTTTTTCTTTTTTTGAATGGGTGATAATGAAAGAAAGAAAAACAAAAATATGTTGTTGATGACATTGGAATCAAAGTATATTGTTTTCCTCTGAGGGATGCAAGATACGAAAACATTTTTTGCTGTATTAGTTTGTGTTGGCTTCTTTTTTATGGCTACAATTAAAGGATCTTATCATTTATAGAAAATGTTTTTTTGGCAAGAAGAATACAAACCATGATGTCAAGGGCTGAGTATTTAAATGTTATTGGCAGAGAAATGAAATAGGACATCATTAGTGAAGGTTTCTTTGATTATTTCAATTTTTTATTGACAAACATTTTCTTTTGAATAAAGTTAAACATAAATTTCAGAATGAAAATCATTAAAGCAATGATATTATTTAATAATTATTCATAAGACTACAATAAGAAGAATAAGATGAGAAATAAAATCTATCAATAAAAGTTAAGTTTTTCTAATTGTTTCATTTTTAGTTTTTCTGTTTGGTAACTTTTCATGGATTTTTTGGTAGTTTGGCTGGTTTTCTTTTCTTCTGTGAGCAATTGCATAGTTTTAGGTATCTAATGTTAATCGAGTAACTATTTTAAATGCAAATAATTTTCATCATGTTATATGTTTGAAGTATTTTTATTTGATAGTAAAAATTTATACAAAATGATATTAACTGTCTCCATCTAATAATAAACATTTTTTTGCGTGCAGATATATGGTTAATCTAATCCTAATAATTTTCAAACTGATCAATTTGATCTATTAAAAGAACCCTCCTAGACTCACTCTCTTTCTCTTTCTCTCTCTCTCTCTATTTATATATAAACATGTATATATATTAACACACACACACATACACACACACACATATATATATATACATATATGTATATACATATTTACCAACACCTCCATTCCGGTAGGATATGACACAAGGTCAATTTTTAAGCAGAGTTAAACAGGTTTTAGATATCTAATGTTAATTAAGTAACTATTTTAAATACAAATAATTTTCCCTGAGTTATTTAATTTTCACCAAGTTATATGGTTTCAATTATAGAGTTCTTTAATCCTGAAGTATATCTATTTTTGCAAGTAGTCATAGTGCTTCAAGTAACTAATAATTATAATCATATATAAACCATTATATCTTCAAGTTACTATTATTGATACACATAATTTTCACTCAGTTATATGGTTTCAAGTATTCTTAATTAATACTGATAAGTAAAGTAGAGTTGGTGACCGTCGTTGAGGCTGACCTGAAGGCTCCCTTTTCATTAGCTAGAGTGTAACTCCTTTCCCTGGATTGCTTTACTTTACCCTTGATATGTACCTTATAATGCTGCATCAAGTACCATTTTTGAGTCTTTGGTATGACGACCTGGGATTGATCTCTAGTCTCCCAGGGCTCACCAATACATGGTTCAAGTTTTCATATCTGATACTATTTTCAGTCAGGTCTATTCAATCTCTTTTATTGTCTCTGTCTCTATCTCTCACAGTCTCTTTGTCTTTCTCTCTGTCTCCTTTTCTGTGCCTTTTTCACTGATGGACACTTGTTGGCTTTTGATTATATGTTTGTTTGTCAGTTGGTTGTTAGTTTGTTTGTTTGGTTGGTTGGTTGGTTTTACAGCATGTCAACTCTTGTTGGGTGATATCATCCTGAATTTAATTTTTTTGCTCGCACTTATATGGTTTCAAGAAACTTTATAAATTTTAATGCTTTCAAGTGATTTTTCTCAATGTGAATAATTTCCACACATTTATATGGTTTTATATATTCCTCTCTGATTTTAATTATTCCTATAACAAATTCTTTTGTACAATAAATAGAATCCTAATGGATATGATTACTCCAAGTAGAAATGGTAATCAAAAGGTGATTCCTCACTCTCCAGAGATTAAGAACTGGAGCTTTTCCTCTGGATTCAGTTTAATGTCATACCCAGGTCACCCTCTTTTGGGGGCAGTCTTAACCTTATGCAGCGGATACAGTTAGTATATTTATAGGATACACATTTTTTCTAGTCTTAAAATAAGCAATAAAAACATATTTAAGAACATTCTAGAAATTTAGGATCAAAACAGCATTAGTATTTAAGTTACATTTTTATATTTTTCAACCAATCAGCTAAAAACATAGAAGAAGAACGTTCTAGAAAAATAGGATCGGAAGTCAACTAACAGAAAATATTTAGGCTCGAAAATAAAATAGTAAAATACAAATTTTATTGGTCAATAAATGTCTACGTGCCAAAATTTTAGGATGATTCTTTGATCCACTATTATGGTATGAATAACACACAAACTTACACTAAGACTAAGACCAAGCCTAGTCACTAAGTCAGTAAAGCAGTAGCTGATACTCTGTCCGGCAAATTCCTTTTCTTCTCCAGCCAAAGTTCATGACCTAGCAACAGATGGCCGCGAATCACATTCAAAAGAAAAACCCGACAAACTTTCTTTTATCAATGCAACATGCTGTCACCACAATCATAAAACCATATATGAACTTAATGTAAGTAAGAACGACTTATTTCCAGACTCCGTTAACATGAACATACACACACCTTTAAACAAATTTATTTTCTTCTTGCCAAACTTTATTTTCCAAAAGGCCATTTACACATCATGAATTTTATTTTATATTATTAAATTGTTTGTTGTTTAATGTTCATTGTGTTCTATTCCATTTCTTTTACACAATTGTAAAGTTTTGTGTTGTATTTGTGGAGGAAATAATATTGGGAGCAATACCCATAAAATACAGATGCATATCTACTGAAATAACCAAATTACATACAACCCCCACATATTCTTAGCCCTTCCAAATGAGCACTTTCTGTCAAGATGGGAGTTTAATATCTGTGCATCCTATTTATGATAAGTCACATTCTAAGACTTCTGTCAACACTCATAGTATTCTTCCCCAGTCTTTGGAATGGGATCTGAGTATAGTATCTGTTCTTCATTCTAAGCTATTGCCATCTTGAGGTGAGATATTACGAAAAATGTTTCAAGTTGAGACTTAGAGATACTGACCCTGAGCCACCTGTCCCCATTTTATTGTAAGCAAGAGCTTGGAGTATATTATACCTTCATGACACTACTCATTGACACTGGGTAAATTTTATCCAATAAAATCATTATCATTTCATCTTTTAATACCCATGCATAAATGAATATACATGTTTCCACGTACATATGGGTTCTGGATATGATTCTAAACTGTACACAGTAGTGAGGCTCCAATTTGGGTATCCTGGGGAGTGTCACTCATTGCCATTGCTATTACTCCCAAGTTCTCTCTGACCCAGAGCTATGAATCAAATTGATCTATTAGAAAATTATTTGTATTGGATAGGAATACCTGAAACAATATAACAGTGTGCAAACAAATGATTTTTATTGAATAGAATTATTAATGTTTGATAGAAAAACATGATACCATGTAACTGCGAAAACATTGTTATTACCATCTAAAAAGGTATGATTCAAAAACATGATTGCAATTGAATGTTTAAAACATATTGCTCTATCATTTACAAGTGAATCATATTTTAGCATTAGATAACAGTAAAAGAGATGATGCACCATTAAACAATAAAAAGACTACATGTACATATATATGCACATACTGATATATATATATATATATATATGTACATACATACATACATACATACATACATACATAATCATTATAATAGTTACTAAGATGGTAGAGAAACTTCCATGGTATTAAATATATAACATCTAATATATATCTATTTATAATTATTATTATTATCATCATTATTATATGATAGCTCTGTCACAGATATTGAGCCCTCTCTAGATTTTATTGAGCTTGCTTCACCAAAAACCCACAAAGTGAATTAGTGACTGTTATGGTGAGATATGTAATCACCACCGGAACAGTTTAAATGAGGAACTATATCACCGGTCACCGGACAGACATACACAGAGAGACCCCCTGGACTGAACACGTGAAGAACAAACACTCTCTCTGTAAAATAATACAATAAACCACTTCTTTATTTATTCAAACCCATAGTACATATTATTTCCTTTATTTCCTTTCACGGAATACTATTTCTTGATTATTCTCATATTATTGCCACCTCAGGATATATCAGTGACAATAAACACTGTTATAATATATACATATAAATTTATATACAGACTTATATATATATATATATATATATATGTGTCTATAAATATATACATACATATGTGAATACACAGCAATGTGTATATATATATATATATATACATGAAAACAATAGTTTTGATATGATGGAGTTCAGATGGCATAGTGACAAATCTACAGGACTGTGACATTTTAGTAAGCAGTAATGAACTCCAGTTATTTTTATAATTTTCACTTTCAGACTAATACTCTTGGGAAAAGTAGGAACTCCCTTATTCCACTAACTATGAGTTAAAAGTATGATGTAATGAATTTTTCCTGTGTTAGCAATTTTTCATTTTGTCCAAAAAAACTACCTGTAGAAATTTAACAAAAATTTCACTGAATGGTGACAATAGTTGTATGCATGTGCTGTATAAAAGCCATTAGGTTCTTTACTGGCATAATCAAACTGCAGATATTTGCATGAGTAACACAATACTTCAGTGTTCCAGATTATCAATGAGTGACTTCATAATAATACAATTAAAGGTCACAAATGTGACTTAGTCCCTTCTCTTTAGTCTATTATAACATCTGAACTTGCAAAATGTAAATCAAAATTAGAAATATACCAAATAATTGGAAGATATCACCAAACTGTGAAAAAACTGTTGCCATGCTTAAAAAAGTATGAGCAACTAGAGTGATTCAAGTGTGGTTTCTTAATGTTCTATATCACAAATTAAACATGAACCTGTGAATAACCCAGGCCTGTACGGTGGAGATTTTTTCAGGCCAATTGGAAAGCCAACTGTGTCCAGAATTACTTGCTGTCATCTTCTGAAAAAGGTTAGTGAGACTGGTGACAATGACTCCATTAACAAAAATACGCATGCAAAAGCATCTGAAATGAGAAGAAAATAACCAGAAAGTTATCTTCTCAAAGGTTCTGAGTTACTCCTTAGACCCTTATAATTGAAGCAATGGAGGTATCCTAAACAGACAAGATTGTTATCAACACTTGAGATGTCAATAAGGAGAAGGTATCATGATTTGGTCATGAAATTTTTAAGGTATCAATGTTTGTCCATGGAAAGTGACAACAGATGCTTATATAGCCTTCTGAGAAAACACCTTGAATTTTGGTTAAAAAGCAATAGTTCTCATTCAGAAAAACTATCGTATTTGTACAAGATAATGCTCCCATGCATGAAGTACATAAAATTACAGAGTACTTAGGGCAATTAAGCTTCTGAAGACCTTGCAAGAGCAACTGGCTGGCCAATTTTAGCAATTCAAACCCAATTGAAATCTTAAAGAGACAGGTTTTCAAGAATAGATGCTCACTCAGAAGCAAGGAAGACTTGTGGCAGGTAGTAGTGAATGTATCATATGGAATTACATCAGAAAATTCAGAAACTGACATGTTCTATGGACCAGAGCTTTATTGAAGGCATTTCAATAAAAGGATTACATAATGCTTATCAACCAGCTTCACTATCACTCTTTATTCTGTTTACTTGTTGATTTTGGTTTATTTCATGTTGGTTACTTGATCAATAAAAATCTGAATAGGAAACAATTAAAGCATCTTTTTCTTGTTTACATGAGTTTTAATTATGCTTCAAAAATAATTTGGAATAGTTATAATTCAACTAAATTTGCTAAATGACCATTGTTTCTGTGTATTTTTCCTGAACCTTATAATTTTTTCATAGAATACACATATAACTGTTGCCATCATTCAGTGTAAATTTTGTTAAATTCCAACTTGTAATTTTGGAACAGAATGGAAAATTGTTACTTTATCAATAATTTATTACCCCGTGTAGTGCCACTATTGACCTTTAACAAGGATGTATTTGGCTTTAAATAACTCACGAAGGTTGATATGCCATTACTCAAAGAAACCAAACTAATCGAATTATTTTGATGATTATAAGATTTAATACATGCTCAAATGTAAGAATAAAATAAGTTAATTAGGTTTATAAAGATCTAGATAATAATTTCAATTTTCAAAATTTGATTTTTTAATAACTTGTTTAATTAGATTTTCATGAGTACTGATACACTACACTGTCATTCTATAAATCTGTGCTGAGTTGTGACATTTTGATCTTTGGTAGGTTTCACAGATACTGCACTCACATCCTAAAAGTTATAAAAAGATGAACAAAGAAATAACAAAATTTCACATGGTTATTTATATTGATAGATGTGGGTAAAGTTTGGAAGAAAATCTAATGCCAAGAGAAAAAAGAAGATAATACAAAAAATTAAATTGATACATTCATCAGAAATGAAATTCTATTTTCAAAAATTGAAGTCTACACTTAACAAGGGAGAGAGAAGAGTGCCACTTTTTTTAATCTTTTTCATAGATATCCAGTATTGGGTAAGTTTCGGACTTTATATGAGTTGTTTTCTTTAAGGAAATGACCACAACTGTGATTCAATCAATGCATCTTTAATTAAAAAAAAGAAAAGGAAAAAAAGGAAGATGTATAGAAATTATACTGATCCATGAAACAACAAATATAAATTTTTACCATATATCTCTTGTCCTCTTTAATGTAAGGAATGCGAGACACTAAAACTTAAAAAAAATCAACCAAAAAAAACTCACAATGAATTTGAAAACTTCACTAATACAGGATATCCATATATATATAAAAAGTCCACTTTTCTCCCACTTGTCAGGTGTAGACTTTGCTTTTTGAAAATGATATATCATTTTTGATGAAGTTATTCATATCATGAAACGTGTCAATTTAATTTTCCATATTTTCTTTCTTTTTTTTTTGATTGATGTGTATGTACTTTGTACATGGGTTGTGTGAATTTAATTCAGCTTTTATAAATCCTCGATTGTATGTATTATTATTTTTACTTGATGTGAGTTTTTTAGAACAGTTTTAACCAGGGGTCTTTTACTGGAGTCTGAGTGACAACAAGTCTCCTCAGGTCATTTGACTCCAGTCGACAGAAGCTATAGAATATGTATAACATTAAACAATCCGATGATGAGACTCTAATAATGCAGGAATTTTAGGTCTTGATTCCATCTCTGATTTCACATTTCTTCAGTCTTTTTTCCAGTCTCTTGAAGACTGTTCCAAGTGCACCAACTACAGTTGGTGTCACTGTCACCATCATGTCCCTTTGCTTTTTTGCTCTCTAGCAAGATCCAAGTATTTATTTTTTCACATTTTTTCAATTTTAGTCCACTAGAACATCAAAATCCTCAAGATGACAATTTCTTTTTTTCTTGTTTATTAACACAGCATCTTGTCTTCTTGTCAGGATTCAGTACTTAAAGTACCAGAGAATTTGTTTCATTTTCTAGGACAGGCTCTGGTTTGTGGATATACCATTTGTCAGCGTGGTCAAATTTTAATTTCTTCCACAATTCCCAGTGGATCACTTTTCCCAACCACAACTTGCCAGTTTGCTGCTTTCACTTATTATGTGTTCAACCATTTTATCTCTGTGTCCACATAACTTAGACTTGCCATTTTGTGTCATATTATTAGTTTTTACTTTGATATAAATGGTTCTGATGGTGTTATTTTGTGCTGATTATTATTTTACTCATTTGAGAGTTCTTCACACCAACATTAGCTAATGGTTTTCCCCTGGACTCTGAGTGACAGCAAGTCTCCTCAAGTCCCTTGAATTCTTCTCAGTACTCTAGCTGATCTTAATAATGCTTCAGTTTGGATGGTCTCCACTCATCCTCTTTTTTCCAAATCCTCCAGTCCCTATACTAGTTCTTTGGTGACCATACAAATTGGTATCACTGTCACCTTCATGTCCCATAGTTTTTTCAGTTCTTTAGCAAGGTCTAGGTACTTATCTCTCTTTTCACTTTCTTTCAGTTTTACTCTGTGGCCAGTCGGAAGTGCAAAGTCCACTATTTGGCTGATCATCTTTCTTTTGTTGACTATCACTAAGTCTGTCTAAGATTAGATGACCTGTTTGTGTCTCAAAATCGTAAAGAATTTTGTGCATCTCATTTTCTGGGATGGATTCTTTGTTGAGCATACCATTTGTCTGTATGGTCAAATTTATACTTCTTGAACAAATCTCAGTGAATCACCTTCCCCACCCAGTCATGTTTAGTCTTATTCTCTTTAAGTGCTAGTTTGTTGCATTCGCTTATTATGTGATTAATCATTTTGTCTCTGTCACCACATAATCTACATCTATCAGGAGACATTCAATTTCTCTTTTGAGGTTTCCCTTTCTTAGTTTGGTCCAAGTTTTCCCATGAGTGATTTCACTTGTTTTTCACTTGATGAGTCCAAATAGTTGTTTCCAGGTTATTTTTGATCTGTTGATGCTCATGTTGTCTGTAAAGTTTCTGATGGCTGTAATCAGTCTTTCTCCATGTTTTTCATGTAATCTTCTAATTGTTGTATCAGTGCATCCATAATATCTTTGGTGTGTCCTCTTCCTCCTTCTTTTCTTGATTCATATAGTCTGCCTATCTCATCTGTAGGATGTGAGGTCTTATGCCTCACCATGAGTTATCTTGTTATCTGGTCTATTTGTTGAAGTTCTTCTTTGGTCCACTTTAAGAATAGTCCCAAGTACCTTTCCAGGGGGACAACTCAGGTATTAATACCTTTGATTAGATTTCTACTATGTAGTTTGGTTTTGAGTAGTATTCTCATTCTCATGAGTTATTCTTTTTTTTTCTTTTTTCTCTCACCTCAGCATGTTTGATGATTGCCACTTCCAGTATTCCTAAGTATTTGTAATTTTCCTTTTCTCTGAGCATTCTGATTTTTTCTTAATAGGGTAGTTCTGTTATTTTCCATCATTTATTGTTTTCCGCTTTTCCTTACTAGCATGGCACATTTTTCTATGCTGAATTCCATCCCTGATTTTTGACTGTGTATCCTCACTGCCTGTATAAGGGTTTTCGATTCTTTTAATATTTTTGCAAACAATTTGATGTTCATGTACATGAGGTTTTTCCTGCGATTTATGATGCTTGTTTCTGCCTGTGCATTTCCTAAGTATGTGACTGAGTGATGTTATCATGATTACAAATAGTAATGGTGATAACACATCTCCCTGGAAGATTCCTCTTTGGATTTTCACCTCAGTTGAGTTTTTTTCCTTCAGTTGTCAGTTCAACTGCAGTTTTGCTTGATATTTTCAATAAACTTTGATTTCCCTGGATATCTTGTACATTTTGAAAGTCTATTATCTAGCTCTCCTGGAGCATATCATATGCTTTCTTATAATCATTTGATGCCATAGCTAGATTTTTCCATCTCATTTTGATGTCCTTCAGGCTATATTGATCAATGTTTAGTAGCTCTCCTGTACCTCTGGCCCACTTGCAGCATCCTTTCTGTTCCTCAGAAAGAGACTGCAGATTATTAGTGAATCAAAATTCTCATCCCTAATTTGTGCCGTTAATATTTTCCCCATCATCAGTAGGCACGTTTGGGTCTGTAGTTGTTGGGAGCAGTTCTGTTTTAGGATTCTTTTTGAATCAGGCTAGTCTTTCCTCTTCTCATCAATTTAGGTATGTCTGTTTCTTGCAGGCATCTAGTCATTTTGATAGCCAGTCTATCATAGATGGAAGTGAATTAAACTAGTATCCATGTATGTCATCACGTTCTGGCGTTTTCTGATTTAGTACTTTTTTGAGTGTTGCTCTGCTTGAGTTGTGGTGTATTTTCACCTTCAGTGCTTTTTTGAGTCCTTCTAACTCTTTTTCTATGTTGCTTACCCATTTAACTTTTCTGTTTATTATGGAAAGGTAGAATGAGTTACCTTCCCATTACATTTAAAGAAAAATAAATGAATCAGAACAAGATATTCAAAGTTTTTCAAGAAGGTTAAATGGCAGCTAGAATAAAGAGTACCTTTATGCTGCAAGTCTCGTAGGAAGGAAGAAATTAGTTATCGAGTTGAGAAAGAATCACAGCAGCTAAATGTAGGAGCAGAACATATGTCACTGTAGACATGGCAAGTTTTGAGTTGTTCATTTTAGAACAGGAATGAAAGTTCAGCCATAGATGTGTGGTCCTGGTTTCTGTGAGAGAGAAGTAAACACTGTCTCCTTAATGTTATCCAGGAATGAAATTGCTGAATTGTCAGAGGCAGAATTAATTCATCTAATTTGTATTCAACGGTGGAACCCTAGGTCAAGAAGTGTAGACCCAAAGGTCCATGAATTAGACGGTAGATCAGGAATGAAATATTCAGCCATGATGCGTGGTCCTATTTGCTGTGAGAGAGAAGTATGAAGGTCTCCAGAAAATGTTGTCCATGAATGACGTAGCTTAATTGTCAGAGGTGGAATTAATACGTCTAGTTCATTTGCAACTGGGAACCCCTGGGTCTAAAAGGGTAGATCGAAAGGGTCCAAGAACCAGATGGATTTATCCTCATGGTGGTGAGTTGCTGCTGATAATGGAGCGGACAGAAACATGTCTGTCCCGCTCAAAAGATTTTGAGGAAGAGATAGTTTGGCGGGCTTTCTCCGAATTCAATATGCCTGGAAAAATCATCTGGGTGGAATGGGATTCAACATCCCCATTGGGTGAAATTATATAACAAGACCAACAGTCAAAATAATTTACGCGCCAAACATATGAAATTCTTTCTGCTACATGTTATTCTCCTTTTGTTCACACTTTCTGCTCCAAACTTGCTTTGTTTCCTTGACATCCAGCATTTGGTTTGCCTTCATACATTCTTTTCCTAAATGCAGGTAGAATTTTTTCGTTGTTTTAGAATATCTAGTTTTGTCTGTTTAGTTTTAATCTGTTTCAATATCTATATGTTTTCCTTCTTTTGACAGTACTTTCTGGTTTATTTCCTCGGGTTGAATCTTTTGTTTTAATTGTTGTGTTGCTTTTCTCTTTTTGTCACCACCTGTTCCTGCTTTCTTATCTTTTTTTTATCATTTTTATTTGTTGTTATAGGTTTCTTATGTGTGTTTCCAGTAGAACTTCCAATCCAGGTTTTGAGTTTCTATTTCCGTTTTGTTATGGAACACCGACTTTTTTGTAGACTTATCTTACTCCTGCATAGATTTGTTCCTTTAATTCCATAATGTTTGTTTATTTTTTCCATTTCCACTTTGACTATTTTCCAGTCTTGGTTTCATATTTATAGTAATCAAGTCTTCGTTTCAGACAGAATTCTCTTTAACTTTTCTATATTCATTTCATTTTCTTATGTTAGTGTTTGTTCTGTGTATTTTGAGTGTATGGTATTTCGATTATTGTTACTTCATGTTTAATTTTGTCTAGATTGTTCTGGTTTTTCAGCATTTGGTGTGTTGGTTATTGTATAAAGATCGTGTTGCCTTGGTTCTCTGTTTATTTTTTGTTATATTTCTATTATTTCAAGGTCAGAAAACCAACTTTGTGTTGTTAGTATTGTTTCTAATGGCTGTAATCAGTCTTCCCTCCGCGCTTTTTTTTGTTGTCTTTAAGTCGTTGTTTCAATGTATCAATGCTGTATTTAGTGCTGGTAAGTTCTCTTCCTCCTTCATTTCATGATGCATATAGTCTGTAAACGTCATCTTTTGGTTGTAAAGACTTATGCATGGTCATGAGTTTTCTTGTTCTTTGGTCCATTTGTGTAAGTTTTTCTCTAGTCTACTTCAAGAATGATCCAGAGCATCTTATGGAAGGGACAAACCACTTATTTATCCTTTTTATAAGATTCCTGTAGTATAGTTTGGTTTTCAGTAGCTTTCTCATTCTCCTGAGATACTCTTTTTGAGTCTATTCTTTCATTTCCACTTGTTCAGTAGTGTCAGCTTCTAATATTCCCTAGTATTCCCTAGTATTTGTTGGTTTCCTTTTCTCCGAGCGTTCTAATTTTTCTTTATTTGGTAGTTCCATTCCTTCCATCAGGTGTCATTTCCTGCTTTTTATTATTAGGATGGAGCATTTTTCTTACTGCCTGTATTAGATTTTCGAATTCTTTATAGTTTTTGGTAAACAGTTTGATGTCGTCCAAGCACCTTTTCCTGTGATTTACTAAGTTTGTATCCGCCTATGCATTTCTTGATTATGTGGGTGACTGACATCATCACAATTACAAATAGTAATGGTGACAGTGAATCTCCCTAGAATATACCTCTCTGGATCTTCACTTCACTTCAATTAAGATTTTTCCCCCGACTATCAATTTCACTCTCCAGCTTTTCATGGTTTTCACAATAAAGTTTATGATTTCGTCTGATATCTTGCATGTTTTGATGCAGTTTATAATCCAACTTTGCAGGATAATATCATATGCCATTTTGTTGTCAATCCATGCCATATCTAGATTTTACCTTCTCGTCTTGCTCCTTTTGAAGGTATGCTGATCAATGTGCAGTAGCTCTCCTGTCCTTCTGTATCCCCTGCGGCATTCTTTCTGTTCCCTTGAGAACAATTTGTGGCTTGTTAGTGAGTCATAAATCTCTTCCCTTTTTTGTGCTGTTAGTATTTTCCACATCAGCTGTAGGCATGTTATGAGTCTATAGTTATTTGGGATGGAATTTTTAGGGGGTCTTTTTGGAACAATCTGGTGTTTTCTTTGGTCATCTATGTGGGTACATCTGCTTCTGGTTGGCATTTTTGGATACGTCTGTTTCTGGTTGGCATTTTAAGAAGGCTGTCTAAATTGGCTTTTCCCACGTCATCATCATTTTTTTTATTGACCTCTATATTTAGAATGATACCTTACTAGCGACCACCTCACCCAATCAATTATTCAACAAGATGTATGATATCTGACAACCCGTCTACTTGATCCAGGGATTTTTGTTCTCATGTTATTGAGGGATTCAGAAATGGAAACTAGTAAATTAACTGTTAAGGGCCCCTATGCTTTTATTCACCCTGCCAAAATTTTGTTCATCTCCTCATGAGGTCTATAGGAACCATTTTGAGATGTTCTTATTTTGACAAACATCACCATAACAAGACTTGCTTAAATGCTGCTTGTGTTGGCTTCTAACTCTTTTCCCATGTTGCTTATCCATTTGGCATTTTTGTTATGTCTCTTGGTTGCCATATTTTGCTCCAAAATTATTTTGATTCTCTTGCATCTGATTGTTGGTATATCCTTGTGCCATCTCTGCCAACTTGCTGGTAGACTTTTTTGTTATCTTGGAATGTCCTGCTTTTTCTGTATTTTTCTCTGTCTTGGTATCTTTTTTATCTTCCTTCTTTCACCAGCAGATTCTGTTTTATTTCCCTGAGATGTATTGTCATTTCGTGTTGCTTTTTCCTTTTTGTCCCAACATGTTCCAGCGTTTTTCCTTTGTTTTATCATTTTTGCTTGTTGTCGTATCTTTCTTATCGGCGTTCCCAGTCAAATTTCCCTTTCAGGTTTTTAATTTCTATTCATGTTTTTTGGGGGAAACCGATTTTTTCAAAGACTGATTTCACTTCAGCATAGATATTTTCATTGAATTCTGTAATGTTTTTTGTTGAGATATGAGTTGATAATTTGTTTATTTTTTCTGTTTCTGTCTTAACTGTCTATGTTTCTTAGTGATGATAAGGCATTCTTTTTCTACATAATTCTCTTAAAATTTTCTAAATTAATTTCTTGTTTTTGTGTTAGTGTTTGCTCTGAGTAGTTTTCATGTGTGGTGTTTCAATTCTTATTAGTTACTGTTTCATTTTAGTTATATTTTTCTTGTATTTCAATATTTGGTGTGTTGGATATTGTATCAGTGTCTTGTTGTTTTAATTCGCTTTTTGTTTTTGGCATATTTCTAATATTTCAAGTCAGAAAACCAACTTTTCTTTATTATCATCCTAACATGGTCGGCAAGTTTTTGCTTGTTGCAAGAAATCTAGCACATTCTTCCCAGATCTCTACCATTCTTTTCCTATTCCCTCTATGTGTTGGGTTTGCTACTACTGTGAAGCGCAAGTCTGTTTTTACCCCAGTTCATTTTCTGTGCTGGTTTTTCTGATTTGTGTGGTTACATTGATCGTCATCAGAGTACCCGATAAAAGAACAGTCAAAATTCGCTGGATGATGGTCTGACCCCCTATGTAGGCTATCAGGAGAGCACCTGCCATTCATGACACTCAGAACTGTTGTCTGGGTCCCATGTTGTGTTATGATTTGGTTTGAAATTTTTATCATAGGTAACATATTGTGCCTACTTCAGACCATGGGGTTGTTTAAAATCTGCACGTCTATTACAGACATGACCAGGTACTCTTTAGGTAAAAGAACACATAAGTAGGTTTCAAATTAAAAATTCATGGAACTATTTGACCTTGGCCATTGAACTATGAAGTTCTTTCGCCCAGTATCTGGTGAGGTTCACTGTTAACCCAAATTATGATTCATCCACCTGCTTCACATCTACCATGCTGCTTCCCATGACTTCTTGTGCAATGAATTCACTAATCCCCCCTTTTGATTTATTTAAATTTAACTTAGTTTAAGTCCACGTATTGACTTTTTCCTTTTCCCACCTTTACACATTAAATACATAGATTCAGAATGTTTTTCCCCTCCTTCCTATATTTATACATTAAATATATATAGCTTAATATTGTTTCATAAGCACCCCTTCTTCATATCAATGCTAAGTTAACTCCATTTACACACTTTTATTTGAAACTGTAAATTTACAGACAACAACAGTATTTAGTAACAAGAGTAAAACACAACTTTTTCCCAGATAGTTAAAGGAAACTAAATTAAGAACTCAATGCATACATTTGTCAAATTATTATTATTTTACACCTAGTGTGTTTTTCAGAACAAATAAGGCTGATAGTCTTACTCTTTAGTCTGAGTGAGAGCAAGTTTCTTTAGGTCTCCTGGACTCTTCTCAGTATCCTGCCTGATCTCAACAATGTTTTAGTCTGGATGGCATCAATTTGTCCTATGATTTTTAATTCTTCCAGACTCCTTTCCAAGCTTTCATGAACTGTTTCAAGCATACCAATGCAATTGCTATCACCATCACCCTCATGTTCCATGGTTTTCCTTGTTCTCTGGCAAGGTCAAAGGACTGACTCTTTTTTCTTTATTATAACTTACCCCTTTTTTAAAGTCTTTATATCTGAGGTAATGGATACTTGCTAGGTATGGACTATTACCATGATGAATCGATAAGATGGATGATGATTAAAGACAGAGGGAAAACGAACATCTGCTGCTATGCCTGATATATTCCTTTATTGACCAAATCCCCCGGATGTAGTAGGGGCCGTAACCCCAGTGGCATCAGAGGTTATTACCCTTTTGTTAGTTAGGATATTACAATGCTCTCTTTTTTTTTTTTTTCTTTTTTTTTTTAAATAATGATAACAACAATGACAGTGGTGGTAGTAATTATCTGGTGAGGGAGTTCATTCAGTCTGTGAAGTGGTTGGGATGCTTGAACAGATGGCTCGGACTCTCTGTCGGAGGAGATGTCTGTTAACCTGAATGAGAAAAGGGAAATCATGATGATTCAGACTATTGTGTACAGGTATGCTTATTTATTTTTTTTGTTAGTGGTCAAATCTTTTGGGTGGCTGTTTTGTTCTGCTTGAACGCCTGAGGTTTAGAGTTGTGTGTTGTGTTTGGTTGTCTTTGGTGTTGTCGTATGTGTGTAGCTCCCATCTTCAGATGAGGGGTAATCCAGTAGGTTATGTGCAGGGTTTGTTGTTGGCTTAGGGATTTTTTTGAAGAAGCTGGAATTTCTTGCAGTTTGGCTACCTTTGTGTGTGGCGGTGATCATGGAACCCTTTTTCTTTATAATAGTCATTGGGTTAGGCTGGTAAGGTGTGAGAGCCTTTGAGGTGTTGTCACTTTTTACAATGACTGTATCACCCACCCTGAGATCATTGGGTTTCACGTACGCTTTTCTATCAGCGTATTGCTTTATTTTTCTCTTGGCCTCGGTGTCATGCTCCCTAATGTTGGAGTCTTCAGCAATGGGTGTGGCAGGCGGTTTTTTATGGTCCGGCCAAATAGGATTGTGGCTGGGGGTGTGCCGGTGGTGCAATGTGGTGTCGTCTGGTAGTCCAGCAGGAATTTGAATAATTTCTGCTTCCAGCTTCGACCTTTATTTAAGGCAGCTTTAATAGACTTTTTTACAGTGCGCATGAAGCGTTCTGTTTCCCCGTTGGCCTGGGGCCATAGGTGTGTTATTCTCCTGTGTCTGAATCCAGTGATGGAGGCATAGGTTTTGAATTCGTGGCTGTTGAATGGTGGGCCATTGTCCGTTTTGAGGGAGACTGGCATGCCAAATTCGGCGAATATCTTGTCTAGGCAGGTATGATTGATGTTGTTGAGATGGAGTCCAGGATGTCGACAACATAGCATGAGTATTCATCTGTGACAACGAGGAGGTACTTTCCATTTTGGAGGTGTCCAAAGTCAGCACTGACTTCTGCCCATAGGGCTGCTGGTAGTGGGGACATTTGCAGTCACTCTCTTGCCGGTTTATGGGTACTGATCTGACAGGTGTGGCAGTTCTTGATGTTTTCTTCCACTAGAGGCTGCATGTTTGGGTTCATTAGTCCCTTTTGGCAAACTTTTTCTGATAAACAGCCCGTTATTAGCTGGGATTTTATTTCTGCATTTCTGTCTGTGAAACGGCACATAGCTGCTGCCTCTTTTAATTCCTGATGAAAGTCCTCTATGTTTGGGGTGGTTTTTTTTTTTTTTTGGAATATAAATCGGTTATACTCAGTGTTGTTTTCTGGGTTGAACTGGTTTTGCACAGCCAGAACGAGCTTATCAAAGCGTGTTTCATTTTTGTCTGGTGTGGTTTGTTCAGACAGTAGTTCGTCAATAAGATCATTTACTTCTTCGCCAACAAAAGTTAAAAGTATAGCCTTTTTTCCATTTATCGTCTTCTATGTTGTACGCCGTGAAATAATTTCTCAGTCTGTTGACGTATTTTGTCCATTTTGACACTTTGTTTTGTGATTCGTAGTCAAACTTTGGGTAATGTGGGAGGGCAGCCGTGTTGTTTTTTTGTTTTTTTCGGCACATGGGCAGGTTTGTTCTTTTCTTTTTTTTTTAATGTTTTTGGTGAGTAAACAACTCTTTCTTCGTCGCCAATGTAAAGTCTTTATATCTGAGGTAATGGATACTTGCTTGGTATGGACTATTACCAAGATGAATCGATAAGATGGATGATGATTAAAGACAGAGGGAAAACGAACATCTGCTGCTATGCCTGGTATATTCCTTTATTGACCAAATCCCCCGGATGTAGTAGGGGCCATAACCCCTGTGGCATCAGAGGTTATTTCACTTTTGTTAGTTAGGATATTACACCTTTGAGAGTTTTTCACACCAGCATTAGCTGATGGTTTCTCATTGGAGTTTGAGTAACAGCAAGTCTACTCAAGTCTCCAGAACTCTTCTCATTATTGTGGCTGATCTTGATAATCTTGTAATCTAGAGGTTCACTACTTGTCTTCTCATTTCCAAGACTTTCACTCCCTTTACAAATCTTTTGGGGATTGCTCCAGGTGCACCAACCACAATTGGTATCACCATTACCTGCATGTTCTGTAGTCTTTTTTTAATTCCCAAGCAAGGTGTAAATATTTATCTCTCTTTTCACTTTCTTTATTTTCACTTTGTAGTCAGTTGGGACAGCAAAGTCCACTTTTCAGTGGTTTCTCTATTTTTTGTGGACTATTAATATCATTATTATTATCTATGCATTTGCTTATTCTCAACAAGTAACCACTACTTAATAAAAATTCTCTTAAATCCTCAACACCTTCCTCAGTATTCTCACTGAACTCAGCACAGTGCTAATAAGATGTATTCAATCAGTTCTTGAATTTCCAATTCATCCAAACACAATTCTAATGTTTGGGACATGATTATTATGGCATCATTTTTTTTCCACAGATATTACCTTCATAATCTATATCTTTGGGAGCAAAGTCCTGGTATTTGTTTGTCATGTATATAACATATCATTTCTTCTTCTTCTTCTTCTTCTTCTTCTTCTTCTTCTTCTTCTTCTTCTTCTTCTTCTTCTTCTTCTTCTTCTTCTTCTTCTTCTTCTTCTTCTTCTTCTTCTATTATTATTATTATTATTCTATTTCTATATATTCATGTATTTGTGTCTTTATCATCACAGTAATAACAACATAATTTTTCTTAATGCAATTCCACAAAAAAATTCTAACTTGAAAAATGAAGAAATTTCCAGTTCAATCAGTCCACAAGTTTCCAATAAATATTTAATTAAGTATAAATTTGACAAAAGCAAATCTCTGCTCAAGGAAACATTAAATGTCAGCTGAAGTCTATTAACTGGTAATTTAACAATTAATAATAATTATTAAGTGTAGAGGTAATTATCATTTGCAAGTAATTACAATATGCATTCTATTCATAGGAATTGCTTGGCATTGAGCAGTAGCCAACACAAGCAGCATTTAAGCAAGTCTTGTTATGGTGATGTTTGTCAAAATAAGAACATCTCAAAATGGTTCCTATAGACCTCATGAGGAGATGAAAAAATTTTTGGCAGGGTGAATAAAAGCATAGGGGTCCTTAACACTTAATTTACTAGTTTCCATTTCTGAATCCCTCAATAACATGAGAACAAAAATCCCTGGATCTAGTAGACGGGTTGTCAGATCTCATATATCTTGTAGATTGCCTGATTGAATCAGGTGGTCACCAGTAAGGTATCATTCTAAATATAGAGGTCAATAAACAAATGATGTTGAAGTAGGAAAAGCCAATTTAGACAGCCTTCTTAAAAGAAAATTACTGAAATATCTTTTGATTTTGAAGTGAGATCTATGTACATACTGAAGGGAACTGAATACTGGATGAACAAAAAAACTTGCAAAATATTACTAGTTTTATGCAACTGTTGAGGCAATTTTACTCCCTTTTTTATTAAATTGGTGTTGTACTTAGCATCATTGCTAATAGAATTCAGACCCTGCATGAAGCTGCTTGCATTTCACTTCATGCTAATGCCCTTTGAGAAGGCATGGATCCATCTGTTCTACCGCCATTGATGAGTAAATAGTAGGGCAGACTTGTTTCTCTAGCCTTGGTGAGACTATTATTCTAGGAGATGGAAGACTCTGTATTCAAACCAGTTACACTCTGCTAAAAAATTCATCTTGTATCATATTCTGTATGTGGTAGCAAGGTTGGGTACATATGTTCCAGCTTTTCCAAATTTGTAAATTGTAGAATATGGGTTTAACCCAGTGCATTATTTACTAAGCTAACAGAGAAGTAATTTGAACATAGAATGTGGTGTTTTGCAGCATCAACTCAAAAACGAACAACCGTGAAAGTCATTCTCCTTTTTTAAAAATAATTAAAGAATTAAAGGCATGTTTATATTTATATCTTACCGGACATTGGCCTAGCGGTTAGAGTGTTCGCCAATGGCCTGGAAGACCTGGGTTCAATCCCAGGTCGAGTCATACCAAAGACTCAAAAAATAGTACTTGATGCCTCCTTGCTTAACACTCAGCATTATAAGGTACGGATCAAGGGTAAAGTGGAGCAATCGAGGGAAGGAGTAGCGCCCTCCCCTACACCTTGGTGTAGTAGCTATCGAAAAGGGTGCCTTCGGGTCACCCTCGACTATGGTCGCCAACTTTACTTTACCTATATTTATATCTTACTGATTCTTTCCACATGTAAACTGTATTAAACACTGGACAATTTCTTATGTTTTGTAATTTGATATCCAAATAATTCATTTCAGTATGAATGGAAATTAAATTTTGTTACAAGAGGCATGTAATAGTCTTTAAGTCAGGATGATTCATCACATCTGAAAATAGAATAACCCTTTCATAGAAAAAGAGCAAATTGTGTTATCATTAGTGGATCTGAGTAACAGCTACCCACTGCCAGAGAACAGTAGGAGTCTATTATTTAAAGAGAAAAGACCTTCTATATTTCCCTGATACTTCAACTGTGGAACAATATCAGTTCCAAATTTTATGATGATAACTAAGTTTTATCCTCAAAAAATTCAGAAATGACACAAAAGAATACTAAAAACATATATGTTCCCAGGACACATATAAAATAAATACACACAAAAACACATTATTATTGTAAATTATTTCTTATTACTAAAAATAATGTATAAAAGAATAATGTCTGTTCAACTTAACCTCCAGTAATTTATTTTCTATTAACTTGTTTTATCTATAATTCATTTCAATATTAACTTTTTATCACTGATACTCTGAAGACTCCAACAATATTAAGCTTATTTTTGTAATAGTAACTCATTATCCTAATTTTCTTATTAACTCTACCCTCATAACAAGTTCATCAAATAGAATGTTTGAGAAGCCCTGATCTAAATCAATATACTCAACTTTACAAAAGACAACTCCAAAGATGCAATATCTCAATGTATTGCTATAATCTCCAAATTAGTCAAATTATAAATTCAAATAAAAAAAAGAAGGAAAAAGCAGTAACTAAGAAGTGAGTTGCTTAACCTTTTTTAATCCATTTCCTTCCTTCCCATTTCATTCTCATTTTCACAATAGCTTCATTGTTGCTTACACTAGGCCAAGCCGTCTGGATTTGTATCTGTTTGTTTTTTGATATTTAAAAAGCTCTTTGTTTGAATAGATTCTCCCATTGTTGACAATTGATATTTTAAGATTCGAAGAATTTACTCACAATCCATCATGCATCACACAAGTATATTTTATTTATTCATTATCTGATTGAATAACTAATTGTCTTGCTTTTGATTTGTCTTTTTTTTTTTTTTGTCAGCATTGTGGTTGATTAAGATGACAGAAATTGAAAAGTGACATATCATGACTAAACTTTTCTCATATAAGCATCCCCATCACCTTTTATCATGAAATATTCACGTATGAGTACTCAGGACTTCATCAATGTATAAAACAGTTTTGTAGGAATACATATATAATTATCTCCCTTAACAAATTAACTTATCTATTAGAAGGTTTGGAAGAGTGTTAGATGACACTCCAAAATATCTTTTCTTGATTTATCTTTACTCTGTTCATTGAACCCAAGAATCATTGCCGGTGACTTCTGCCAAGTAATAGTACAATCACATTGGAGCTTTATCTACTCTTATCAAGAAAGCCTTTTTACCTTTTTGTAACCCTTCCACATATTGCTGGTTCAAGGAACAACATATCTATTGTTTTATCTGTTAGGATACATTCATGCATTCTTTTAATATCACTGGTATGTATGTATGTATGTAGTATATATCAAATATTATATGATCTTTTTTTATCACTTACAATATTTGGACAATTGTCTTAATCTTAATTGTTATACTCACAATGTTTTGGCCTTCTTCAGGTGTTTTATGTTAAATTCAGTAGCCCACAGAGAACTTCAAATTGAACTTTATATTTAATTCACAGGTAAAAATTATTCTAATTATGTTAACCATGACCAGGTACAAATGTTAAGCTATTGTAAGCATTCCGTGATAATTGACCTATAATTGAGATTGAACCTGCAATCTCCAGATGATTTCACTTAGAAGCACTTTTTAACCAAACACCTGCATCCATTGCACAATGTGTCTTATGTGTTAACAAGTTATTCTTGTCTTTCCTTTGATTGTGTTCAGTGTGAGTATATCATGGATAAACAAATGCTGATATTCCTCCATGGTGTAAGGCAACTCTAACTAATCATCTTTCCTAGCATGAAGTATTTCAATAGATCAATACTTTATTTCAGCTATTTAATATATTAATTATTTATATTCTCTCCTTTAGCGATTGTCATAACTTTTTAACCAATAAGTATACCATGTTTCAGTTAGGGAATATAAAGGTGTCATTTGCTCCCCTCTAATAGATAAATGGGGCCTACTTGAACCTTTTAAATACAGAGAGTGTAATCAGTTGTGACATTAAGGTTAATGGTATGTCCCTCACATTACTCATCATCACTCTACAAAGACTACTCACAATCAATTCAGCAAATCAAATTTACCACTCAACACATGTCTCACCATTCACTATTCACTAAAATGAACCAGTGACATTATTTTCATAGAAATCTAATATCATTGGGTTGGATTAATAAATCTACAGCTTTTCCATGATACTAACTGAAATATCATTTGAAATTTTCCTTGTATTGTATTTGATCTGTCATAGGTGTTTTCTACTAATAATGAGCATTGATAAGGAAGTAAACAGTAGAAAACATTCATAATAAAAGTAATTTCTCATGATTGGGCAACAGACTTATTTACTCTCCTTTGCACAAACATATGACTGCTTGATTGATTGGTTTATTATAATGGCATGTCAATCCATCTATGTTATTTAATGCCAAGAGGTTTGGAAAATGCATTTGTATTTATATTTTTACAGTAATTGTTTCTGAAAATTTTTTTTGCAATACCACGAATAATTTTTAAACAGATCTATTTGAACCATAGGTGAAGCTCTAACTGGTAATACCATACCAAGTCAGAGTAGATTTGGGAGTAATAGCAATAAAGAGATGACTCAACACTTGCCAGAAATCCAGAACTGAAACCTCACCATCAGATGCAGTTTAGTGTTATACATAGAATATACTAATATATAAAGAACCTTATTATTAGGCATTACATTAAAACTGAACACTTAAGGAACTAATTAAACTTTTGTATGTATTTGTCCAAAGTCCTCTGCACAGACAGTAACAAAGATAAAATCAATTTTCAAGCTGATTTTGGAGTTTTCCTCTTTGTAAACTGGTTACTTTACTAAAGGCCCAACTCTGTTCTCCAATTTACCAATAGCTGGAGGAGAAGAGACTTATTCATTTCCTTAGGGCAAAATCACAAAATAATACACAAAAGCCTTGTTCAGGATTTAAACTTGGGTCATCGAATCAATTTTCTAAGAAGATAACACCTTTACTTTGTGTGAACAATTGTAGAATTCATTATTTTATCTCACATTTAAAACTTTTTAACTCTGAAGAACATGAGTTAAAGTTTTAAATATTAATAGCAAGAAATATAATTGCAAGAAAATTTTAATAAAGCAACACTCTACACAAATTGAGATCCAAGTCTATGAGTGTAGCTCTGAAATTCATCAATGAATAAAGTGCCTTGATGAGAAAGAAGATTAAGTTGGAAATGAAATTTTATTTCTAAAATCAATGCTTTTTTCATTATTAGGTTCACTGAGTTAACTACAAACTTGCTTATAAAGAGCTTCAGCATTATTATGCTGTTACAATTAAAGAAGCAATTTTAACTTCTTTATTATTTTATTCAACGTTTCAACAAAAAATTCAATTTTGAAGAATATTCTGTAATCATAATACCAAGAAAAATATGAACAGCGGAATTTAATCCTAAGAAGCAAAATGTGTATTGTTAACCCAATAAAATCTTTTTTATACAAAATAAAAAATTTATTCATGAAGTTTTAAAAATTAACTTATTTAACAGTTAAATCAATATAGAAATACTCCCAACATATATATATATATATATATATATATAGGTTTGAGGATGAAGTGTATCGAGAAAGTCTGTGTCATTTGGTAAATGATAGTTTCTTGATTATGTGACTATTAGACCAGGAACTATATATATATATATATATATATATATATAAGTTAAGATAGTGTAGACATAGATAGAGTTAAAGTCAGTTGGTGACAGTTGGTTACTTACCTATGGGATTATCAGATTAATCAATCAATAATCATTGCATAACTGAGAAACTGAAAGTCACCCAGCACTGTTCCCTCTTTGTCTCTGCTATCCTAGTTTAGATATATATTCTCTATCTTCAAACTACATATACATATATATATATATATATATATATATATATATATATATTTAAAACTAAAATATTGATTATTAGTATACATATATATATATATATATTAGTATGAGCTCTTTCATTGAGCATTGTGTATGGGACTCCAACAGTTCAGTTAAAGATCTGAACATCAAAACTGTCTTATTCATAGTGGTGAAGAATTCTGTACAATCATTTTCACTATCTGGATACATTCATAACAGAAAAATAATAGCAGTATAGCACTGTTTCTCTCAACAACACATGTCAATTTTTGGTTTTTTTCCTTCTTCTAGATCAGTACTCTGCCAAGATTAGAGAGCCCAGTTTGCTTTACAATTTTGCCCATAGTTGGAGACAGTAGAAATATATTCATACCTTTTGTAAGGACATTAGCTTAAAGTACATTAAATCCGTTTTTAGGATCTGAACTCAACTACACAAGTCCACTTCTACACGACAATAACCATTAGAAAATTGTATTTATATATTAAGCAAGAAATATTGTCTTAGACTCTTGAGAATTCGGTATCTTATTGCTATACATCTTGTGAGATAAGTGACCAATTTTTATGATTTCAGGTTTAAATGAACAGCTACAGCAGGAATTGGAATACACTCTACTAAAGCTTCATTGTCACAGCTGTTGAATTTCAAAAATGCAATCTGGACTTTAGAAGAATGATATGCAATAAAATTCTGTTATAAACTTGGAAAAAATGCCATGACCCAGAGACCAAGAGACAGAGTTCCCAGTGGAAGCATGCTGGCTCTCCCAGACCCAAGAAGGCCAGACAGAGCAAAACCAACCACAAACATTTGATGACCCCTTTTTTTTGACAGCACTGGCATGATCTACATGCACTGGGTTCCCACTGGACAGACAGTCAACAAGGATATTATGTTGAGGTTTTAAGGGAGCTCAGGAAGAGATTCTGTCGGAAGAGGCCGGCACTCTTCCAATCAGATCAGTGACATTTCCATGAGGACAATGCACCAGTCCACAACTCCATCCTTGTAACAGACTATTTGACCATGATGGGCATCAAGACAGTTCCTCAGCCTCCCTATAGTCCAGACCTTGCTCCCAGTGACTTTTGGTTATTCCCTAAGCTCAGAGGCTGCCGTTATGAGACAATTGAGGAGATGAAGTTGTGAGGCTGTGATGAAGGTCATTGACACGCTCTCACAAGAGGACTTCCATGGGGCATTCCAGAAGTTGTTGGAATGTTACAAGTGCATTGCAGCCAGAGGAGATTACTTTGAAGGGAACTAGTGTATCATGTGCGTACTATCAATAAAAGTGCCCATATGAAAAAAGTCTTGAAACTTATTTAATGATCCTCGTATAGTGCTATAAAAGTAAAAAAAAAAACTACCTCTGGCAAGAAATACTTTCCTGAATGATGCTCAAATACATCCATGTATGTATATAAATTGATATTGTTAAAGGTGTATAACTTTCATTCTTCAATACAATTTTTTTTAAGTTAATGGAAGTGTACCATAGGAAAATAGATACTGCATATATATATATATATATATATATATATATAATCAGAAGAATGTATCTCTAGTAAGCAATGTATCTCTAGTAAGGGAACAACCCATTGCGTACCTATTTAAAACTGTTTTAAAAAAAATATCTTTATTTCTTCAATTTAGGAAGACTCAGAGAATTTATGCCTATTGTAATGAACACAAAAACCTGTTGGCAGATATTTGCCATCAAAAATCTGTACCTCTGAAATGCAAAATTCAATTTGCACTAATCTCATTTTACCATAAAATGGTATCAGGCATAAAATATGGAGTACACATAGCATTAAAAAATATATGACTAACATGTGTAGCACTATTCAAAATTGTTTGTCTCAGGCAATGTTTAATTTTTTTTCTTAAGTTTCAGTTAGATTCCTTACTTATTATCATAATTCTTGAATGTTGATATTAGCATTGATTATTTTATTATGCAAATAGAAATTATCATAATGTAGTGGTATAAACCTTTTCGAATTTGTTAAATTTATTATGCTTGTGGGTTGATATCAATTGTAAACATAAACATTGAAAAAATTCTGAGGAAATTTCAGTGATGCATTTAATTTCAACTTTAATTGCTTTAATTATATTTAATTCAATGAACAAGATCACAAGAGTTTTTCTTCAGCATATTTTTCAGGACACTGTTGGACACTAAATAAAGATTCAAATCTTGTACATCGGCTAATCTTGTTTGGGGGAATTTTTTTGCTTTATTAGGTTATCATTTCTTGTTACTTGTACATCAGGTAATATATATTTCATTGTTTTTTTTGTGAAGGGTGTTTTTTAGCTTATTATTTCTTGTTACTTGCTATTTTTAAAATTGGTAAAATATAATTTTTCATATCCACTTAACCTTATATTGCCTACCACAATTAATGCAGACTAATCAGAATTGGAAAGTCACAATAATATAATAGATACTCTTCTCATTTGCCAACAGTGGGAAAAAAAGTATTTCATCTCCTGCTGATTATTTGATTTTGCTACCTTACAAAAATGGGAATGGTCTATAATTTTCAGGATAGGTCTGTCTTGAAAATGAAAGATAGAATATAAAAAAAAATTCTACAAAATCACATTATATTAATTTTTGAGCATCTGTTTGTTTTCTATTGAATAAATAAATATTTCAACCCCACTAATCAGCCATGATTTAAGCCTAACATATTATGCGACCAGGAGGCATATATACTAGTTCTTTTACCCAATTATTACTCCTTATCAAGTACTCATTACTCTTAAAAAAGACACTTGTTCACAGAATCGTTCACTGAATCAGAATCAAATCTACCCACAAGGGGCAAGATGAATGAATTGTCTAAGGACATCCGAGACAAAATTGTATACCTGCACAAGACTGGAATGGGCTTCAAGATTATTGGCAAACAGCTCAATGAGAAAGAGTCAACTCTTGATGCAATAATAAGAAAATGGAAGAAACATCAATTGACTATCAATCTCCCTTGGTCTGGAGTTCCACACAAGATCTCCCAACATGGAATAAACCTGATGATGAGTAAGGTAAGGGAACAACCCAGAATTATGTGGCAAAAGCTTGTTGATGATCTCAAGGCAGCTGGGACCACATTCACCAAGATGACCATTATTAACACTCTATGTCATCGTGGACTGAAATCATACTCTGCCCACAAGGTTCCCCTACTCAAAAAGGTACATGTACAGGCCCATCTGAAGTTTGTAAATGAGCACCTGGATGATTCAGAGGAGGTTTGGGAGAAAGTGCTGTTGAGTTTTTTGGCATCTACTCCACTCGCTGTGTTTGGAAGAAAAAAAGTTCATTTGGACCCCAAGAACACCATCCCAATCATTAAGCATGGTGGTGGAAACATTATGCTTTGGGGTTGTTTTTCTTCCAAGGGGATAGAACGACTACATCAGGTTGAAGGAAAGATGGATGAGTCGAGGTACAGGGAAATCTTGAGTGAAAACCTCCTTGCCTCAGTCTGGATACAGAAGTTGGGTCAGTGATGGGTGTTCCAGCATGTCAATGACCCAAAGCATACAACTAAGGTAACAAAGGAGTGGCTCAAGAAGAAGCACATTAAGGTAGCTTAGTCAATCTTTGGATCTTAATCCTTTAGAGAATCTGTGGAAGAAGCTGAAGATTAGAGTTGCCCAATGACAACCTACAAACTTTAAGGATTTAGAGAGGGTCTGCAAAGAGAAGTTTGCCAAATCCCCACCCCTATGGGATCTGTAAAAAATTGGTTACCAACTACAGAAAACATTTGGCAGCTGTGCTTGCCAACAAAGGTTTCTTCACTAAGTACTGTCTTATGTTTTGCTACTGGGTGAAATACTTATTTTTTTCAATGAAATACAAATAAATATTCAAAAATTATTATAATGTGATTTTCTAGAATTTTTTTATTCTGTCTCTCACTTTCAAGACGGACTAACACTGAAAATCATAGACAATTCCTATTTTTGTAAGGTGACAAACTCAGAAAATCCACAGGGGATGAAATGCTTATTTTCCCTACTGTTTATCTATTTAAATAGACTTACAAAATATTCATCTCATATAACACCTTTTGAGCATCATTCTTTACATTTGTAGCACTGCTTTCACTTTTCTAAGATTAGATACAAAATGGCAAGATCTTTTTTGACAAACAAGATAGTATCAAGCAGGTATATTTCAGTAACAAAAGAGAACTTTACTGCAACCTATCAAATATGTTTTTTCCTGATGTTTTGCTAAAAAACCAATGTAAAATGCTCTTCTAAAGTTTCAAGTTAACTCTTAAGATATGGACAAATGGCTTAACCCTGGTTGAAAGGACATCCCTCATATGTCTTAACATCACACTGCACTTTACCAATGGTTCTTTGTTCTGTCTCAGTTAATGTTCGATGCAAATAGACCATTGTCAAAGAGTTTGATTCTCACTGGGTCCACAATAGTAAATTTCTGTTCATAATCAATATGGTCATTCAGTCACTACTCACTTTTGTAAATTTACTTCAAAATTACTGCATCGTATTATAAAAAATTCTTGTTATTTACTAAGCTTTGTTTAGTCTGGCATACAGGTCACATAAATACTTGATGAAAATATTAAAAAATAGATAAAGTAACTCACATAGAGATGAAAGAAGATAACAATGAATTGTCTTGTCAGGAAAATCAATTCTAAATTCAATGAACAAAAAGAACAATAAAACTTTTTTTGCATAATTATTTTCCCAATGGTTAATGCCTTGAGGGTTACTTTGTTTAATAAACACCTGATAATGATAGAAAATTGTACCAGCAACAATTTTGTGCTAATAAAAATGACGTTTTCAACATGAGTTTTAGAGACAAAAAGAAACATTCTATTTTTTACACTAATAATCGAAATCAGTGATTAACTATCAATATGATTTATTTCTTCAGAGTGTTTGTTTTCATCTCTTGAAAATAGAATGACATAAAATTTTTAACAGAAGTAGTAATATAATAACAGATTTGTCTTGTATTTAGTTTTAGGCTTCTGTGGCTGAAATGGCTTAAGTGATGACCATAAAAAACAATTTCATTAGATATTGTTGAATCTTGTCCAAAGCTACTTCTGTAAACTAATGAAGTATTGAGCAGAGACTTGCAGCATATAAGTGATTTCAAGGTCAAACACCTGCAGAAATAGTCACTGACAGTGATGAGTCAAGCATCATTTCTTTCTAACAAAGAAATCAGGTTTGATGAAAGATATCACATATTAATAGTAGTAGTATCTGGAATTTAGTTAGATTCAAAAATCAATTGGGATCAAATTATTAAAGTTGATCGATGAACTTTCTATAAATAATTAACCACATACAGATTGATTGGCCACATAATTACCATGACTAGTTGGTTAGGCATCACTTGTGTGCGATGTGGATTGGTAGCTCAATGGTAGAGTTTTGGATCTGCTTTCTGTGGTCACTGGTTCAATGTCCAGTGGGGGAGATCACAGTATACATTGCTTATGAGACCTAGTAAGGTCAAAACAGCTGTCCAGTGTTTCTGTGTGTCACACACAAGTGTTCGCCGGATTTTCTGGTCTTGGTAATTCAATTCGCATTATAATTCCTCCACTCAAAAAAGAAAATGTACATCAAAAGAAGTTATATGATTTGGTGTATCTTAAGTTTACCCTGACCCAATAATTTCAGCATTTTTGATAATTCTAGTCTGAAGAAATTATTGAATAAAGAATAAAATATCACTACTAAAGTCTTTGTAAGTATCTATCCATATATATATATATATATATATATATGTTTATATTAGGTGAACTGCTATTAATGGCAAAAGATTTTTTTCATTTGAAAATAATTCTCAGATGAAGCTTTTACACCCTGATAATAGTTTAATAAAAACAAAAAAATAAACCAAAACATATGTGGCACATTCTCATGAATAATTTTTAATCAGTAAATTTCAAATGCAGATGTAGTATCACAATATTTTTTGATATAAAATTGAATAAAAACAGGATAAAAATTCATGAGCAAGTTTCATGTTTGTTTGTTTTTCTTTTGTACTCTATGTAATCGTATTTGTAAAATAGAACTTCAGTTGTACATGAAGTTCCAATTTACAATCACCTGGGTAACTTTTACATACAAAAAGATAGTATTTCTCTGGGATTAGTTCTGGCCCCAATTTTCTGTAATTTCTATGTCCGACCTTGAATAAGAAATATTTAATAGCATTAAAATGTACTCAACATACCTAAGATACATTGATTATATACCTAATCTCGTTAATAATACTAATGAAATAAACATAGTACATGATACCTTCCAAAGATTTAGTTCTTATTTTTACCACGAACCAAGCAAAAACTATACAATTCCTTTTTAGATGTTCTGATTGATACTAACAATAATAATAATAACTTCACTACCTCTACCACTAATAACAGCTCCTGTACCCTCAACTTTAAACGTGAATGCCTCTTCTGATATGAAAAAAGTAATTATTAATAACCTAGTATCCCATGCAAAATAAATCTTCTCCTCCAAAACAATATTTTTTAAAGAATTAAAAACCATAAAACAAATGCTCATTCATAATGGGTTGCCTAACTATATTGTTAATGATCAAATTAAATGTACAATTAAAATGTCAGTCAACAAAATAAACATGGCAACACTCCAACCAATAAACAAACATTTATGAAACTTTTTTACCATAGCCAAATACACTACAATTATAAATTAGATGAAAATATTTTTAAATTGTTGATTAAATGAAATATACTCCCCACTGATCCAAATAAAAAATGAAACACATCATATACTATAATAAATTCAAAACCTCCAACTTGTATATTATCAATAATTTCTCCCCCTCAATTGGAGTCTCATTAAAAACAAATCAATTTGGATGTTCTTTAGAAGATGGTATATCTGAAAACCACAATGTATACATCGATTTAAGTTCAACTACTCTATCGAGACAGCTCACTATTAATCTCTCTGACACCAGTTCAATAACCCAACATTCAAAAACATTCCTGCCTGCCCTATATTTAATGTCAGAAAATTCTAACTAAAAACACAACAATATTAGAGCAACAAAATAACAAAAAAGATTACAGATTCTTGAAGCACTCCACATTAGAAACAAACATCCTAAACTAAATAAAATTAATTTTGAATCCAGTGCTAATGTACTCAAATGTCTCTAGTTGCTGTTGCTATTTATAGAATCAATTTTCAAAAGGAACACAACAACAATACACTAAAATGAACAATGAATGCTCATTTCTGACAAAGTAGTAATGTACATGCAAAGGTTGCATCGCTTTTGCAATATACACACTCCTGATGATGGCCCAAAGTTAGTTGTGTAGAAAGAAATAGGGAAACAAATAACTATAGAAAGTTTATTTATCAGTTGGATATCATAACATCAATACGGCAACTTGAACAGATAAATTAAAAATGTATAGACAAAAAATGTCTTAATTCTTTAATCAAATATGCCCAAATACACACACACACAAACACACACACACACATATATATACAATTTGGCAGAATGATCTCTTTGGTTTTTGGATTTGGATAAAAAAACAAAAAAAAAAAAACAAATCCAATTCAAAATTTAATTTTATCATATAAAGAGAACTCTTTGCTATTCTGTCTTCTTATTGGTATCACGCTGTTTTATAGGGAAAATCCTTGCCATCATGGATGATCCACTCCTGATACTTTACCCTGAACTTCTGCAACTCTTGCCAACCCATTGACTTTAGTATGATTTATTTTGTCATGAAATTACAGCAGTACCATTTACAATTAGTCTACTGCTCCTGCTAACAACTCATGAGTATGGTGTTAGCCTCTAATCCATAATACCATTGACTTTTCAATGATTAAGTTTTACTAAGCATCAAACTTGAGTAAAATAAGTCAGTCTGCATATTTTCTATGTGTTTGCAGGTAAGGAATATTACTGATTCTATTTATTAGCCCTCTGACAATTTTGATCATCTTATACAATCTCAGCAGACATTCAGAGGTCATTTCTGCTACACATTGCACTACAACTTCCTTCTCTTCCTTCCCCTGACAGTATAATGGGGGAACATTAGAATAATTAGCATGAAGTGGACATTTATCAGTTCTGACCTAGCCTGGATATCTTGACACAAAATGAAGTTGTAACAAAATTACATTGTACAGATGCTAACAATGATTAATAATTATAATAAGTAATCCAACAAATAAAAATAAGGAGCCACACATGTTACGAACTGAGCAGCTGGTAAAAGGAAGAGACCTGCAGCAAACTCTAACACTCTGTATTCACCTCAGTGGGAAGTGTCATATGATTATAAATATTAATATACTGTCAGGAACAATTACATTTCTATAGACATATATCTATATCAGGTGTGTATGTATTTGGGTGTATATGATAACACATTAGTTGACAGCACTGGAGTAACTTCATTGCTTTAACTTTATAACCAATCTAAAGTTGTGATTATAGAGTTTGGTTTTGTGCAGCATAACAATGCTACTATTACAAACATTATCCATTAGTATAGTATAATATTAGACATTAAATATTATTCATAAAGTCATAATTAGTATAGCATACAGGGTGTGGAAACAAAAAATAGGTTTTAAAATTTATTTATTTTATCTGATAAGTCCAATTTTTGAAATTTTCATGATTAGTTCTATTATTCAAGCAAGATTTTTATTAAGATTTAGTCCAATAAGAGTAAGCAATTAAAGAAAACTAAGAATCTATGATTTGCTTAAAACTGAAATAAACTCAGAGTTTCTTTGTTGACAATATACAAAGCAAATAAAACTTTTTCCAGAAAAAGAGCTTTTTAAGAAAAAGAGCAAATAAAGGATTGAACAAAAACCAAAAGGGGGCTTTTTAACTTCTTTCATTTCAACAATCAATAAGGACCCCACAATGTCAATAAGAAAGCACATTTATAAATTGTAAGTCCATGAGAAAACTCTAAGGACAGCAATTAAAAATATTTAAATCCAGATTTTAACCCCCTAGATCATGCTATATTGGGTATTTTGGAAAATAAGAGAAATACACTTTCCCATCAAAATATTGATTTGCTTAAGATTGCTAATAAAGAGGAATGGAATAAAATCTTTAAAGAATTTATTTTGAAGACATGCAAATTATTTCAAAGGCATCTTGATAGAGTAATGGAAAAAAAAATATATAACAAAACTCACATACAGAGTGTATATTGTGCAATTAGAAGGAAAATTTAATTGTGCTATATATATATATATTGTGCTATATATATATATATATATATATATAATTGTGCTATATATATATATATATATATTGTGCTATATATATATATATATATATATACATATATATATATATATATATATATAATTGTGCTATATAATTGTGCTATATATATATATATATAATTGTGCTATATAATTGTGCTATATAATTGTGCTATATATATATATATATATATATATATATATATATATATATATATATATAGACACAAGCATAACTCCCTTCAGCTACTACATAATGCTTTATAATTTCTGAGGTGATGTAGTTTACTTGCTGGCTGAGTGGAATGATACTAAGTCTAATGAAACATTGGGCGGGTTTCAAGCTTAAACCATCCTACATGTCTAGCCACACTGAAGAGTTGTGATACAATGAAGCAGTCTATCTGTGGATGGTTGGTTGGTTGGTTGGTTAGGTTTTATGGCATATCAACCTTTGTTGGTTATTTAATGCCAAATCAGTTTTTATGCAAATAGTTAGTTCTATTTAAAAAAATTCATTTTAGCATGAGTATACAATTTATATGTCAAAAACATTTTTATTTAAAGTTATTTAGTTTATTCAGACAGTTCTTATGCAGCTAATTCAGTTTAGCATAAGTACAGATTTTGTTAACTCATGATTAAATGTCAAAAACAGTGCTATATAAAACAATTCAGTTTAGCATAGGCATATAGTTTAAATGTAAGTACAGTTTAATTTTCAAAAACATGTCTATTTCAAGCTATTCAGTCCATTCAAACAGTTCTAATTCAAACCATTCACTTTAGCATAAGTATGCTGTTAGTTCTATTTAACCCATAGATAGGGCCCTATCATGTGCTACCATTCTAGTCCAGAGTGGACCAGGGAGTGATGGCAATGAAGGGGTGCTCCACATTTCCCAAAGCTCCAGCATCACTGGAACCTCACCATCAGATTGTTTGGTGTCATATCTAGGACACTCATTGGTGGGTGTGGGGGTGGGGGTGGGGTTTTAACTCTCTGCAAAAGGGCAGTCAGTTTAATGACAAAACAGATGTAAAAATAGTTCTATTTTAAATAATTCAGTTTAGTGTAAATACGCAGTTTAAATGCAAAAAACAGTAGAGTCAAGAAACCACAGTTTAGTTCTATTAAACCCCTAGATAGAACCCTTATCAGAGTGGACCAGGGAGTGATGGCAATAAAGGGGTATTCCGCATTCCCCAAAACTCCAGCATTACTGCAACCTCACTATCAGATGTTTTAGTGTTATATCCAGGACACTCGTTGGGGGGATCTTACCCCTCTGCAGATGTGCAGTAGGTGTATTCTACAGCCATAGCCAACTGGGCAATGTCTGTAGATGAATATATATATATATATATATATATGAAGGTAGCAGGAAAAATATAATCCAAATAGGTGAATATATCATGATGTGAAGTCGACGTTAACGTTTCGGTTATAATAACCATCGTCAGGACTTGGATATAAAATAGTTCACAATATAGATGGGTGATTGTTGAGATGACAGGAGCAAATGAGAAATATACAACGAAAAGATAGATAAACATGCACATAGCGTTCAAAATTCAAAAGTCATCAGAACGTGTTTGGCACGTGGAAAAATATTAGAAAATATAGGATTTTTCAAAGAAACGAGACAAAACCTCCCGTTTATTGAGAAATACGCAACAAATAAGTTTTCATATGTATAGATCATTAGGAATCATCCATGTTAAATGTTATGTAAGAATGTATTTGGTATTAGTTTTTTCCGAAAAGACAGTATGAAAGTAAATATGGATAAAATTTGAATTTTGAACGCTATATGCATGTTTATCTATCTTTTCGTTGTATATTTCTCATTTGCTCCTGTCATCTCAACAATCACCCATCTATATTGTGAACTATTTTATATCCAAGTCCTGACGATGGTTATTATAACCGAAACGTTAACGTCGACTTCACATCATGATATATTCACCTATTTGGATTATATTTTTCCTGCTACCTTCATACTGTCGGATTTTATCCATATTTACTTTCATATATATATATATATATATATGCATGAATATGGAGGGTGTTTCTTTATATACAGTTATTCATATTCATAATATCTATATACTGTCATAAACAGTTAATGCTAATATATATATATATATATATATATATATATATATATATATATATATATATATATATATATTCATAAAATAAAAGAATACTTTTTATTTTGATGAATAGGTAAAATTTTTCAATCTCTCATAATGACCCATTTCTTAATTCTGAGCTGAATCCTCTCTTTCCACTTTTTATCTCTCTCACTGGAGTTCTTAAAATCCATTAAGTCCAGTTATGGACCGTGTAATTTGCTAGTATATAATATAATATAATATAATATAATATAATATAATACATATATATAAATTGGACTTATTTATACAGAAGCCCAAATACAAGTTAATATAAGAATTTAATCACATTTTTTTAAACATAATGCAATTATTTAGATATCATCTCTGGAGTTTGAATATTGATTTTAGTTGCATGAAAATAGACTGAAATTAGTTGTGAAAAATAGAATTACTAACCTATTCTTAAAGCAGCTTTTAGTTTATTTTATGACAGTCTTTGTTGTTCAAAATAAATCTTAATTATGCCATGATTGATATCTGCTAAAGAAAAAATTAAACGTTTATAAAAGTTTTCCCCTAAACAAAGTTGTCATTAGAAATCAACAGAATGATATTATTCTAACTTGCTTTCGACAACATATTACTTTATTTGAGGCATTGTAAAATATATATTTGTTTAAAACAAAAATTGTTAGTAGTCAACTCAATTCAAATGTCAGCATAATTATCAAAATAAAAGAGATCAAGTAAAGTTGGCGACTATAGTCAAAGGTGACCCAAAGGCTCCCTTTTCGATAGCTACCATACCAAGGTGTTGGGGAGGGCACTACTCCTTTCCGAGGATTGCCCTACTTTACCCTTGATCCATACCTTATAATGCTGAATGTTAAGCAAGGAGGCATCTAGTACTATTATGACTTGCAGTATGACTTGACCTGAGATTGAACCCCGAACTCCCAAGCCATTGGCGAACACTCTAACCATTAGACCAATTTCAATAAAGTCATGATTAATGTCATTTTTAATTAATAGGAATTGAAAAAAGTTTTATTCAATGCTTGGACAAAACAAGGTGATAATAGTGAGGTATTTATACTTGTCTCATTGGTAAATGTCTTGAACATTCCTTTTTGTTTTACTAACAACTCATGTATGCTGAAGAAAATCTGAATAAGGTTTTTCTGCTTTGTATCATTTACTCATCACAGTAAAACATGAAGTAAATATTGATAACAACTTATGTAATTCCATGACATTACATTCTTGTTAAGTTGAATATCTTATATACTCATCAATACATCTGTGCTCAAATTTTTGTATGGTTATAATTAGGTATTATGGTTAAGTTTAACAGTCTTAGAAAAAACACTTACTCATGGTTAGTTGAATTAGCAAAACTTTTCTATTTTAAACTATAATAGACTAAATCAACTTCGATTGTCATACCACTGTTATAAACTAGTACATTTCTTGATTTGGCCTCATGTATGTTTACATAGCCCAGTTAGTAAGAAAAAGAGTGTATGTCTGTGCACATTATAAACATATGCCATTTTACTAAACACCATAAGCCTGTTTTTTGTAACTAGTGAAGATTTCATGAAATACTGATCGTAAAAGTATTTGTGCTTTTTGCAAAAATGTTCTGGTGACAATCTTACAACTTGTTAATCATCTAACCCTCTTAAGGTGTACAAAGTTCTATGAAAATATTTGGGAATTTGACCATGTGTAATGGTTTCTTCAAAGATTATTAAAAAAAAAATTTCGTTTGTTTATACTCAGTCAAAAATTTATTGGATTTATGGTGTCTACAGTCTCAGGAGAATACTCAGAAACATTCATTGAATATTAACAATGCATCTGAAAGTTTCTGGTAAAAACAGCAATGAAGGTGAGGATAGTCAAAAAACAATCATTAACAATGAATATTCTGTATTCGTATTAAATCAGTTATGTTGAGAGCATCAAAGACTTAAAAAAATGTGCTCTCATATATTTTGAGTAATAATTTATTCAAAATATCAGTATAAATATATATATATATTTATATATATATATATATATGTATATATATATATATATTATAAAAAGTTTTGAAAATCTACTGAAAGAAAAAAGAATAAGTGAAAAGTAATGTTTGCACACATGAATTATTTTCATTCTTAACATTACTGGTTTTTCAGATTACTATCCTCATCGGGTTTTTTTTTACCTACAATATTTGAACCATTTTGGCTAATATGTTTTTCTGGCTTTCTTTAAATGTCTCATATCAAACTTGTAAGCCAACACGAAAACTCAAACTGAACCCTTTATTTAATCTACTGGAGTAGATTATTCCAATTACATTAATCATGAGCTGATAAAAGTGTTACACTTTAATCACTATTCCTGGTTATTCTCACCTGTGGTTAAGATTGAACCGCCACCCATCAGATAATTTCACTTTTTTTAACCAAACACTTTATCTACAGTGCCATTGGTCCTGCCAGACAATTCAGAGTGATTTGGGGGGATTTATAAACCTAATATCTCTATCAACCGATTGGATATTTCTCACAGCTATCATGTACGATTTTTTGCCTTAGCTTATATTGCAATTTTTTTCTTTCATTGACTCTTTTTGATCAATGGTTCCCAAATCATATTCATCTCTATACTTGGTCTACTCAGCAGGTCACTTTAACTCAACATATATACTGCTTCTTTAAGACTTCTAATTCACGAATGTTCTTCTCAACCAATTATCTCTTTTGCACATCCAAATTTGTTTCTTTCAGCTTTTGTCCACTGTACAGCAAACTGAAATCAATTGAGCACTGGCTTTAAGGAAAGCAGCAACATGATGCAATTAACTCTCTTAAAAATTAGGAAAAAGCATGCTATACTGTTAGCATTGAGACTGGAAGCCTCAATATGAAGATTTCAGAATGTTAGCATGTCACTCTGAGGACAGATTACATTATAATATTGAGAGATGTCAAAACAGTGAAAATGACAGTTAATAATAAACAAGAGTATGGGTCATTTTCGTTGGGGGGTAGTTGTTGCTATTTAGTTTGCTGGTTAGTAAAAACAAACTTTATGTTTGAACAATTTAAATTATATATATATATATATATATATATATATATATATATATATATACTGACTGCCTCTTCTTTACAGAAGAAAACCATCTCCGCAATCAATTTTAGAACAAGAATGAATTCGTGTTGAACTTCTTACACCTGGCAGCATTAATATTTCAAAAACAGTAACAATAACCCTCTCAAAAATATGTGTGTTTATATATATATATATATATACGTGGTGCATTCAATAAGTTTAGGGATTTTTTTTGTACAGGCATTTAAAATTGTTTTAGACTCTTGAAAATTCACTATGTTATTGCTATACATCTTATGAAATACTGAGCAATTTTTATGATTTCAGGTTCAAATGGACAGCTACAGCAGGAATTGGAATACATCCTACTAAACCCTGATTGTCACACATGGTAAAATTTCAAAAATATGATCTGTATGTGAGGACACTTTAGAAGAACGATATGCAATAAAATTCAGTTTTAAACTTGGAAAAAATGCAACAGAAACATATGGAATGCTTCAGACTGCTTTTCGACCATAGCTGATAGGCCAAAGGTTTAGGGTTAGGGTTAGAGTTACTATGTTGAGGTTTTAAGTGAGTTCAGGAAGAGGTTCCATTGGAAGAGGTACTATTTACCAACCCCTCCGCTCGGGCAGGATATGACACAAGGTCAATTTTTAAGCGGAGTTTAACAGGTTTTGAATTCAGAGTTTTCCTTCTCCTAGACTAGTTGCCTCACCAAGGCTGAAGAACCTAGTCCGTCCTACTATTTACCCATAGCTGGAGGGAGAATAAGGGGGTTCATACCTTTCCCAAGGGTATTTGCCCGAAAGTGAACGTAATAGCGCGACTGGAGTACGAACTCGCGTACTACGATTCCGTAGTTCATTGCTTTAACCATTACACCACGAGGACACCCCCAAGAGGTTCCATCAGAAGAGGCCAGCTCTCTTCAAATCGAGTCAGGGGCATTTCCACCAGGACAATGCACCAGTCCACAACTCCATCCTTGTAACAGACTATTTGATCATGATGGGCATCAATACAGTTCCACACCCTCCCTATAGTCCAGACCTTACTCCCTGTGACTTTTGGTTATTCTCTAAGCTCAGAGGCTGTCGGTATGAGACAATTGAGGAGATGGAAAAGGCTGTGATGAAGGTCATTGACATGCTCACACAAGAGGACTTCCATAGGGCCTTCCAGAAGTTGTTGGAACAGTACAACAAGTACATTGCAGCCTGAGGAGATTACTTCGAAGGGGACTAGAGTTTTATGAGTGTACTATCAATAAAAGTGCCCATATGAAAAAAGTAGGAAAAATATTTATTGATCCTCGTATACATATATATATATATATATATATATTAATTTGATGTGAATAAAAATGATAAAAGTCAGTTGAGTTTTTAAAAAAAGCAGTCAGGTTGATAGAAATAAAAGTGAACATGACAAATGTGGCCGAGCCGTCCATCTATGCTGCTCTTTTCAAACACAGCACAGAATGGTTCAGTTCACAAGTTTTGAAGACAAATCATGATAAATTTAGTCAGTGAAGATTTTCCTCTCTTTGTTTATTTATTACCTGAAATGAACTTTGCTTTTACTCCCTTATTTAGAGTTAAATAAAAGGATGCAAACCAAATACTAAGTTTACATAATGGTATTTGGGTTGGTCACTAGCAATAGAGATGTTATGCATGTATTCTTCTTCCCACATAGTCTCTCACCCAACATGGAGGCCTATATCAAGCAGCTGAAGGAGGTAGTTCTACTCTGGCTTGAGAGCGTGATTGGAGGAAGACCCTACATCTATCAACAGGACACTGCACCATGTCACACAAGCAGAAGAATGCAGTATTGGCTGTCAAAAAAATTCTGCTCACATATCTACCTAAACATTTGGCTGCCAAACTCACCAGACTGGAATTCCCTTAATTATCATGAATGTGGAGAGGTTAAGCAAGAGACCAACAAAACTTCGTGCCACAGCAAAGATCAACTGAAAGCAAAAATAATGACATTATTTACTAATATAAAATAGGGGACTGATAGAAAGGCTTGTCCAAGATTCTGATGGCAATTACTTTGTATAAATTTAGCCTATCGTATTTCAATATATTTTCATGTAATTTTGGTAAATGTACCTGATAAAGTGAGATGTCAGAGTGGTTTTCATTTTTACACAACTTAGATGACAGTTTAATCATCACACTCTATTTATTGCTTTAAAGTACTTCTACTGTCTGTTTAAAAACTGTGATGTTTGTTTACAAACAAAAATAGCAGTGCTAAACATAGCAAATAAAAAATTGCTCAGTACAGAAAATATCATAGAGCCATTATGGTATTATTAGTAAAAAAAGTTTGAAGGCACTACCTGAAGAGACTATCCATGATTAAAGCACCTTGTGAAACAAGTAAAAATTATCAAAATTTAAAACTTAATGCATTTGCTTACCTACTTTTTTTCATACTCTCTCTCTCTCTCTCTCTCTCTCTCACACACACACACACATACACATGCACACCTTTATATATATATATGTGTGGCAGTGTGCCGATATATATATATATATATATATATATATATATATTTGTATCTATATATATATATATATATATACGAGGATCATAAAAAAAGTTTACAGACTTTTTTCGTTTGGGCACTTTTATTTATAGTACACACATGAAACCCTAGTCCCTTTGAAGTAATCTCCTCCAGCTGCAATGCACTTGTACTGTTCCAACAACTTCTTGATGCCCATCTTGGTCAAATAGTCTGTGACAAGGATAGAGTTGTGGACTGGTGCATTGTCCTGGTGGAAATGCCACTGACCCAATTTGAAGAGTGCTGGCCTCTTCCATCAGAATCTCTTCATGAACTCCCTTAAAACCTCAATGTAGTAACCCAAAAACCTAAGCCTAATCCTTTGGCCAATCTACTCTGGTGGTCTGACTTCCTTACTCCAATCACAACTCTCATCATCACAGACACCCTGCCCTCCTTGAATCTCTTATGCCACTCAAAAACTGATGCTCGATTCATGCAAGATGGTTGAAAAGAAGTCTGAAGCTTTCCATACGTGTCTATGGCATTTTTGTTAAGTTTAGAACAGAATTTTATTACATATCGTTCTTCTAAAGTGTCCTCACATCCAGATGGCATTTTTGAAATTCAACAGCTGTGACAATCAGTCTTTAGTAGGGTGTATTCCACGACAATTTTAAATGCCTGTACAGAAAAAGTATTGAAACTTATTGAATGCACCACGTATATATATATATATATATATATATATATATATATAATCCTGCCATAGATCAGTCTTGCAAGACTATACATCTTAACCAGTATCTCAGCACAAGCCTTGGCAATGTTGTATGGAGGATTGGTAATTGCCTCTACAACAGGTCTCCCTTTTAATGACACCAGTGTTGTCAGGAAGTTCAAGTTGGAATACAAGTTGGTATAAGTGCTGCAACAGGAGTTTCCATATGAGGTTTAACATAATTTTGGACATCCTTTGATATCCAAGCTTCTTGATTTGTCCCTCTACCAAACCAAGAAGACTTTCAGGTTGCATTTAACATGGACATAATCTACAGTACTATTTAACCATAGATGGGTGAGAAGAGATTGATTCATTCTTTTTCTAAAAACATTAGCATGCAGGAAAATGCTAACAGCTTAAGGAAGACTTTGAACTTAGCTCATCAAGTCTGTTTTCTATGGAGATGACCATTATGGCTCTCTCTCTCTCTCTCGTTTATGTTTTTATTATTTGCAGAGATTTGAATTCATCATTTAAAACTGACAACACAAACTGATTATTTCTGCAGCTAATATTTTTCTCAATAATAAAAGCAGTATTGTTGAAAGCTGATTCATTATAAGGCAATTGCAAAGAGTTGTATTGGACATCTACAAAATTATCACAAAGATATTTTTCAAAGTCTTCATTTCCAATTTTCCCATCTGATTAGGCGTAAATATGTATTATCTTGTAAAATCATGGATATTTAAATTAGGTTCTCAAAATGATCATCAAGATAGTTTTACTGCATAATAATGACAGGCAAATTAAGTATCCAGTCAACCAATTTCAAATGTAATAACTAAAAGAATTCCCATATTTTCACTATCTTAATTTAGTAAAAACTTAACAAATATTTGCCTGCCCTATTAGTGGGGCTTAGAATACACTGACTGCATCTCCAACAAAGTAGTAAGACAACTTCCAAAAAAGTGGGTGTTTTGGTTATGGCACTAACTTGCATCTGGTGGTGAGGCTCTAGTTTTGTAGATCTGGGTAATGTAGAGGCCACCCTTTTGTTGCCATTACTCACTCATATATTCTGATCTAGAATTATATAATTGGGATTCAATCTATGAGTCAAATTGATAAGTTTGAAAGTTATCAGCATTAATTAGGCATATTTAAAATCAAATAACTCTCGGCAAATTATTTATATTACAAATACTTACTTGAAAATATAAGTGTTGTCAGATTATTCATTTTAGTGACTCGAAACATATAACTGTGTGCCAAAAAAATGACTTAGGTAATAAATAGCCCAACAAAGTTTGATATACCATAAAATCAACTTACCAACAAACCAAAACATTGTGATGAAAAGCAAAGATGAGGGTATAAGTTCAAAAAATCATTAAATATATTTTCAAATGTGGGCATATAAATTATTGTTTCCCATAGTTATTCTTTAATAACTGAAAAATATTGAATACTTCTGATTCTATATATTGGCCAAAAATAATCAAATAACAGAATGTTCTTGTATAACATATTGACCCTCGACCGAGCTGTCAATCAAGAGATGCACCTGTGTAAATAAGTGAAACAGGTGCATCCGGTCGAAGATATCGGAATATCACCTAGACCTGTGGACGTGGTTGAATTCGGTGTAGATGCGTATGCCCACAGGAAGCAGGTGGGCATCAAACAATTATATAACCAGGTGCCACAGACAGCTTGAATCAATTCATTAGTCTGTTCCAGTTCAGTTCCAGTCACAGTTGGAGATAGGATGCCCGTGGAGTGAGAAACAGCTCCAGACAGCTTGGGCCCTCAGCGACCCACGGTTGAGCAGCCCAGCCAAGATGAGGAAGAAGTGCTGCTATGGTCGCGAGAAGAACTTTGGGTCAATATGTTGCAGTCTGTCCCGTCTCCAACTCACCTCTCACACATAACCAACATCAACCCTTTCGAATGAAGTGTGAGAGGTACATTTTTATAAAGAAGTGTGTTTGTTCGTTCATTGATGTTCGTATCTTATGTGGACTATGTTTCTGCCTATAGTTGTATTATGGATATACAACACTTGAATCCACTTTCAATGGATTGATTTTATGAAAATTTAATGAGATTTTATATGTGATTTAAATGCATATTTCATTAGACAATCTAGAATTGCTAAAGTCTGTAAGAATATTGAACAAACAGGTTCTCTCTAAACACACACACACACACACACACATTTATACTAGCCATGGCAAACATTATGGAATTAGATACACATAGGTAAGGTTTACTTAGATCTTTCACATAGCAGTAAATAAACTAATGATATAGAAGATGCAAAACACTTTTATTCAATAGATAAATATTCTGGCTTCATGAAATATTTCTTAAACAAACTTGATTTAATTATTTAGATTAAAGGTATATTTTTTACAAGTCTCAGAAAGGAAAATATTAAGGAATAAGCTAATATCTAATAAAAAATGGAATGATCTTGTGAGGATATCAGAAGAAGCTTAGATTTACAAAGACAAATACAGTAAAAAGGCAATTCTTGCAGGCTTCAAGTGGTTGAGCATTCTAAATTGAAAGAAAACATTGTTCCACTGAAACAACTGTCTATTGAAACAATAAAAAGGATGGTAAAGTTCATTCAAGAAAACAATCAGCAGTGGAGTGTCTTAAAACTTTGTTAGTTTTCAATCAGCTGTCTAAAATGTAGTGGAAATATAAAAGAAATGGGGTGGTCAAAAAAGTAAAACATACTGGTTGACAACAAATGACAAGGAAGTTTTGGGATAGAAAACTCTCAGCTATATGCCTTGAAAATAGAAACTGACCAAACTGCTGATGTAAATGTAATAAGATGTTTAAAATATCATTTCACAATTTTGAATACTGAAGAAAAATGATTTGAATGTGGCAAAACTTAACATTATTTATGAAAAACAGAGTAACTATCATTATTACTAATGTCAAAAGCCCACATTAAAAGGGATTTCCACTCCTTTTCAAAAGTGTCTGGAATTCTTATGAAAGTGAAATTTAATTCATATTGCAGTTTAAATGCATATTTATCATAGGTGCCAATATTGCTAAAGCTCATGAGAATTCTAAACAACAACCTATTCACCCACACATACCCTCAACACACACATACATGCATAATTTATATATATATATATATATATATATATATATATATATATATATATATATACATGGTGCCTTCAATAAGTTTCCGAACTTTTTTGTACAGGCACTTAAAATTGTCATAGTCTCTTGAAACTTCAGTATGTTATTGCGATACATCTTATGAGATGACTGACCAATTATCATGATTTCAGGTTCAAATGAATAGCTACAGCAGGAATTGGAATATACCCTACTAAAACCTGATTGTCACAGCTGGTGAATTTCAAAAATGCAATCTGGACTTGAGAAGAACAATATGCAATAAAATTCTGTTTTAAACTTGGAAAAAATGCCACGCAGTGGAAGCTAGATCTACTGCTATGACCCAGAGACCAGAGACAGAGTTCCCAGTGAAAGCATACTGGCTCTGCCAGACCCAAGAAGGCCAGACAGAGCAAATCCACCCACAAACTTTTGATGATCCCTTTTTTTGAAAGCACTGGCATGATCTATATGCACTGGGTTCCTACTGTACAGACAGTCAACAAGGAATACTTTGTTGAGGTTTTAAGGGAGTTCAGGAAAGGATTCCATTGGAAGAGACTAGCACTCTTCAAATCGAGTCGGAGGCATTTCCACCAGGACAATGCACCAGTCTACAACTCCATCCTTGTAACAGACTATTTGACCATGATGGGCATCAATACAGTTCCACAGCCTCCCTACAGTTCAGACCTTGCTTCTTGTGACTTTTGCTTATTCCCTATCCTCAGAGGCTATCATTATGAGACAATTGAGGAGATGAAAGATGCGATGATGAAGGTCATTGACATGCTCATACAAGAGGACTTCCATAGGGCCTTCCAGAAGTTGTTGGAACAGTACAACAAGTACATTGCAGCCGGAGGAGATAACTTCAAAGGGGATTAGAGTTTTATATGTGTACTATCAATAAAAGTGCCCATATGAAAAAAGTCTGGAAACTTATTTTATGATCCTTTAGAAGAACGATATGCAATAAAATTCATTTATAAGCATGGAGTTGTAGACTGGTGCATTCTCCTGGTGGAAATGCCACTGACCTGATTTGAAGAGTGCTGGCCTCTTCCAATGGAATCTTTTCCTGAACTCCCTTAAAACCTCAACATAGTAACCCTAACCCTAAGGCCAATCAACTCTGGTGTTCTGACTTCCTTACTCCTATCCCAACTCTCATCATCTCTCACAGACTCCCTACCTTCCTTGAATCTCTTATGCCACTCAAAAACTGATCCTCAATCCATGCAAGATGGTTGAAAAGCAGTCTGAAGCATTCCATACGTTTCTGTTGCATTTTTCCAAGTTTAAAATAGAATTTTATTGCATATCATTCTTCTAAAGGATCATAAAATAAGTTTCCAGACTTTTTTCGTATGGGCACTTTTATGGATAGTACACACATAAAACTCTAGTCCCCTTCGAAGTAATCTCCTCCGGCTGCAATGTACTTGTTGTACTGTTCCAACAACTTCTGGAAGGCCCTATGGAAGTCCTCTTGTGTGAGCGTGTCAATGACCTTCGTCACAGCCTCTTTCATCTCCTCAATTGTCTCATAATGATAGCCTCTGAGCATAGGGAATAAGCAAAAGTCACAAGAAGCAAGGTCAATGCACCAGTCTACAAGTCCATCTTTGTAACAGACTATTTGAGCAAGATGGGAATCAAGACAGTTCCTCAGCCTCCCTATAGTCCAGACCTTACTCCCTGTGACTTTTGCTTATTCCCTAAGCTCAAAGGCTGTCATTATGAAACAATTGAGGTGATGAAAAAGGCTGTGATGAAGGTCATTGACACACTCACACAAGAGGACTTCCATGGGGCCTTCCAGAAGCTGTTGGAACAATACAAGTACATTGCAGCCTGAGGAGATAACTTCGGAGGGGACTAGAGTTTCATGTCTGTACTATCAATAAATGTGCCCATACGAAAAAAGTCTTGAAACTTATTCAATGATCCTCATATATATAATATTTTAATTAAATAGATTAAATCCAGACTAGCAAGAGGAAAAAAACTATGCTTCATAATAACAATTTATATCTTTTGGATAGGTTTATTGTTACTGATCTCTCTGCATAAGTGCTGCTAGTTATTAGATGTTCAGCATAAATTCATTCTTGCACCAAAATTGATTGAGGAGATGTCCTTCTTCTATAAAGAAGTGCCAATCACCATATATATATATATGTGTGTGTGTGTGTGTGTGTGTGTGTGTGTGTGTGTGGTTTAAAGTGTTCAAGCATTAACCAACTTAACTAATGATTGCATTTTCATCATATTTATTTTCTAAGCTTAGCCGAGTATGCCTCAATGCAAAATAAAGAGAGAATATGTATCTTAACAATCCTCTAAGGGAATTGAGTTTACCTGGCTTGAAGCCAAGCATTAGAAATTAAAGCTTTTACATGGCCTCAAACCTAAACCTCTGAAACCGGTAGGGAAATCTGAACCAAATATTTACTAAGTATTGCTTAGTACAGCATAAAGTCAAATGGACATAGGAAGATTATGTTATGCTAATCTTCCAAGAGGGAAATGCCTGTTTGATTTGAAAACCAGCATTTAAAATCCTGGGATTAATTTGAACACAGGCCTCTCAGAAATACCTCATGATATATAACATACTAAAGATAATCATTTATGTATCTGGCAATTTGTCATCAATATGTATTTTGCCTTTTAAAGTGACTGAATTTGAAGTATAAACCTTTAATACCAAATACTGGCATTTGTGGAAATAAGCAACTCTGAAAAAACAATGGAAAACGAACATGTCAGAGATACCATTCAAAGTTGGAGACATTGGGACAATCCAAAAGAATCTGGAAAATTGACAAATGGAACCAGAAATTCATTAAAAAATTAATACTTTCCAGACCACATCATTGATTAAATTGTTTAGATTACTGACTAGAGTTCAGGAAAACTGATGAGACTGGTGATTCAAACTCCCATAAAGGTTACCAACTAGTACTAATGTGAAAACTCAAACTTAGTAAAACTAGATAAGTAATATTTAGATATTCTGCTGCATTTCTTGGTTGGATGAGACATCAACTTATAAAGGATGGAATCATAAGTGATGATCCTCTGTGGATCCCTACATATGGATGTACCAATGTTTGCCGACCAGCAAGAACTTATTTACATCAGCTAAGTGCAGATATGGGATGTAGTTTGGAGGACCTGCTGGGAGAGATTGGATGATAGGGAGGGATGGAGAGAAAGAGAGAGTCTGGGAAATCACTGCTGTTAGTGTGATTTGATGATGATGATGATGATGATGAGATGAGAAAGTTATATACATCTTTACCCTTGACAGGGTTGATTAATTATATCAAGAAAGAAAAAGAAGAGAGCTGATATCAGGTGAAAATTTTGTGGGCATGACTAAACTAAAACTAGCTGAATATGTTAGGAATTGTGTTGAAAGATTGATTTTATCAGACTGAGGAGGCAAACCAAAATCGGTAAAAAGTAAAAAAAGCATGTGTGAGGAACAAGAATGTGAATGAAATACCTGGAAAGCATCGCCAGTACTTCAGGCAAACAAAAGAGGTTATCAGCAACAGAACAGTAGTGGAAAATTGTGGTGTTAGAATGTTGTGGTAGGAGTGGTCTGGTCACTTTGTGAGATAATAATGTGTTCCTCAAATCTGTTACATGGTTATAAGAGGCTATGATCATGATAAAAATAATCACACATGATATAAAAGAAATAATTGAGCCACAGGACATTCATTTTGTCAATTCAATTTTTATTTAACTCTAAATAAGGGATAAAAAGCAAAGTTCATTTCAGGTAATAGATAAACAAAGAGAGGAAAATCTTGACTGACTAAATTTATCATAATTTGTCTTCAAAACTTGTGAATTGAACCATTCTGTGCTGTGTTTGAAAAGAGCAGCATAGATGGACTGCTCGGTCACATTTGTCATGTTCACTTTTATTTCTATCAACCTGACTGTTTTTTTTAAAACTCAACCGACTTTTATAATTCTTCATTTGCATCAAATTAATAAACATATATATATATATACATATATATATACATATATATATATATATATATATATATATATATACATACGTGGGGCATATGATAAGTTTCCAGACTTTTTTCCTATAGGCATTTGAAATTGTCATAGACTCTTGAAAATTCACTATGTGATTGCTATACATCTTATAAAATGACTGACCAAGTTTTATGATTTCAGCTTCAAATGAACAGCTACAGCAGCTATTGGAATACACCCTACTAAAGCCTGATTGTCATAGCTGGTGAATTTCAAAAATGTAGTCTGGACGTGAGGACACTTTAAAAGAATGATATGCATTAAAATTCTGTTTTTAACTAGGAAAAAATGCCATAGAAACGTATGGAATGCTTCAGACTGCTTTTCAACCATCTTGCATGAATCAAGCATCAGTTTTTGAGTGGCATAAAAGATTCAAGGAAGGCAGGGAATCTGTGACAGATGATGAGAGGTGTGGGAGGAGTAAGGAAGTTAGAACACCAGAGTTGATTGGCCAAAGGTTTAGGGTTATGGTTAGGGTTACTATGTTGAGATTTTAAGGGAGTTCAAAAATAGATTCCATCGGAAGAGGCCAGTACTCTTCAAATCGAGTCAGTGGCATTTCTACCAGGACAATGCAGCAGACCACAACTCCATCCTTGTCACTGACTAATTGACTACGATGGGCATCCAGACAGTTCCTCACTCTCCCTATAGTACAGACGTTGCTCCCTGTGACTTTTGCTTATTCCCTATGCTTAGAGGCTGTCATTATGAGACAATTGAGGAGATGAAAGAGGCTGTGACGAAGGCCATTGACATGCTCACACAAGAGGACGTTCATGGGGCCTTCCAGAAGTTGTTGGAACAGTACAACAAGTGCATTGTAGCCGGAGGAGATTTCTTTGAAGAGGACTAGAGTTTCATGTGTGTACTATCAATAAATGTGCCCATACGAAAAAAAGTCTGGAAACTTATTTAATGATCCTCGTATATATATATTAGAGATGTTTTAATGCTGCCAGGTGTAAGAAGTTCAGTATGAATTCATTCTTGTTCTAAAATTGATTGAGGAAATTGCCTTCTTCTATTAAGAAGTGGTAGTCAGTATATATATATATATATATATATATATATATATATATATATATATATACTGACTGGTTTGTTTTTCTAGCCAGTCAACCAAACAAGAAAAAAAACCGAAAATGACCCACACTATTGTTTATTATCAACTATCAGCTTCACTGTTTTGACATCTCTTGATATTATAATACAACCAATTCCCTTGACACATACCTCACCTCCTCTAAAAGCATCTTTGCATGTTTTAAGTAATAATTTGTAAAATCTTTCTTTCTAAGTGATTATAAATATGATAAAAACAATACTTCTAAAGTCTATGAAACCTTTTCTGTATCAGTTAAAGTAAGAGGCTGAAGAGCTAACTGTGACTGTTCAATTACAAGCCTCAGGGAGAAATATAAAAGCAAGGATTAGAATTTAGAGTTTGAAATGTAAAAGGTGATTCAGTCTGCTATATCGTGATTGCTTGAAGTCAACTGTCATAGAAAGAATACAAATACAGACATAGCTGTGCTGCCAAACCACTCCTCTGGGATATTTTATGTCAAGTAAGCAGCAAATTGTATCACACCACACAGAAAATTTTGAAGAAAAGGAACAGTTTGATATACTTTGGGACATCACCATACAAACTGATCATGTAGATCCAAACAAAATATCTATAGCATTGTGATTTTTGACAATACTACCCAAGAAATTATCACTAGGGATGCAGTGGTATCTGCTGACATAAATATACTGTCCTGGTCACAATTATTGGCACCCATGAAATTTCAATACTTAATGTAGAGTATCTTTTGAAAAACAAAAACAAATCTAGTGAAATAACTTTGGTCAATTGAGAAGTAAAAGTTGAAAAAGGACAGCAAATAATAAAACAATGAGTTCATAGAAATTTGATAATTTTCTGTTCATTTTTAAAGATACAGCAAAAAAAATGAAAAGGTATATTTGTCTCTGCCTCCCACCAGACAAGATTTGACACAAGGTCAATGACCCAAAGGTCAAATATAGTGGGGATTTAGGGGAGGAGAAGGTCGGGCACAAAGAAAAATGTAAAGGTGCCAACAATGGTGACTAGAACTGCATACATGTATGTATTTAACAAACCTCTCCACCAACTCTTTTTTTCAGCACTGCTTGGATAGAGTTATAGATACAAAGATGGAGGCCATTTTAAGCATCTAAAAGGAACTCAGCTTAGTTTTCCAAGAAAGTTCATGTAGGACTAATATTCTTTCTAGTTGATTTTAAAGTTTTCAAGATTCTTGAATTGTAATTACAAAAAGAAAGAAACACAACCTAATGATACACCAGAATCCTCTGCTATGGGTAGGATGTGACACAGGATTAATTTTTAAACAGAGTAAAGCTGGCTGGATTACGGGATTTTTCTCCTAGACTGGTTGATTAATCAAGGCTAAAGAACCCAGATTACCCAACCCATAGCTGGATTCATACTTTTCTGAAAGTCATTAGTTTGAAGGGAAATGCAGACAGTGACATTTAGGATTTGAATTCAGGTCACTGATTCCATTTTCTATGATAATAACCATTACACTAAGTGAACCTTTATCAATGTAATATGTAAGAAGAAAAAATATCAAATCCTAGTGAAATAGATTAGGAAAATAATGGAATGTCTCTCTAAAAGTTATTAAAGTACTTATTGGGGCATTGGATATCATAACTGAACAAGATAGGAGTAAGCAGGTAAGTTGTATTAATGCAGAAATCGGCAATATTCAGAAGAAGGTTTGTGATATATAAGGAAACTAGACGTGACCAGTCATCAAAGACATAAATACTTAACTTGTAGGAACCATTAACAATAATAATGAATATGACAGAGTTTTCTGCAAAGAACCAGAAAACAAAAGAGACAATTATTATATTCCAATCAAGGTATATATATATATATATATATATATATATATATATATATATATATATATATATATATATATATAGCCTTCAGCATTTGGTCAGTGCAGCGTGAGAATATGAGCAACTTTCCATTCTTTAAATCACAGAGAAAAAGTCAGTTTTATATACATATGTTCATCTCTGTGCTACAGAGATCTTGTTACACATCTTGAGAATTTGGCTCAAAATTTTGATGTCAGAAATTTTTCTGTTGAATTTATCTATTTAAAACAAACATATCCTTGTTCACATTACCAACCTACTTTTTTGATTTACTGTTTATTATACTTATATATCTCCTAAGTTCTCATTGTTTAATGTTGCTAAAATTTCCAATAATTCTCTTTCATTTTCTATCTAAAATATTTCGGGCTCACAAAGCCAATCAACAAATTGTTGAGGTGACACCTGTCACAATTACCAAATGATCTAAAACATTCTCTGTACAAAGATCAGACTTTAAATCTTATTTTGACTACTATCTATATGCATATTCATTCATCTTTAATTATTTATTTATGATTTTGCTTTTTTCCCATTTGTCCTTCTGCCTTCAGTGAAAAAAATCTATGATAAATGAATATAGATTTTTTCAGGGTTTATTTTAACCATTTTTGCTATATCTTTTCTGTGGTTTGTTAGTTACAAAAACAATTTCCTATCAAAAGAACTCAATTTTGGTCTTATAATCTGATTGCAGGTATTTCTAAGTCATATCCTATAAAAGGAAATAAGGTTATGAATATTTACTACAAATTTTTCAGGAAAATTAGAGAAATTTGAACATACTGTCTAGAAATGAAAATTAATGAGATGTGATAAGTTTTTCCAATATACAATAATAGCATAAATCATAGAAAAAGGTAGTTTTAAAAATTCATATAAAAGAAAATAGAAACTGCCGGTATCTAAATGACAAAGGCTAAAAGAAGTAAACAAGAAAGAAGAAACCTAAATATCTTGATTGTAAGAGGGAAAAAATACAATGAAGGAGAAACCACATAAGTATTTAGATAATAAGGAGTAAAAGAAATGTCCAATAAAGTAAGGAAGATGCCTAAAGAGTATTTATATACTGAAGAGTCAAACAAGTTATTAAGAAAATAAAAAAGAAGCCTAAACAATATTTATAAGTTAAGTGGATAAGATAAAGTAAAAAAGAAACCAAATGAGTATATTAATCAGGTGTGTGCAACAGGCAATCTATGGACAACAATTTGGCCGGTTAGGCAAATCAGTGTGGCCCTCACCAATCTTTTTATTTTTTTAACTCATACACTAATTTCAAATTTGTTTTGTAGCCATAAGACAAATTTTAGAGTTTTCTATTTGACAAAATATCAGCAATGTCACATTTTTGACTTTCAAGCATACTATACAAAGAGACTTTGTTTTGAATTCAAAGGTTGAAGAAATTCTTTTTACAGTTGTTATTGATGATTTCAGGTAACATATTAATAAAATTTAGCAATTTTATTTATTTGAAATGGTAACCCAGTGTAGTGTGCAAAAACTTAATTTTATTTGTCTTTATTATCTGAAATTCAAAAATATGTTCACAATATATACTCAACACACTAGTTTTCATTAGATTATATAAATTTAGTGGTGATTGGCTCTAATTTATTTCCCAATGTTCAAAAGTGGCCTGCCAATCAAAAATGTTGTACACCACTGATTTATATAACAAAAAGTAAAATAAAGGTTTAATACAGTGCTTGAGATGCAGAAAGAGTGTTTATATATTGAGGGGTCAGAAAAGTGTTTAATGAAGTAAAAGAGGCACCTTTAGATGATAACAAGAAAGTTTTGAATTTAGCAAAGGAGATAATGAAAAAGTATTTATATATGATGATCATTCAAAATTTCTATTCCTTATTGAGAAGACATCAGAGAAACAAAACAGTTTTTTACTATTTTTTAATGTAGTCCCTTTTGACATCAAGGCATGTGGTCTAATAGTGCTCAAGCATTGCAATCCCATCACAGAAGAAGGTAGCATCTTAATTCCTCTACAACCCACATGGCCTCAACATTTTTTCCAATATGAAAACCACACAGGTGTGATTTTAGTTTAGGAAACGGAAAGAGGTCAAATAAAGTTAAGTCTAGTGAGTATGGCAGATGGAGTCGTAATTCAAAGCCAAGGTTGACTGTTTTAGCTAATGCAACAGGAGCATTGTGAATGGGCACATTGTCCTGGAAAAAGAAGAAACTTGTCCTCAGCTTTCTTTGGCATTTCTGCTTGATATCTTCCTTCACTTTTGATGCACAGAACAGTCCAGTAATAATTTTTCTCTTTTCCAGGTAGTCTATAACGATTATACCTTCAGAATCCCAAAAAACTAAAGCCATCACCTTATCAACAGATGCTGCCTGCTTGAACTTCATCACAAGTTGAGAATCAATGTTTCCACTGTTTGGTTTGAATCTTTGATGATACCAGGTTTCATTTTGAGTTACTAATCTGCAATGGAAATTCTTTGGACTAGACTAGAAGAAAGTTAGAGGTGTCCTACAAATGTCAGCACTTATGCTCTGGCATCAGCATTCTTGAGACCCATTTTGCAGAAATCCTACTTATCTCCAAGATCTCAGTTAAAACAACTTGGACAAAACCAGAAATGATGCCTATAAACTTAGCTATCTGACTGAAAGTAAAATGTCTGTTATTCAAAAAATACAATAAATAGAATCAACTTGTTCATCTGAGTTTGAGGTTTTTGAACAACCTGACCAAGAGTCATCATTTGTGTTGTCACTGTCTCACTTGAATTCTGCAGCCAACTTCATCACAGTTTCATCGGAGGCGAAGTCTTCAGCAAATATCTGCATTGGGTTCCCACGGATTTCCTTGGGTGTCATATTTTTGTATAATCCTCACCTGCACAGAAACTAAGACAGAAATCTAAAAAAGTTTTCTTAGTTTTATAAGTAGTGGTAATATGTTGCCAAACAAAAACGTTCTGCTATGGCTCATCTTTCTGGGTGAAACTTTAAACATTTAGAACAATTTTTGTATTAAGGAGAAAAAGAAGTTTTTAATAAAATACATGAAACAGCTAAAGAGTATTTAGATGTTCAGAAGTAAAAGATTCAACAATACAATGGAAACTCTGAGCTATAAATTCAATTCAGTGCTTGAAAAAATATAATTATTCATTATCATTAATTACATAACTCCTAAAAATTCCAAAATATTTTGTTACAGTGAATAGTTTTTGACTATCCTCATCTTTGTCTTTTTCCTTTGCTTTTATCTTTCCACAATTTTCTGGGCTCATTTATCTTTTCACTAATTTTTAGTCACTCCAATTTTGTGGCCTTTTTTTTAAGAGAATGTGTTATCTAATTTGAAGACTCTTTTTTTGCCTTATTTCCGTGATAATTTTTCTGGTGTTGTATTGGAATTTTGTATTGAATCATTCTCACCTTCTAGCTTCTATTCTCAGTATGGTGCTGTTACTCTGCGATAATTTCTTAAGCTCTTGTATTTTTCTTTTTTCTTTAGTTTTTAATTCTCTTATTTCACTCTAGCTGTCTTAATTCTGTAAGCTTTGTCCACTTCTGTTATCTTCATCCAATAACACTGCTGAGCAAAAGCAAAAGAAGTACTTTCAAAAGAATAGATAAACTAGGATGATTCAGACTCAGGCAAAGCCTCAAAAATCAAATACATTAATCTGTTACTTCTGTTAATACTTTAAGCTTAAAGGACAACACACATTTTTGTTGTTGAAAATCTTTTTACTCTTTTCCCATTAATTTTATAACTGCATAATGGGGAGATGATCATAACAAGAAAACTGATAAGTACATAAGTTGTTTTTTAAGTTTACTGCAAGTTATATAAATATGTATATAACTCAAAATGTTATCTCTTAATTTCCATTGTGTTTTGATTTTATATCTCCAGAAAATCGTGAATACTGGAGATCTGGACGATGGATCTCCGACTGCATATACATGAAGCCCTCACAATATGTACATCACACTGCAACTTGTGAATGTGATGAGTTAAGTTTGTTTAATGTTATAAATGGGTGAAGAATTGAAATCAGTAATACATTTCATTGTGAAGAAAGAGTTGAGAAAAACATTCACTTTAAATAGTTATCATTTGTTTTCATTCAAGAGATAGAGAAGAACAAGTGACAGCCAAAATTATTTGTGCCAGTTTATAAATAGCCGGGTCAAATAGCATCCACAATTGAATGGCAAAAAATATTGATATCTTTCTTATTCTTACTTTTATTAGTTAAAAACTATTGGTAATTAAGTTTGTAGGCATCTGGATCATCTTTCGTTATGAATTCAGTAATCCTTTTGTTATGACTGGGAATTTAGTTTCCATTTGAAAAAAACTTCTTATTGGTCAAAAAATTCACTTTTCCTGTGATTCTCTTTTTGTACAAAATATGTTTTCTGAGGTACTATTACAGTCTATTGAATGAAATGAGACTGAAATTAATATGAATGAAAGAAAAACTGTTGGTGTTGGTTGTGGCTCATTTAAAACCAATATTTTTCATACACACTCATACATACACACACATATAGTGAATAGTTTGTTGATAAAATTAATTTTGAATGAGTTAGAGCTCATGTGTTTGCACAAAGTTAAGTGGTTTCAAGCATTGCTATCCAACCCTAATTATTCTATTTGATATTAGTCATTTGTAAGCATAGAATTAAATGGTCTCAAGTATTGCTATCTAACTCTAAAATTATATTTAACATCTATCATTTGCTCACACACAGTTTAAATGGTTTCAAATATTGCCATCTCAGTGCAACTGACCATCACTTTCTTGCACCTTTAAGATAAAATAGGATTGGGTACTTGTTTGCCACAAGTGCAATTTGAAGAGTACAGTTGGGACAATCACCTAGGAGCTAGGGCTTGAACTGACCAACTGATTGATTGGATGAGGCATCTCAGATCACCCATCTAGCCCAGGAAGGGCCAAAGTGGAGTGTTGTAGGTCATATGTCCACATTAGTTGCTGGGTCATGGACTGCTTAGCCACCAGGATCCTATTCTCAAGCATTATGGGTCACCATCAGCAGTCAACAGAAAGCTTTGTTGAGGGATCTTACTCCAATACAGAGGTACAATTAACATATTTTCCTGCCCTTGGTGACTGGATAGGAAAGAAAAACAAGTAAAAATTCATAACACCTGGATAAGTTAAAATTTGATTATTTTATTATAATTCATATAAACTAACATTAGAGCTGTAAATATAGCTTTGATAAGATTTTTCTTGTCACAAAATTCTACTTTCCTCAATATCTTGTCTCATAGACAATTGTCAGGAATGTGTAATTGTCAGTAATCCCTGACTAGATATAGTAGACTTTTGGTATTCAAAGAGAATATACCAAATATATCTTATTGCTACTCCAATGGCTGAACAAAAATATTAGTACTGAATTCTACTTTGATAGCCAAATTTTATCCAGAAAAGAAATTCAAGGAAGTATTAAAAAGACATTGAAAATATTCATGTACGTACAGAAGATGAATACTCACACAAAAACGTAATTGTTAATTATTTATTATTAGAAAAATAAATAAATATGTAAAAAGACAATGTCTCTTCAACTCGAGCTCTTGTTATTTGTTTTCTGTTTGCATGTTTTATTTATAATTCATTTCAGCTTTAACCTTTTATCACAGTTACCCAGAAGACTGCTCAGCTTAAACATTAAGCCCTTTGTTATTAAGTTATATTTTGTTACAGTAACTGGTTTGCTACACATGCTACCCTTCTATCAGCAGGAACAATAAGGCCGATGCAGTACCAGTCTAATGATGATTTAATATAGAAACCAGCCTTAGTCTATGAAATGAGGACTGATAAGATAATCAATGGCCTAGGCACTCTCCCTCAATTAGTCTCTCTCTCTCTCTCTCTTTCTCTCTTTCTCCCTCTCACACACACACTCTCTCTCTCTCTCTCTCTCACACACACACACACACACACACACACACAAGCATAAACACGTACATAGAAATTAAGAGATGGATGTAGTGCAGACTGCCAGAAGGAATGGAAAAGGCTATTTTATTTAATGAGCAAAACAAGAAAGACAAAGAACAAAGTACATTTAGTTCACTAATTAGTATTAATGAAGACCTTTTTTTCTATTTTGCCTTTTGTTAATTTCTCCTTCTAACTAATTAATAAAGAACATAGACAAATATTGGCATTGTACAACGAATGTTGAATTAATTAAAGGTTCAGAAGTAGATAATTCACCAAGGCAAATGAATGAAAATCAATAAGTCAGAGTATCATGTTTGTACAACGAATGTTGATTTGGGGGTCAAGATCAGTGCATGAGCAAGAGAGAAGCACAAATCACATTGGAAACATGACAAGAAAGAGTAGTAGTTCTTGGCAGTCAGTAGAGAAGAAGCATTGTACTTAGGTCCTAATATGAGAGTTCAAATAAAAAAAAATAAAAACAAAACTTTACTCTAAATATTGATGCTTACAAATCACACATACACACACACACACACACACACACACACATATATATATATGTATATATATTTGGTCTTTCTTTTTTTTGTTACCAGAGTTTCCTTAAAGGCAATGAGAAATCCTTAGTGCCAAATGAGAAATGGCACCAAATATGGACACTGAAACTGTGTGGAACATGAAATGAAAGCAATGAATATAGACTTGGCAAATGTACAAAGTAATGAAAGCATTTTCATTTTAACAATATAATTCTTTTTGTCCAATCAGCACTGGTTTGAAAAAAGTGATACTCATTTTTTATAAACCATGAAAGGTGATTTAATACTTTCACTATTATTGAAAAAATTGTCAAATTACTTTGTTTTTTTTTCTTTACTGCCAAATAAAAATATAGGCAATTTTTCTTAAACTGATAGTGATATCAGAGCTCCATATTTTGAATTGTATTAATTTTGCTGTTATTCAATGGAATCTTGATAGTCTACCATTTAGGGGAGTAGAAGAGTTGTTTTGGTTGAAGTTTTACACCGATAAAAACATAGTTGACACTTGTAATAATCTTGCTGACTATTTCTCCCAAATTCAGCCACTCGCATCTCATTGACTCATATACTTATGTTGTTTCTAAGGTTACACCCAAAATTGTTAAAAGAAATTAAAGATTTCAAAGCTTTGACCAAGGGTCTCAAACTCAAACATACAGCCTCAAATTACTTTTCTATGGCACACAACAGAACAATGAATATAAGCTCAATGAAATACCCTTATAAAATGTGGCTTTGTAAAGTATTTGGCTGAAAGAAAAATGTCATCAATTTTACTTTTATTTGTAATTTGCTTCTTGATTCAGTTTAGAAAAGATTTTAAGATTTATGTTGAAAGTTTTTTCTTCAAATGTGATGAAATTTTGAATTTTGCTTTTGTTACTCTGCTTTAATAATAATATCTATTGTAGATTTTGTAGCAGTTAATCTATGAAACACAATAAAATGGAATAACAGTATTTATCAAAAGTGAAAATGGAATTAAGGAAAATTTAAAATGGAAGGTATTTCATTTTGATGTACTAATTCCAACTCACAATTATATACATATTTCTTTTGATGGAAAATATAGTAGCCTATTTGCTGTCTGGCAGATTAGAATTATAACTGGTGAAAATCATGGCCACCCATTTAATTTTGTACTCAAAATAGTCCTTTTAAGTTTTTGAGTTTTTGAGTTTGAGACCTCTGGTTTAGTCAAACGTAATAGTTTATGTGATTGGCCGATATCTCTCACAGCAGAATTCTCAAATCATAGAATTGTTGTTTTTTTTTGTCCTATGAACAGTGGATCAGGAAAATTCTTATTTATAGGTTTTACGGTTGGGAGATAAAGTGAGTGAGTCAAAAATGTTTGAGAAATAGTTTAAACAAGCAATATATAAATGCAGAGTACTATTGCAATTTGAAATAATAATTATCTGAGTCTAATTAATTTCAAAATAAAAACTTTATTGTAAGGAACTTTTTTTTAGATGAACATCTTGGCCGTTCAAAATTTTTTGTCAAAAAAATGTGAACATCCAACATCATGTTCATTTAAAAAAATGTCTCTGACAATTAAGGTTTTACTTTGAAATTAATTAGACTGAAATAATTATTATTTTACATTGCAATGGCCCACTAAATTAATATGATACAATAAAATAAAATAAAATAATTTGTGCAATGCTCCAAGCAAATTACAAGATACTTTTATTAACATGTTTATTTGATGAACAACATGTTACACACCAAGTCTCATCTCCTTATGATTCTTAAACTCTTCATTGTATGCAAAAAATACACCTAACATATGAAATTGCTGGTCAATTCAAGGTACCTCAGGCTGAACAGTGAATGCTTTTTTGAACTCATTAAAAACATAAATAACACCTTGTATTCTACAATAGGCAGTTTTCATTTTTGCAGTCCCTATGTGTATTCTTTATGCAATAGTTTCATCACCTGCTTTAATAGCCAGGCATGGATAAAACTCAGAACATATCCTGGTTGGACCGAGCCATCTACTTCACCCATACAAGAAAGACGGCATATAATAGATAAATTTTGAACACTTACCAAGAAATCAACTATTGTTGAAGAGACATTCAAAACTTCTTCAAAAGCCCTTTGAATTATCATAGATAAAACGAACCCCATTGGGCATTTCTGTATATAAATTCTACCACATTTGTTGATTCTGTTGTTATTTCTTACCATTACTTCTACCTATACTATCCAACAGGTAGTACAATATTCCTGGTTTTGTCAATTGCTCCAGTTTTATTCTCTCACTTTCTCTACTTCCCTGCATTACCATACACAAATATAGCAAACATAAGTTGTTTTTTTAGATGGTTGGTTGGTTGTTTGGGTTTATGGCATATCAACCCTTGTAGGTTTTTTATCACCAAATCCATTTTTATACAAACAGTCAGTTCTATTTCAAACAATTCAGTTTAGCATGAGTGCACAGTTTGTCAAAAACATTTCTATTTCAAAATATTCAGTTTAGTCAAACAGTTCTAATAGTCTAATTCAAACAATTCCGTTTAGTATAAGTATAGATTTTGTCATAAGACAGTTAAACATCAAAACAGTTCTATTTCAAACAATTTAGTTTAGCATAAGTATGAAGTTTAAATGTCAAAACAGTTCTATTTTAAGCAATTCAGTTTAGCCTAAGTATGCAGTTTAAATGTAAGTACACAGTTTAATTGTCAAAAACATTTCTATTTCAAGCTATTCAGTTTTGTCAAACAGTTCTAATTCAAACAATTCAGTTTAGCATAAGTACGCTGTTTAGTTCTTTTTAAACCATAGATAGGACTCTATCAGGTGCTACCACTCAAGGCCAGGGTGGACCTGGGAGTGATGGCAATGAAGGGGTGCTCCTCATTCCCCAAAGCTTCAGCATTACTGGAACCTCACCATCAGATTGTTTAATCTCATATCCAGGACACTTGTGGGAGGGTCTTACCCCCCTGCAGAGTAGCAGCCAGAGTATTCTACTGCTCCAGCCAACTGAGCAATTAAAAAAAATTTTTTTTTTAGGTTTTTGTTGTGGGTAATAGTTTTGGAGAAATGTGGAGTGAGAAGTTTATTTCTTCTTAAAAGTTATTGTAAAGGCAATTTATATAACTTAAAATATATTTATTGAAGTGAAAACTTGACAGAAAAGTGGATACAAAAAGTGAAGATATACATGGAGATAGTATTTGCAAGAAAAAAACTTGTTACCAGTTCCTTTAAATGTGCTCATGTCAATGCAAAATGTCTATAAAACCGAGTCCAGATGGAAATGCTGTTCAACAGACAGGTGTAAACAAGTTTTAGTCTTAAAGAAGCCTGGGAGGAAAAGAGGTCCCCAAATCACACCTTTTTTTCCTATAGCTATGTCTAAACAGGACTTGTCAGTAGCAAAGTCCTTCATGTTCAGAAATCAGATGTTGCTGTCAAATATTGCCTGTAAGGTCTGATGAATTGATGAGTATTGTTTTACAAGAGTTATTTCAAAAGTAGAGCTTCACATTTATTTAGAGGAAACTGCAAACTATTACACTGTTCTATAGAGCTTTTATCATCCAAACACTATTTCTCCACATACTCACCAACATTGTCTATGCATCTTAATCAGAAATTAACAGAATTCTACATATTGTATTCATAAGGATACTGCTTAGCGAGTAATGCTTCCTATTTCATCATGATATCTAATCATATGAAAAGTTGATGTTCATAGTACAGCAGTAGAGATTCAACCTTCACACCAATAAGCCATTATCTATTTCCCTGGCCAGATGCTGTCAGATATGTAAATTGAGGTGTCATCAAATTACTCTATGGGGGAAAAAATTGCACTTATTGGTATCCATTTGTAGAGACCAAACAAAGACTATGATCACAATTAGGTGCTGGATTATATGTTTCAGAAATGGTAACAGTAATGTTAGTCATAAGCCACATTAAATACTGCTGTCTACCATCAAAATGAATTTTGCCTTCATCAGCTAACCTGTATGTGTTGTAATTTCCATGGAACTGAATAGGGGGTATTAGTTTTATTGTGGATCTCATAAATATTTATTTTCAGCAATGATTTTAAAGCAGTGAAGGCAGTTAAAATGATGAAATCTGATAAAACTAGATATTATTTGATCTTAAAAGAAAAGTAAAGCATTTATTTACCTTCATACAATAGCAAAATGTGACAAAATTTTGATTTAATGTTGTCATGTACTATTCAAGATTTGTTTTGTATGAGGATAGAAATGGGGTTTCAGGTGAGGATCAAATTCATAAACAATTTTCTGTTAAACCACGATTGCTAATTAATACACCATTTGAGGTGTTTAAGTTCAGTTTAATGTAAGTCCTCAAATGTACATGCATATTGAACCAGAAATTTTCCAGTTCCCTCAGCTTTATCTCACTTAGTGAAAGGGGGAAGTGCAGTCACATGAAAGGAGACTTTAATCTCCTCATAGCCTTGTTGCTGAAAGAAAGTAGAGAGCCAACCAATCACTGATGACTTGAAATTGGATTACAATTAGTTACAAGTGTTCGCTAGTGACCAAAAGTGACTAAGAATAATAATTGTTACAAGGATTCTTATAGGTTAGAAAATATGAATGCATTTGTAGTGCAATTTCTTATTGTGTGTAAAATTTCAATTGCATTATCCCCAATTTTCAAAGGGGTTTTAATTCTCTTTTATTTTTTAACTGTGAACTTCTATTTTGGTTAAAAGTTAACATTTGTTATAAGGATTTTTCAACACTAGGAAATGTGAATATGGAAATGCAAATGTAAGTCAGCTGTGAGTATATTTTTGCCCCCAAATGCTCTGAATTAGACTAACATTATTGTGTGTGCTATAAACATCCTAACATACATTTAGTTGAACATAATAAAAGATGATAATTAAACATTAGTCAAACCTAAGAAAAGCATATAAACATAAAGCATGGAAATACATAGACTTGTAATTAAGTCACTATCCAAGTTCAAATCCAGGTTAAGACTGTTTGTGTATCCCTTTTACACTAATGCTCCTTGGAAAGGCATGAATACCTCTTTTCTTCCCATACTCAGCAAGGCGTTAATAGTAGGGCAGACTATGCTCTTTAGACTTGGTAAGACAAGGGATCTAGGAGAAAGAAAATCTTTGAATTCAAAACTGACATCCTCACCCTATAAAAACCTGGTTGATACAAAACTATAGCTCCATCAAAAAGGAGGTGTGGCTCCTCAAGGGCACAGCACATTTTTAAAAAATGATTTATGCTAAATTCCAGCCTCTTTTTTCCGGATCATCATCATCATCATATCGCACTGGTAGCACGGATATCCCTGACCCTCTCTCGCCACTCCTCCCTATCGTTCATCGCCCTAGGCAGGTCTTCAGGACAACATCCCGTATCCTCACATAGCTGCTGAATGTATGTTCGTGCTGGTCGTCCTGCTTTTGCACGGCCATGTGTGGGGATCCATAAGAGTACATCTCTTATGAGTTCGTCCCTGCTTCTCCAGCAGTGTCCTGCATGTCTGGTTCGTCTAACTTGAATAGTTTTCGTGATAGGGGGTAGGTGTCCGTACAGTTGGTGTCTTGTGGGGTGTTGCCGCCAGGACTTGTTTAAGATTGCACACAGCATTCTTGTGTAATTGCCGTCTAGCTTCTTCTCCAGCCGTTTTGTTAGCGTCCATGTAGTGCAGCCATATAGCAGTATCAATGTGACCGCTGCCTGGAAGAAACTGCGTTTCATTTTATCGGTTAGGTCTGATTTCCATATAATCGATAGCCTACTGATAGCTGTCCATGCTTTCGCTAATCTCGTTTCGATGTCCTTTTCGGTTGATTCGACGCTGCTTCCTAGGTAAGTGAATTTGTCTACTAGTTTAAGTGGGGTTCCTTCTAGAGTGGAGATGTCCCCCGTTTGATTATAGCACATATATTCCGTTTTGTGTGCATTAACATAGAGGCCTATGCTTGCTGCTGCTCGTTCCAAACTATGCAGTAGTGTTTCGGCTTGGTCAGGTGTATTTGCCAGTATCGCTATGTCATCGGCGTAGTCGGCGTCGGTAATTGTTGTTGCGGGGTACCTTCTGCTTCTTTTCTTCGTCAGTTCGAAGCCATTCTCTTTGATTTTGTCAATCGATGTTCTAAGTACGTAGTCTAAACAAATGATAAAGAGGTACGGAGCCAGCGTGTCCCCTTGTAGTACTCCTGCTACAATGTCAAAGAATTCTGTGTCTCCATCTGGTGATCGTACTTTTACTTTAGTGTTTCTATAGAGAATTGTTATTGCCGCTACGGTTTCTTTAGGTATGCCGTACACTAGTAGGATTTGTTCCATCTTTCCTCTGTGAATGGAATCGAAAGCCTTGGTAAAGTCAACAAATATTAATGTCGCTTGTAGAACATATCAAGTATTTTCAAACACAATGATTTATTTTGTTTCATTTTGTTTCTTTACTTAATGGGATATCATCCCCTTTTGGAATGTTTAAGGCAGAAATTTGACTAATTTGTAAATGTTTGATTGTAATTATCAGTATATTTTCAATGTTCATAGCATTTTTTAAAAATTGCTCCCAATAATCCTTTGTTTGCTAATAGTTTTGATATCAAGTATTCTAATCAAATACAAATGATTTGCACATGTCTGTATGGTTTCAAGTATTCTTAACTAATACTAATAATTTTCATATAGATCTATTTAACCTATAATTGATTTTACCACCCTAGAGTAAAATAGCACCTCTACCACAGCTTTATATACAATTACATTGGTTATTACCTGTTTAATCATTTGAATATTTGTATTTTATAATAATCATTTGCAAACAGTTTTATGGGTTTTTTTAATAACTAATAATTATTCTTAGTAAACTTTCTGTACCTATACTTTATACAAATAATTTCCATTTAGTTACATGGTATCAAGTTTTCTTATCTAATACAAATAATTTTGAAAAAGATTTTTTGACCTTAGATTGAACCATAACAGATGCCCTCACTCCAGGACAGAGTGAACATAGCAATAATGGTAATGAAAGTGTACTTCGCACACCACAGAATCCAAGGACTGGATCCTTACAAGCAAATGTGGTTCAGTGTCATACACAAAACAAGACATTTTTAAATGGTTTTACTCTTCTGCAGAGAATGCAGTTGGCATATTTTAAGCCTTGTCAACAGGGCTCGCATGATTTACTGTAGAGCTTGGAATTTATTATCCATAAGACAAATAAATAAATCCCAAAATAAAAGCATATATGTAATTGCATCTATATATTTTGGCAACAATTTTTCATTTAAGCAAATTTTATTGAAGACAACATACAAAGTTGTTTTAATGGCATTTTAGTAATTTTCTCTTGTTTTGTAAACACATGCCCATACTCACCCATATATACCTATATATATATATATATATATATATATATATATATATATATATATATATATGTGTGTGTGTGTGCGTGAGTGTGTATAGTACTGCTAATAAGTAATTGAACCAGCAGACAACTTGCTTCTAATCACTTGATTTTAAGAGTTAAAATAGAATAAGTAAATTTAAGTGCAATCACAATTACAAGGCAAACAACCATTCATGTTTTGTGGTTTTGAAGACAAAATTTTTGGAAAAGTTGTGGTTACTTCAACAGAATCAAATTTTATATAAAAACAAGTTTATCTTTCTATTCTCAGAATCAATCAAGGAGAAGGAAAAGGCAAACTCACATGGTAAATTCATTCCAAAATGACGCCTGAAATTTATGAAATGAAATGATGGAGTTGGAGATTATTCAAATACTTTTCCCCATAAATAAGAACACTTAAGTAATAATGATTATTCTGTTGCAAGTTCTTCATGCTTGTAGATGTAAGTCTAAAGGTTTACTCTGTCTGGAAATTAAAACATAGCTTTCATAAAACCTGAAATTGAAAAGATTTATACAATATTTCAACACCACAAATTAGAGTTTCAAATGAGGGAACCATGATCATCACCGTGGAAAGTTCTTAAGACACAACTGCACAAAAAATGTAAATGCAAACATAATGTTCTTGATTTCTTAACCTCTGGGCATAAAATAACCCCAGGTATATTGACATGTCATTAAAATCTCTCAATTAGTCATAAATAAACCTTTTCCACAGGTTGATTCCAAGATTAGTAGAAGGAATTGAAAAGCAAAGAAAAAATTATGGAAATGAATATCAGTCAATCTTTGTCTCCCTGCTAGACACTGAGAAAAATTATTTTACACCAGATATTTGTTATGAGAATCAAAAACGAAGAAAATATCTTAATCTAAATAGAATCTATTGAAGATTTGGGTTGAATTCACACAATGCATTTTCTTCCATCACTTTTTATGCCCCCTTTAGCAAATTCTGTCTGATCAGATTTTCCCAAAAAAATTTTCACAATCAAAGCTTTTTCAAAGACTTCATTGAATGAAAAGCAGAATCATTTTTCTTTTTTATTTATAGAATTGATTATCTATATGAAATTTCAATCCAAATTGAAAAATTATGGGAAGACCATTCAACTTATGACAGTGAGAAATTGGTTTATTTGTTTAAAGGCATATCAACTCCTTATGCTGAAATCTGAATAATTTGTAAATGTTTGACTGTAATCATAACTATATTTTCCATAGAGTTATTTTTAAATTGCACTTATTTATTTGTCTATAATCTTTTTTTTTGCACTCAATTATGTGATATCAAGTTTTACTAATCAGCAAACATTTATGTAGTCTCAAGTATTGCTATCTAATACAAATGATTTGCACACAATTATATGTTTTCGGGGTTCTCTTATCAAATACTGATAATTTATGCAATTATATGGTTTTCACCACTGGTTCCTTTTTGATAATAATAAGCATTCATTTAAATACAGTTATATGGCTTCAAGTGTTCTTATCCAATATTAATAATTTTGACTCATACACAGGACTCTGTCAAGATTACAGAGGAGAAATGGCAATTAACGGAAACTCCACACTCCATAGAACTCCTGAATTGGAGTCTCTTCCCCAGATATACTCAGGATACCCTATTTTAGGGTGAATTACCAGTCTGGAGGGAATGAGTTGGTGTATTCTAAGCCCTGCCAACAAAGCTTGCAGGATTTACTGAACAGCTTGGAATTTATTACCCATAAGACAAATACATAAATCCCAAAGTAAAAGCATATTCAAAATTGTATCTATATATTTTGGCAGCAATTTTTCATTTAAGCTGATTTTATTGAAAAGTACAAAGTTTGTTTTAACAGTATTTCAGTAATTTTCTCTTGGTTTGCCCTAGCCAACCCAACCACACACACACACACACACACACACACACACACACACATATATATGTATATATATATATATATATATATTGTACTGTTCATCAGTATTTGAATAGACAGCTTACTTCTAATCCTTTGGTTTTCAAAGGTAAAACAACAAAAAAATACTGATAACAATTAACATTACAAAGCCAGCATTCATTCACGCTTTATGGTTTGATAGCCAAATTTCAGAAAATATCATTGTTACTACATTGATACTAACATGTACTAACTTTCTGGGTCTGAGTTGACCTAAGATTAATATCAATGACTGGGTTCTCCATACTACCCACTGCTTAAAAACTAGAGTCTCATTATTATATGAGAGATATATGACTGTTGAGAAAGAAAGAATATATAAAGAACAACTGTGGCATAAAGTGTATTGGAAGAACAGCTGTTGCATAAATTGCTGTAGGAATGAAATTCAACTGAAAACCGAACAGAATCTTGTTGACTTCGATGCAAAATCGGTGCATTCAGATTTTGAAATCAAAATAAAAAAAAATAATTACTCTTCCAATCATTCAAAAAAAATTAATGACCTTATATTTCCAATCTTGAAATGTATCCCTTTTCAATGGTTTGCATATAACAACATACCAGGAGGCTAAATTAAGTTTTAAGTGAAATTTTCTATATAAAAAAGAAACAAGCTTGCTAATGGATAAATTTTTGCAGCCCATCTTATAGTTATTTCTATATTATATGTGCAGCCAAACATATGCACTCAGAAAAATACACCCATAATATAAACACACACACATACACACACTATATATATATATATATATATATATATATATATATATATATATATATGTATATATATATATATAGTGTCTGTAAGAGTGTGTGTTTATGTTATGGATATATATATATATATATATATGTACAAATATATTGTATGCATATATATATATATATATATATATATATAACATATATGGCGGTGTGTGTGTGTGTGTGTGTGTGTGTGTGTGTGTGTGTGTGTGTGTGTGTGTGTGTGTGTGTGTGTGCATATAAACACGCAATATACAAGTGCAGATTGAAGAATGGAGATAGAATAAAGAAATAATAAATTCAAGAAAGTAAATAATAAATGGACTTTCTTTTTTCTTCATCTTTTGCTGGCCAAGTAATCTTTGAGTTATGCCCTAATTTACCTTACTTCGTTTCCCCTTTTGTCATTAACTAGAACTTATCTTGCCTTCCTCTAACCTTGCCAAGGATTATATTATTATCTAAACAATCTTTTATGCTTCTCTGTTTTATTTAACCCAGTCTTTAAGTGCTTGTAAACTCACAATGTCTGAACTGATATAAGAGTATTTATATAGATAAATATTTATAAATATATATATATAAATATATATAAATATAAATATAATGTATATATATAAAATCAAGTGGTAAAACAACCATCAATATACCAATATCTTTAAAAATCTATTTGCAAACTTATCTTTCACTACTCAGTTTCCAAGTGATGTTGATGTTGATAATGATGATGTCAATTTGATTTGATATCCAGAAGATATTAAAATTGCAAATCTCACAACTGAGAGTTTCATATGAAAACAATTATCAGTTGAGCTGTAAAACAATTAAATACATATTTTTATATCTCACCTGATGATCATATCAATGAAAAACATATCAAGGGTCATAACAGTTATGTTTATGGGTCAATTTGTAATGTTATAACATCAGACATCATTATTCTTCCATGAGCTAATATACCCAGTATTGAGAGATGCTTTATATGCAATCAGACGCATTGGACTAGGCACATTACTCGGATGGATTATGTCAAGTTACCTAATCAATGGGTGGTTTTACTGTGAGTAAAATGATGGTAAACATCTTAGACATAATACTCAGAAATGTTTCAAGGATATTGTCAAAAACAAACTCAGAACACTTAGAGTAGATCTCAAAGTCTGGGAATAAATGATAGAAAATTGGAAAAAAGTGATCAATGGTGGCTGTAAACCATTTCAAACTCACAGAAGTGAACATTCTATCTTGAAACAAACACTTTGTAAGCAGGAAATATTTTCAATATCTTCAGTAATTTGTTTATTGCCAAACTTGCTAGTCATATGTGATCTCTTTAGAGCAAATAATTACAATTTATTTAACACAGGTCCTTCCACAGCAACCAGCTGGCAAATTGTGCATTTTTTTCAGCAAAGTATATGGGCCAATAACAGGTTTTTGAAGCCCTATGAAATTGCATGCAGGCAATGTCAACAACAAAGATTTGTCATATATGAGATAGGGTTTGCAAGGATGAACTTGGCCTGAGGATACACATGCATTCCCCAAGGTACTTTTTGTGGAATTGACGAGATGGCCTTCTTCTGTAAAGAAGTGGAGCTACTATATATGTGAGAAACGGAATACACATGAATATAAAAATCAAATTGACAACATTATAATCATCAAGCTACACTCACAGAATGTAATTCCCTAACTCTCTATCTCCATCCATCCCTCTCATCCATTCCTCTCATATCCCTGCCAGCTCATCTAAGCAGCATCTTGTATCTGTACAGAATTGATGTAAGCCAACATTGGTTATCCATGTATAAGAGTCCATAAAAGAATGTAACTTATGAGTTAATCCTTGCTTCACTGGCAGTGCCTTGGATGTCTTGTGGGTCTTACTTGAATGGTTTGTGAAATGATAGGCAGATGGATGTACAACTGCAATTTTATAGCGTGTTGGCACTAGGATTTATTCAAGACAACGCAAAGCATTCCTGTGTATTTCCCACCAAGCTTTCTCGCTATGTGTTTTGTTAGCATCCATGTGGTGCATTCATATAATAGTATGGACAGAGTAACAGCTTGTTTTATTTTATTGGATAGATCAGACTAAATGCAGAAGAGAAACTGACAAAAGTTTGCATCCTTTCCTTTCCCAAGAAAGACAACTTTGAAATCACTAAGAATAACAGAGGCATAATTCTTACTGTTATAGCTGCTAAGATTTATAATTCCCAGCTTCTCAATTGTATCCAAACTGAAACAAAGGAAATTCTTTTGAAAAATCAGAATGGCTTTTGAAGAAATTGCTTCATAAGCTCACAGATTCTAAGAATCCATTCAATCATTGAAGGCATATGAACCAAAAATCTTAAGACAACAGCATTGTTTGTAAATTCCTCCAAGGTTTTCAGTTCTATACACAGAGGAAACATGAAGCAAATATTAATTGCCTAAGGCCTTCCCCAAGACAATATTACTGCAATAATAATGCTTTACAAAAATATGAAAGCAAGTATTTGCTTACCTGATGGAGTCCCCGACTTCTTCCACATTGTCACTGAAGTCTAGCAAAGAGATACATTTACACCTTGTTTGATTATATGCTGTCTAGACTACATACTTTGAATATCCCAAGATCTAATAAAAGAAAATGGTTAATCATTAAAAAAGACAAGAAGCATGCAATATCCCACTGACACTATGACAAATAAAAACTATGCAGATGACCCAGCACTTTTCACAAATACACCAGTTCAAGCCGAATCTCTACAGCATAGCCTAAGCCAAACAAAGTACATGTGTTTTGGGCAAAAAAGGGGCTGTCTCCTCTTTAAATGACAAGCCTCTAAGATTAGAAGACCAGATCACATATCTCAGCAGCAACATCTCATCTACTGAAAGATATATCAACAAATTGCTAGCAAAGGCATGGAATGCAATTGACATCAATCATATGAACTTGTACTAATCCATGAAACTAATGTTATCAGTTTACTGCCATATCCCTTGTCTTTACCAAATTAATATCAAAGGAATCTGAGAGACATCATCTTCAAGTAGACTAGATAGCATGGATTCACTTGACTCTCTCTTGCCATTCATCCCTATTGCCCATCGCTTTTGGCAGGTCCTCTATGCAACATCCAGTGTATGTACAGAGTTGGTGTGTACACATTTTGCTGATTTAAGAACACTGGTGTGTCCATGAGTTGGAGTCCACAGGAAAACATCACTTATAGCGTATCCTTGCTTCTTGAGTGGTGCCCAAATGCTTTATTTGTCTTTTTTTGGATGATTTGTGCAATGAGAGGTAAGTGGTCCTATAGCTATTGTTTTGCAAGGTTTTGCTTTCAGGATTTGTTCAGAACAGCACATAGCATTCTTATGAAATTTCCATCTAGCTTTTTTTTCTGAAAATTTCATTAAAGTCCAAATGATGCAGCTGTTCAGGAATACTTACCCTGCAATAGAATGGAAAAAAATTCCTACTTTATTTTATCTGAGGGATCAGATTTCTATATCATCAACAACCTGTAAATAACAGTCTCTGCTTTACTATTTATATATTAGCGTCACTTTTTATAAATGAGATATTGCTAGCAAGGTATGTAAACTGGTCTACAAATTTCAGAGACTTGCCATTTAATGTTAGAGATAGCACCATTTTATTTAAAATACATGAACTTTGTTTTATCAGATTTCACAAATAGGGCAATACATCTTGCTACCTGCTCCAGGCTATGCAGTAAAGATTCAGCTTGGGCAATAGATTGTCTGTGTAGTCTCTATCAATGATAATTTCAATGGGATATTTTCGGCTAATCTTTTTTTGTTTGAAACCATTTTCTTTCATTAGATCTGTTCATAGTCATCCATTCCTTTTTCTGAAATTTGTTGTTTAGACATACAAACCTTTTCACAAAAGAAAACTCACCTAGATCTTCTCATTTCTTTTAGGAAAATTATGAAGACAGAATTTGTTAATTTCATCTTTGTTTCTTTACCTTTCATGTCTGCCCTTATGATCAGAATGTTGTGAATTGGAATGTTTTGGAATAGGGAAGATAGTTCATTATAGAAGGTGGTGATATCTACTACTTAATTGACATTAGTAGGTGTGTAGTATGAGATTTCTCTTGTATAGGAGTTGCCTTTAAAAGCTGCCTTTTGTTCATCATATTTCATTGGTTTTTCTCTATGCATATTTAATGATTTTTGAGCATGAGAACGCAAAACATTTTCAATTTATAAGGTCCAGAAGTTAATTAAAAGAGCAAATAGTTAAGAAAATAAAACTGTAGATTTGATTTGCAAAATAATATTCATTTCTGAAAATCTATCAGAGTGAAACATAATAATTTGGTTTTGAATCAGACATGTGGGATGCTGTTAGAGAAGTAGGGATGAGCTCATAAGTGATATACGCTTGTGGACCCCTTCACATGGCCGAGCAAAAGCAGGGCGACCTGCTCGAACCTACACACAGCAGCTCTGTGTAGATACAAGATGTAGCCTTGAGGACCTGCCAGAAGTGATGGACAATAGGGAGGGGTGGCAAGAGAAAGTCAGGGATATCTGTGCTGATGGCGCGACATGATGATGAAGATGATGATGATATTATCTTCCTTTTTGTTACATTGTCAGAATTTAAAACTTTACGCTCTGCTTATATATATATATATATATATATATATATATGTACATATATACATATATATATATATATATATATATATATATATATATATATATACAAAGAGAGAGATCGAAGTGAGGAGGCCAATGAGCAATGTCAGAGAAAGAGAGAGAGAGAAAGAGATAGATAGATAGAGAGAGAGAGAGAGAAAGATTTAGTAAATAGTAAAACAATCTCTTATTGTACTGATATCTATATAAGACAGTGAATAACGGAGGAGAAAAGAGCTGAGAAAAAGAATAAAAGGTGAAATCTTATAGAGATTTTATCATAATTAGATTCAAGAATTAGAAGAATAACTGGATACAACTTACAATACTGAAGTGAAGAAACATTTTTTTTCTTTAAATCATCAAGAAAATTTTATGTCTCATCAAAAAATGTTTCTGTTTATTTTCATATGTATTTTTTGAAGATTTTTCTCTCGTTGCACTCACCACAATGCAACAAATACATATGGTTGAACTGAAATGTATATATAGATATATATAAAGATTTAAATAAGTAAATGAAAATTTCTGAGACAGAAATATATTAGTAAATGCTTGTAGAGTATGATAAATATGGAGATGCTTTGATGAGGATAGATAGATAGATAGATTGATAGATAGATAGATAGATAGATAGATTGACAGATAGATAGAACAAATTCAAACACCATACAATTTATGATCAAATAATTTTATTAAAATATTTTAATTGTTTTTAGTGAGCATTTACAGAATGGAACTTGGTGTTTAAAGAGTGATGAAAACAGTGCATTTTAGGTTTAAACTTTTTTTGGCTTAAAAAGAACTGAACACCTTTTTATAGTTGGATTTTTCTTATTGCGGTGGGCAACAGTGATGTTTTTAATAGATAAAAACCACACTTTTTTGACTAAACTGAATATGCTGCTCCCAATACGTATTTACATTAGAGTTTTCTGCAATGTACTTTACATGCCACTAATACATCCATAAAAAGAATCCCTTAAAACCATTAACATCAAACTCAGTCTCATTAAGAAATTTGTAAAAGCAAATTGTTGCATATGTCAGGGACTGAAATTTAAATTTCTTGCAGGGAACGTTACACAAAACTAAAAGCCAGCATTTTTAGTGAACCCAAGATCAAAGAATAGTTGCTTAAGAGATTGATTAGAGGTAAAATGAGTTGACTTCTGGTGGAAGTTCATTCTTGCTACTTTTACAGTGCTTTCTGGGGTTTCTTTGAATTAAAAACCATGCTGATTTAATAAATGACATTTTAACAAAATGGGAAGCATACTCTTTGAATCTTTATCATGTCTCATGTGGAAAGTAAAAGGAGATATGCTATAATGCTTTACACATATGATATAACAGTTGCCAATAGACAATAAACCCATGCATGGTAAAGTCACAGTGTATCTCTGTCTTAAGAAAGCATTTCATATTTTATTGACAAAGAACAGTTTTTTTTCCAATCTAAATTCAGATATAGCAAAATGCCAAAGTGAAGAATTAGTTGGTTTGGTTTGGTTTGGCTTTAAGGCATATCAACCATTGTACCTTATGCAATGTCAAATCTATTTTATACATATAAACAGTTCTATTTCAAACAAATCAGTTTAGCATAAGTACATTTTTTGTTTTCACACAATTAAGCATAAAAACAGTTCTATTTCAAACAAATCAGTTTAGCATAAGTACATTTTTTGTTTTCACACAATTAAGCATAAAAACAGTTCTATTTCAAACAAATCAGTTTAGCATAAGTACATTTTTTGTTTTCACACAATTAAGCATAAAAACAGTTCTATTTCAAACAAATCAGTTTAGCATAAGTACATTTTTTTGTTTTCACACAATTAAGCATAAAAACAGTTCTATTTCATATAATTTAGTTTAGCACAAGTACACTGTTTAGTTCTATTTGACCCATAGATAGGACCCTATTAGGTAGTTCCCCTCCAGGCTAAAGTAGGCCTGGGAATGATGGCAATGATGGCAAAGTTCCAGCATTACTGAAACTTTGCCATCAGATCTTTTAATATCAAATCAAGGACACTCATTGGGGGAGTCTTATCTCTCTGTAGAGATACACACAGTGTATTCTGCATTCCCAGCTTACTGAACCAGAAGAATTTATGACAATCATAATTAGCATTGTTCTGGAGACACATTATAAGATAATTAACTATAAGCTATGAAGTAATCCATTATACGATATTAAAAGCACATGACAGTCAATGTAAAAGATGGGTAAAAAGTCTCATGTTCATGAGAAGGGGTTGCTTTAAAGACTTAGAAAAAAAGTATAGTTCAACAAATTCCTTTCTTTGAGACCAATAGCATATTAACCTCTGAGTATTTCGCACCACTGTGGAATAAAGGCTTTCAAAAAACTTCCCATCAACAATAACATTGGCATCCAGTTACATAACCAACAGTAAAAGGTCAGTCTTGAGAACTCTTTTTGGAGAGGAGGGAGAAGTTGTCAGTTATGAGACCAGGAGATTTTTAAAAAGCTGAGATCTGTTAGTTACCAGGAGGGCAACAAGTTACAAACTAAATTTCAGAGCAAAGCGAAACATCTCTACCCCATTGTGGGTGACATATGATTTATAAAAGAATTAATCTTTCCTTGATCTACTGAACAAAAACTACTTTACATTCTTCTGATTGAGCAAAAAGAAGTTGTAACATTTGTGATAAAAATAAGTTAGATATTTTTTGTTACCATGTCTATTTTGATATGAACAGCTACTTTTTTGTCATCTCTTCATCATATCCTCGTCTCTTTGACTCCTCTGATTTCTTCAAGATGTCCACTATAAAGCAGTCACCTCTATAGAACATATTTTGAGATATCTAAAACAATAGGAACTTATAGAACTTACACAGGCAATCCTGGATCTATGATGTGATATTTCACAGATGCAAAGCAGAATAAAGCTGCTTTCAGAAATCCTAGATTTTATAATACTTATGCATCTCAAGATGCATCAGAAGCATTAAGAAGCATTTGGAAAGTGTCATTTATATGAATTGTGGCTGTAGCAAATAGTAACATCATCTCTACATGTAACAAGTCTAAGAGAAGGGAAAATCTGAATTCAAACCAACTGTTCTTTGCTTATAAAATGATCTTGTGTCCAATCCTGCTAGTGGCAGTTGAGTTGAATAAATACATATTTGTTTCTGATAACAATGAGTCATAATTTTTATTCCTTACAAAAGTACCTTTTAAATATACATTTTCCTGAATATTATGATTTTTTCAAATGTAATTTTTCCATACAACGGTATTGATGCACCACTTGGACACTGACAAAGCATATAGAGAAAAAACTTGATGGCAATTGCACAAGGATGCTATGAGCTATATCAAAAAGATCCTGGAAGCAACATCCTACAAAACAGCAGCTGTATGGCCACCTACTACCCATTTGTAAGACAATCCAAATTAATAAAAAAGACATGTTGGACACTGGTGGAGGAACAAGGACAAACTCATAAACAACATTTGCCTATCAACCCCTTCACATTGACGTGCAAGTTTAGGACAACCAGCTGGAACTTATCAACAACAGCTCTGTACGGACACAGAATGTAGCCTGGAAGACCAGCTGGAAGTGATGGATGATAGAAATGGATGGTGAGAGAGAGTTAGCAAAGTTAGCAAAACCTGTGCTTCCAGCACGACATGATGATAATGATGATATTCACAAATGCATATCACATAATGATTTTTTTTATCTGCAACATTGAGTTAAATCAATTATGGTTCTAGCAGAAAAAAAAGAACTTAGATTTTACCACATAGATAGATAGATAGATAACTTTTGGAATATAAAGTTCTGTCTTATATGGAAAGTCTAGGGAAAATGCCCTGTCATTTTTTATTATGCTTATTTAGGTGAGTTAAATAAGGAATAGACATAAATAGAATTTTGATCTTTTCTCATTCATTTAAAAAATATTTAATACCATGTTTCAAGTCCATGTTAGTTAGTTTTGTGTTAAGTTATTAAACTTATCAGTACAAGATTATATATATAATGGTGTAAAGAATATGATCCTTACTGGGAGTGTAGTTAATATGATCTTTTATTGGCAAGTAATGTATTTGACGAAAAATGTTAGGAAATTGACTTTTACTTTGAGTGTAGTGAATTGAATCTAAACTGTGAGGAAAGTGAAAATGCTCTTTTCTTTGCATGTATTTGATCTTTCCTGGCAGTGGATTTTTATTGAAAATGTAGTGAATATAATCTTTACTAGGAATGTAGTGAATTTGATGGATACAGGGAGTGAAATAAATATGATCTTTACTTGGAGTGTGGCAAATTTGATCTTTACTGGAATCACCAGAATTAAACTTTATAAATATCTACATTCAAATAAATAAATACAACACTCATTTATGCACGAAGATGAATGCTTATTTAATAAGAAAATTGCCTGAACTTTTTTATAAACTTAAAAATTTTTAATCCTCCATGAATGAAAATTGCCCTTAGATATTTGTGGTAGCAGCTGCAGCAGTTTATTTTTTTATTTAATTTTTCTTAATTATTAATCTTATGAAATTTTCATTTCTTGAGAAAATAAATGGTCCTTTTTTAGATTTTTTATCAACTTGTCTTATTTTACATTATTGATTCCTGTTTTTTTATTTTTTTCAGATTCAAAATAATTTCCAGTCTGAAAGTCAAAATATAGATTTTTAACTATATATATATATATATATATATATATATATATATATATATATATATATATATGTCTGTGTGTGTGTGTGTGTGTGTGTGTGTGTGTGTGTGTGTGTGTGTGTGTGTGTATGTTAATATATATATGAATGCCAATATCTGCTGCTACAAAAAAGATCTCATGGTATATATTTTTGGTAATATAAGAATATAGAACAGATACATCGGTGATATTTTGCATGCATAACACAAAATATATTTGAATAAAATGGTATAAAAAGAACAATTATTTTTCAAATATTCATGGATTGATAAAGTGAAGAATTTTGGGGTTTTTGTTGTTATTCAGTAAAAAAGTGATCACTGACAATTCTTATTTTATGTGAAAACATACTGCAATGATTTAATTAATATAATTATCTTCCTTGCAGTTTTCATTTAAGTTTGGTTTGTTTTACTGCAAATCAATCCCCTAAGGGTTATGTAATGCTGAAATTTGATTAATATTTTCTTGTTTGCCTATAATTCAAACTATTTATATTTTCAAAATTCAATGGCTATCATATTTTTAACTTCTCTTTAATTATAATCATTTGTTTGCTTCAAGTTATATAATATCAATCATTCTGACCCAGTCTAAATAATTTTCACATAGTTATATGATTTCAAACATTCCTATCCAAACAAATAATTTTCAAACACATCTGTTTGACCTATTGACGGGATTATAACAGATACTGCCACCCACATTGGACCAGGGAGTAATGGCAAACAAAAATTACTGTACATTCTTCAAAGCACTAGAATTAAAGACTTAACATCATATGCAGTTTAATATCATACCCAACAAATGTTTTTTTTGGGTTGGGGCAGGGTTTTGCTCCTCAGTTAGTAGAAAGTCAGCATCCTTATTGATAGTGTAGTTGAATTTTAGATTTAATCGAAATATAAATGCATGAATTAAATTACATAAAAAAAACATTCCTTTTTGAAAATTAATGACATTAGAAAAAAGTCATTCAAAACATAATGGGCTGAATGTGAGACATGGTCAGATTTAAAACAGAGTAAATCTAGTTTGAAGTCAGAGTTTTCCTTCTCCTAGACTGGTTGTCATACAAAAGCTGAAGAGTCATTGCTATAAGGAGAAGAGATGGATTCATGCCTTTCCCAAGAGTTTTAGCAAGAAGTGAAGCACAAACAACCTCATCAAGGATTTGAACTTGGGTCATCAAATCAATTTACAATTGACAATTAACACAAAACCAAGGAAATGCATCTGGTACCTAAAGTAAAATAGACACTGATATTTTCAGCAGAAGTGGTACATGGGTGGCATGCTAGAAGGAAGTGTGATTATGTGCATCATGTAGATGGCAGGCTGGAGGAGAAGTGACTATGAGAATTTGCGTTTGTAGCATGCTAGAAGGAGGCTTGTCCACATGCCATATGTAGGCGGTAGGCCAAAGGAGGTATAACCATGATAATTTGTGTGGGTGTCGGGGATGTTATAAAAAGAAGAGGATTTCAATCTAACCAGATGGAAGGAAAAGGTGATCACTGATGATTTGTACCTCAGCCCCTGTGTATGCAGTTCAGTCATCTTTGACTCTTCTATACACTACCCATCCATATATTTTGGGTAATAAAAGGAAGTAGATTATATTTTTATACATCTGTGTTGTCATCTTTCTCTGCTATACAACAACTGCAGGACTGTATCTTATTCATTGTTTGTGAATATTTTCAGTTTTCATATTTTAAACTTTTAGTAACTTTTAGTTACCCATTATAAAAGACAAAGACAAAGAGAAAACGGTAAAAAGAGGGTAAATTGGAAATCAATGAACAATAAGAAAACATTGTAAATTCTTTGGGAAAACCATTATTTATTTCTTGTGGAAATATTATTTCATGTAATAGAAAACATGAAACATAGCAAACTGAAACTGAAGCAATCTGGTGGTGAGGATCCAGGTCTATAACTCTGGGAAATGAGGAATACTCCTCCATTGTTATTACTTGCTGGTCTACTGTCCCATCTATGAGTAAAATAGATTCCTTTGAAAATAATTACTTTTAGATAGGAATACTTGCTATAATATAACTGTGAGTAAACAATTACTATAGATGAATAAAGTGCAATTTAAAAAGATAATTGCAATGAAATACTGAAAATATAAGTATCAATGAAAATAATGAAAACTACAAATGAATCTCATTTCATTATTAAATATCTTATAAAGGGATTTCTTGTAATTTGGTTCTTGAATTTAAAGAAACTTGCAGTATCAATTTCACCATAGTGTAAGGAAAATGGAACGACAGATTCTGTTATTTGTCAATAAAAACGTGGTAGAATTCCTTCTCTGCAGAGATGCCATTGGTGTATTCATTGGTGCCAGTTCATAACAGTTACTTTCTGTAGCAGTTGAGACAGAGTTGATATGTCATTTATCAAATAAACTAAGCCAAAACATAATATTTAGTTTTTAAAATATAGACTTTCTATGGATACAGATACTAAGTTTTGATCCACAGCATGAATGCCAAGGATACTTCTTCAAAATTTATAAAGTAATTGGAATTAAAGAATGTTCATGTAATCAAGAAAATGTAAGAAATAATACTAAAAAAATTATTTGTTAAAAGATATCGGGAAAATATAGTACAGATATTGTGTTTGCATTGGCCAAAAATTGGAAGTGTTTTTCAGATAGAGAAGAAACTGTTAAGCCTTCTCTTCAATAAATAAGATGTTCTGGTCATCAAATTATTGAAAGAAAAATCTTTAGAATTGCTCTATTAATACAAATAATTATAAGATATCATGAAGATATTTTGATTTATTGATGTAACTGAAATATCTTTAAAAGAAAATGTTACATTTACTTGAATAAATATGCTTAATATAAATAATTTGACAAAATTTGTTTGGCTATTTTAATTCATTTTGTTGACAAACTGATGTGTAGCAATTTTTATAGAAAAATAAATACATTGATAAAAAAATGAATTTATTACTTGCTTGAAAGCTGTAGACATCTTATGAAAGAACAGAAAGGATTCCAGAAAGGTACAAGAGACATGAATGAACTATTATATGTATACCAACACATTTTAAAATGAGGAAACAGGTAAGCAAGGTGTATATAGATTAACTACAGATGGGTATATGATATGATGCCACAACTAGAGATAATAGACTGTTTAGAAATATTCAAAATCTTTAAAAAAGTAATCAAGTTCATTACATGAGCTTTGCAAAACTTTAGAGTCAAACTAATGTCTGGACGACAAAGATTAGCAGAAGTTAAAATACAAAGATGTATCTTCCAGGAAGACTTATCATCATCTCTAGCACATTTAATACTTATGCTACTGCAAAATTGTGTCCTAAGAAAATGTTAAGTAGGATACAGATTCACAAAATTTTAGGAAGCACCTCTTGTATATGGATGATGTTAAAATTTTTCCCCAAAACAAGAAAATAATTGGACACCCTAATATAAACAGTCAGAATCTTCAGTTAACACATTGGAATGATGTTTGGTTTTTAGAAATGTGCTGTGCTTATAAGAAATAAATGAAAAAGAAAGCTATAGATACCTGAGAATATCAAAATACTGAAATAGACTGATAACCAGGTTTTATGTTTTGGCTTTTTTGTTTTATTTACAAGTTTGGCAATGAGGGTGCAACTTATGCTGTGTGTTAATGGCAGGAATAACCTGCAGAGCCAAGCCCTCTCCAGGTCCACAATTAGTTTGATTCAGAGTTTTCCTTCTCCTAGGCTTGTTGCCATACCAAGGTTAAAGAGCCCAGTCTGCCTGACTGTTTATAGATAGCTGGAGGCAGAATAGTTGGATTCATTCCTTTCTCAAGAGTATTAGCACTATATGAAATACAAACAGCCTCATTCAGGTTTTGAACTTACGTAACTGAGTTCACTTCTTACAGTGATAAGCATAATATAATAAGCACTTGTTTTTTTTACCTCTCCTTTACAGAATACAGAAACTATTTCTTATCTTCTGTAACAATCAGTTAATTAGAAGTTAGGTTTTCATTCCTGGTCAAACGAGTGTCCCAGAGGAATTTTGCAATCAATTTTCTAGTGAACCATCACAGAACTAAATTCCTTTAGAATGTACTTAGGAAGTTTGTGTGTGTTGTTTTTTGGTAAATCTTCTCTTCTTTGATGAGGATCTACTCCAGCGGATGCCGTTAAAAGATCCTTATCTAAAGTAATTGTTTTTTTCTGAACAATGTCTATCAAAATTATCACAGTTATTCTTTTTAAACCAAATAAACAACACACAGTCTTTACACCTGGATATACAGTTCAAAAAAGTTCTTGATTGCCTGTTTTTCATTGCTGTTTTTATAAAACTTTTTCAAAGCACATTTTATAACATGCTAATACTCTAGGGAAGGTATGAATTCAAATATATTTCCTCCAGCTAGGGTAAATAGTGGAGCAGATTTGACTCTTTAACTTTGGTATGAGTAATAAAATATCAAGGAAAAGGGGTGCAGATCCTAAGTAAAAAATTTAGGGATGTAAACATGACAGAAATTGGTATTGCAGGTCCACAGTAAAAAACCTGAGGGGGCGTAAATTCAAACATCAAAACTGGTAGCAGCACAAGTACAAAAGTCCAATTCAATAACAGTGAAGAATTCTTTTTATACTAACACCACAAGGAGAAAGTTCCAAAATCTGGCTTTGTCAAAAAGCAGCAGCTTTTTATAACTGAAATTAGACAGTGATTGGTCGTGACTGACAAGGAAGAGTGAGAATAAATAATTTCTGAATATTTGTATAAAACTTAATTCTCAATGGTGCTTTTCTTTTTTGATTGGCAACACAGAAAAATAAAAATTCTTTTTTTAGGTAAGACATGTTCTTCTTTGTCTTATGACAGTAATTGATCTTGGAGAAGGAAAAGTCTGAATTCAAAATGCTTAAAAATTGACCCTTTTTGCATCCTGCCCGTGCGAGAGGGGTTTGGTAAATATATAAAACAGGCAATGTGGCTAATCATGCACATAAAATGGATTAAAAGATTACCATAAATTATAAACATTATAGTGCTTAATTGAACTGATGTTAAAATATATCAGTCTGATTGATTATTGATTGGAATTAAACTATTTCAATGTAGTTGGTTAATTCTATTTGCATATTTTACATTACTTTATGAATAATTTCAAATCATATTATGTTATCTACAACAGTGAATTTGTAACAGATAAAACTTCTCTTAAAAATTAACATTACCCTTTTATTATTCTAGGATAATCCTTACAATGTAGTTGGTTATATATATATATATATATATATATATATATATATATATATATATATATATATATATATATAATATAAATAAGTAGATATTCTCACAAACACACACACACACACACATATATATATGTATTATTTAGTCCAGTTAAACCAGAGTCAAGAATAATTCCATAGGACAATAAAATTATTCAACTATGAACATTTAAATTTGATGTTATTGATTCATATTTATACCCATAACAAGATGGGAATAAATTTATAATCCTAATGTGATCAGTTTTTGTTTTACTTAAAAGGATATATATAAATATCAAGGTTTTTGGAATGTTATTACATTTTACCAGACAGGATATAAAAACATCTGAAAGTTCAATTTATTTGAATATTATCATGGAAACGACTGCATAAAAAAAGTGAATATATTTTTATGACAATATTTGAATAAAAATATTTAAGATGAATTTTTATTTATTTAACTTATAATTTAATGTTGTTTTTATATTCTTTTAAGTAAAACATTACTGTTATTTAACAACTTAATGAGTGTGTATGTGTTGGGGGTGCTTATAAAGCCATTAAAGATATCTATCAAGCCCTGAATGAATTTTAAATTTCTATAACTAACTTTATGACAATCATCAAGCCACAATTGTTAAGAAAAGCCTAATCCTTTCAATTTTCCAATAAGAATTATATTCATTTGAACATGATATTATTCTTGAATTAGGTTGTTCTGAAATTTTCTCAGCCAACAAAGAAATGGTTTTAAACAATGATGTGTGCTGAGCACAGTACTAAACTGTCTGGTGGTGAGGCTCCTGTTCTTGCACTCAGGATAATGTGGAATCACTCCTCTGTTATCTTTACTCTGACTCATTATTGTACTTTTTAGAATATGATTTAAATGAAAATTATTATTGATAGATAGAAATACTTGAAATCATATAACTGTGTGCAATCAAATGAAAATTATTAAATAGAATTAGGTTCTTAAAACCATAAAATCTTTTATAAATTATTAGTATCAGATAGAAATATTTAAAACCATGTAACTCTATGCAAATTATTTATAATAAGAATATGTATTTGATGCTGTAAGTGTTTTCTCACAATTATTATAATATACACTTGAAACTGTATGTTTATAAAAAAAAAAAAAAAAAATTCTGTGTTAAATAAACCAACCAATCAATCAATAATTGAACCCTGACATGCACATCCTTTCCACATGTTCATCCAGAAAGTCATCAAACTTAACACTACCTTTCTATCTTCCATAAATCCTTTAATAAAAAATCGTTAGAAATTTTCAAAAATATGGATCATTCCCTTCTTCATTTCACTGAGAACTTTTTTTGCACATACTATATACATATTCCTAAATACCATATTTCCAAATAAAGAAATGAAGTATCTTGTTTATCAAATTTAGTTTCAACTATGTTATTTTATTTCTGATGTCTTGTCAAAAACTTTTCCTCAAATGAACTCAAATTTAGAACAACAAATACAATTCAACCAATATTCGGGTATCAGTTTAGAAATATTTGAGAAAAAAGCTTCGATAATATAGCAGCTATAATTGTCAACGTAGAAAGTGATTTTTTTAAAATTGCTTTACAAATAAAATTTGAAGACAAAATTTCATCTGAATAATGGTGATTTTTCTTTCTGTTTTTCCTTTTATTTTTAGATATTGAAAAAAAGAATCTGACTCATTTGAGAAAGAATTATTTAAATCACATTTTTTAGTATGCTGTAATATTTGATAGAGGGGAAAGTATGTGAATAAGCACTTCAGGAAACCACTTTCCCATAACTACTATGGAGACTTGTTTACGGTAATGCTTATCATTATAGGAAATGGAGTCTGAGTTCAAACCCAGGAGGAAGCAGTTTTGCTTTACTTTGTGCTAAAAGACATGAATCTATTTCTTCTTCTCCAAGCTATAGGTGAATAGTAAGGTAAACTTAGCCCTTTTGTATGCTTTATTCTGTATGACTCATAAGTATTTGAACAAATATAATTTATTTCTAATTACCTAGTTTTTATGAGTTACAAATCAATGCTATTACTCAAGAGTAAACCAATTCTATTGTAATCAAACTAACAAGGCATAGATTGAGTTATGTTTTATGGGTCTGAATGCAAAAATGGACTTTTTTGGTGTTATGAATTGTCAAACAAAAAAAAAGGAAAAAATATTTAGGGCTTTGCTCAAATATTGATGATTAATACTTTCAATATTTTTCTAATGAGAATTACCTTACAGAAAACACCTCTCATGAATATCTGAACAAACATAAAATCTGTTTTTTTATTGCCTAAGATTGCCAGTAAGTATCAATGGTTTTTGACTGGGTTAGATCTAAATTAACTTTCCTAGTTCTGTAAATCTTCCATATGGCAACACGGATTTGCCTTTTCAATTTCTTTGATTGATTTTGAACATTTTAAAAGAATTTAACAAATATCCACTATGATACTACCTTTATTTGGTAGCTCACTTTATATAGATGTATATATATATATATATATATATGCACACACTCACACACACACATACACACACACAGACATTTATGTATGCAGTAATACCCATTAATAAGGACTCCCTCATCAACTTTTTATAAAAAATATAGCTTTCTTCTAAAGCAATAATACCAAGATTTCATTATTTTTGGTGATGCATTATATAATCAAAACAGATGTTGCAGGTATTTTTAAGGTATTTCATACTAAATTTGACAGCATTGAAACCCTATAATGAAAAATAAAAATGATTATGAATGATGTACTTATAATTGTTAATGTTTCATTTATTGATCTACAATCAAAGCTATCTATCTATCTATCTATCTATCTATCTATCTATTTACACATGAAGTGTGGGATATCTTTTTGGTACTTCATTCTATATATACCGAGAGAAAGAGAAAGAAAGAGATATACACAGACATTTGAATATATGCAGTATTATTCATAAATAAGTGCATCCTGACATCCTGATCAACTTTTTATAAAAATAGTACTCCACTTAAAGATTGACCCTGTGTCACATCCTGCCTATTGAGAAGGGGTTAGGTAGATACATACCTGGAACTACAGTACCTACCAAGATATAAACTGCCTCAAACTGTTATCATCATCATGAACTTTGACACAGGCAAATTCAGTCAAATCATATGATTTAGTTTTAGAGAAGGAGAGATGAACAGACAAACCAAGTTCGTGTTTTCTTTGTGGTCACTGTGCACTCAGACCCTTGAGAGATAGAAATAATTTCTCACTATATACCCTTACTTTTTATCAGATACTGTGATCATGCTCTTATTACTGATAAACCATGGCAGTTGACAGAATTAACGTGTAGGCATACTTATCTTACCTGTCAAATATATAACATTGAAAAGCTGTTTCACCCATTGGTAAACATGACAAAGTCTAATCATGCAGTGGCATATCATTGGTTTCTACTCTCGAATTATTTGCATAGATGCAGTTCTATTGCCAATTAAGGTTTTTGTAACATGACAATTGATATTTCTTCTTGTTTAGTTGTATTTAAAAATGTGTAGATGATATTTTTTTGCCTGCCATGAATGACCTTTAATTGGAGACAGTTCAGATTTATGTTAAAATTTTTTACCTTGGCCATTTAAAAAGTTGAGGAAATAAATTTCTGGTTGCCTCCCTTTTAAGCAATCATATGCCCAACTATCTTTACTGATGCTTTTTTCAGCCATCTTGACTATTTATTATTCATTTATTTGTATTTAATGTCTAAGTAATAAACATGATATAAATCTTTGGGTTTATGCTTAAGATTTAAACAATTTTATGTTGGTTTTAATTAGACTCTCTATATATTTAATATAGTCAAATTTAACAAAACTTCTTTTTGGGAGGAATACAAAACATTTCAAATAGTTGACATTGTCATTAAAGTTTGGTTGGTTGGTTTCATACCATATCCCTTGTTAGATTATTTTATGCCAATGATTGCTTTTTATACAAGCCTCGGATCTTTAACCGGACCTGTGGTTAATGAGTAGTATGATAAAACCACTTTATTTTGATGCCTACTATGGTTAACAGATACTTCTTACAGATAAATTTGCAAGTATTATGAATATGAATTTGATCTTCTTTAGGTACACCACTATTGTAGTTCTCAGCCAAACTAAGTTAATCTTACTAATCAACTAATATCAAGCTCAAGATTTTTGTAGTTTTTGCATCCATTTGACTTGAAAAAGAAGTGACATGTAAGTTAAAAAAAATTATGACAACAAAGCCATTGAAATTTGCTTGGTCAGTAGGTTGTTTGGTTGGTTTTTCAACATGTCAACACACGTTGAGTTATTTTACATCAAGGTTAGTTTTTTTACTGGCCTCAACTTGGTTATAGTTCCTTTTGTTTTTAAGTAGACACCTCTTACGTATTTAAAGAAGTGACGACATGAATACATAATTAAATTATTGATACTTAACTTTAGTGATCAGAGAGGAATTGGTGTTTTTAGTTTACTTTGATTTGCATTCAATGATATATCCATTATTATTCAATGACAAATGTTGTTTATATATATATATATATATATATATATATATATATATATATATATATATATATATATGTGTGTGTGTGTGTGTGTGTGTGTGTGTGATTTGAAAGGGAATAGTTTGTAGGTAAATAGTTTTTTTTTGTATGAATTGTTACTTACTCTATTTTATTCTGTTTCTTTTACTTATTATTATCCTGTTTTTTATAGAGCCCAATCTCTTTGAGGAAATTATGCATATCCCGGGATTAATATCTAGGAACATGTCTGTCAGGTTATGTACTTGTAGTGCTTGATTCTGATTTGTTAATGGTCAGCACAGTTGATCAGTGGGCTTTATTATATACACTTCTTGACTTAGAATACATATTAGGGGTTCTTTTTGAGTAAGTGTTTGTATGTGATATGTGTATGTCTTAAACAGAATCTGGCCAGTATTACCTCTTCTCTGTTTCCTTTTTATATCCTGGGTACCATTCACCAATGTTTGAATGGATGCAGTCTAGTTTGTTGTTTAACAACTGTTCCATGACTGTTGCCATTTTATTTTATTGTTTTATTGATGGTGGTTAAAGGTCTGAGTATGGGATTTTCATGTTTGAGGGATTCATGTTTGATGAATTTTTTGCTGTTTTGTTGGCTTTTTTTATTTCCTTATATGCAAGTATGGCTTGATATCCAGCACCATATTTTATTTCTATTTTGAGTCATAATATTTATTCTGTTGAATAAATTGGTTGTAGTGGATTAGCTATTTTTTTTTAGAGCTGTTAGAACTGATATGAAGTTGGTAATGATGAAGAACTTTTACTATTTGCAAGAGGTTCATGATGTCTAAGGCTAAGTTAGCACAAGTAGACTGTAAGTGAGGTATTAATGATCAGTACAACAAAATCACTTAATTTGGATACTGTTCAGCTAGTACAAATTAGTACAAATTTGATTTCCACAAGTTAACCCAATATTTAAATCTTCTGTCAAACTAAGCTAATCTTGGTAAATAACTAATACCAGCTTAAAAATTTAGACAGTTGTTGCATTTATCTGACTTGTCATTGTCATTTAAATTCAAATAAAGAGCAGATTATTGAATGTCTAAATTTCTGAAATGAAACTTGATAATTTTATGCTTTAGAGTATTGTCTGCATCTTTTTTGTTATATTCACAATCCTAATTCCATTAACCATGACCTGGTACCAGTGTTAAGCAACTCTAAGTATTCATAATTATGAACATGAAGTTGGGATTGAACCTGTAACCACCTGCTGATTTCACTTAGAAGCACATTTCAACCAAATACTTATATCTATTCACCATATGTCCTACTGGACAATTCAGAATAAATTTTGGTGCTTATAAATCTAATGTCTCCATCATCACATGAGATTCTACACACTTTTTTAAAATTGCAATTTGAGCTTAGATAAAAAAAAAAAAAATTAAACATAGTCGTAGTGAGTAGTTTCTCATGGGTTGATGGAGATATTAGTTTTAGAACTCCTTAAAATTTTTTTTGAATTGTTTGGCAGAAAACATGGTGCAATGGATATTGGCATTTGGTTGAAAAGTTCTTCAACATGAAGTCATAGCGCCCAATGAGTGTAGCATAGTCTCCAACAACTGATATTTCAGTAATGGCTGAATGTCTAATAAGGAGAAAAATACAAAAACCACAGCTCACCTCAAATGTAGGAGCTGTTGCATTTTTTATCAAAAAGAATATATATATATATATATATATATATAAAAGTGTAACCACATTTCTTTAAAAACATATATATGTATATCTATTAATGTTGAACCATAATCAATAATAGAATATATGAAAAAACAAAATGAATTTCAATTTAAAATATAAAAGACAATGTAAGTAAGGTCCTCTTTTTTGAAAGCTTTGAAGATGTTCGGTTTAATGGAAAAAAATATATATATCCTGGGTCTCTCACATACACAGAGACATATATATATATATATATATATATATATATATAGAGAGAGAGAGAGAGATGGATAGATATTCATGTATCTAAGTATGTATGTGAGTGTATGTGTGTGTATGTGTGTATATGAATGTGTATGTTAATGTGTATGTGTTTGTGGGTGCATGTGGGTCTGTATTAAAACTGTAATGATTTTTAGGACATATATTATATATATATATATATATATAGAGAGAGAGAGCGAGAGAGAGAGAGAGATTGAGAGATTTTGTAAATACCTAAAGTAGCTCTTATTGTATTGATATTTATATCCGAAAGTAAAACACTGAGAAGAGAGAAGAGGAATAAAATGATAACATCTGTTTGAGATTTTATGATGATTAGATTTAAGAATAAGAAGAATAAGTAAATTTATCTTACAACTCCAAAGTGAAGAGACATATTCTTTTCTTGAAATTATCAAGAAATTTGATGTCCTATCAAAAAATGTTTCAGCTTATTTTGCCATATATTTCTTGATGTTCAATTTTACAGTGTAATAAGAAAATCCAGTCCAATATGTGCTAGCTGTCACTGAGATTGAAATAGATACCTTTTACAGAGATATATTGATGACTGTAAATAGAGGGAGAGAGATATGAATAGCCCACATAGCTAAAAACCAACAAATAAAACAAATAAAGATTGCAATTGATAGATATAAAAGCTCTGAAATAGATAGATAGATAGGTAGATAGATAGACAGATATTTGACTCTTATAAGTTTATTATAGGATTTAACTGTATTTGTATGAATTAGAGATAAAAAGTCATTACATGTCAAATTAGCTTTGTTAGAATAATATTATAATATCTGCTTAAAAATTGTGATAGATTGATTAATATTCCTGTCATTAATTTTGATTATACATATTGAAAATCTTTTTGAGATTGGTAAACATATTTTTTATCATTGTTACTCCTTTAATAGTTTTTACATTCTCGTTAGCTGATGGTTTTACCCTGGAGTTTAAGTGACAGTAAGTTTCCACAAGCCTCCAGAACTATTCTTTGTATTCTGGCTGATTTTAATGATGCTGCACTTTGGATGGTCTCGACTTGTCCTGTCCCTTTACCAATCCTTGGCGGATTGTACCGAGAGCACTAATTACAATTGGTATCACAGTCACTTTTATGTTGCAAAGGTTTTTAGTCCTGAAGCAATATCTTTCGCTTTCTTTTCATTTTACTCAGTGGTCTGCCGGGATGGCAAATTCTGCTATTTTTTCTTTTTTTTTTTGCTATCACTGGGTCTGGTCATCTGGCCAAGATTAGGTGATTTGTTTGTATCTGAAAATCCAAGAGAAATTAGTTTCATTCTCCGGGACAGATTCTGGGTTGTGTTTATACCACTTGTTTGTACAGTCAAATTTCAGTTTCCTCCATAATTCCCAGTGGATCACCTTCCCTACACAGTCGTGTCCAGTCTTATACTCTTTTTGCACAAGTTTGCTGCACTTGCGTATTATGTGATATATCGTTTTGTCTCAATCACAACATAACCTACACTTGCTATTTTGTTGCGTCTTATGTAAACATATTTGGTCCTTATGGTATTGTTTTTTTTATTTATTTTGTTTGTTCTATTTGAAGGGATTCAGTTTCTCTTAAGTTTACCTTCTCTTCGCCATGTTTTTTATGAAAGTCTTCATTTGTTTGTCACTTGAAATATCTATACAGTTGTTGTTTTTCCCACTTTTATTTTCTACTTATTGTCATTCTATTGACCTTTGTGTTGTCTGTGTTGTTTCTGGTTACTGTAGTTAGTCTTTCTTTGCTCTTTTCAATGTAGTCTTCGATTTGTCGAGTTGTCATATCGATGCATCAATATTATCTTCAATGCTGGTAAATCCTCTGCCTATTTCTTTTTTTGACACATATAATCCATCTCATCTCTGAGATGTGAGGCCATATGCATCATTCTTGTTCTTTGGTCTACTTGTTGATGTTCTTCCTTCATCCACTTCAAGAATGGTCACAAGTATCTTATAAGTGAAACAGCTTTGGTGTTTATCCCTTTCATGAGATTTCTGCAACATAATTTTGTTTTGAGTTGTTTTCTCATTCTCCTGAGATACTCCTTTTTAATTTTTTTCCATCTGCACTTGTTTGACATGGTCCACTTCCAATATGGCCGAATACTAGTAAGTCTCCTTTTCTCCGAGTGGTCTAATTTTTCCTTGATTTGTTAGCTCTATTCCTTCCATCATTAGTCGTTTCTCGCTTCTCGTGATTAACATAGCCCGTTTTTGTAGATAATCCCTGCTACAGCTACATTTTTTGTCATTTTACTCTCCTTCAGGATATATTGATCCATGAATAGTTGATCTCCTGTTCCTCTTGTTCCATTGTAGCATTCTTTCTGTTCTTCAAAGAACAGTCTCTGGCTTATTAGTGAGTAATAAATCTCTTCCATTATTTGTGCCGTTTGTATTTTTCACATCATCCAAAGGCAAGTTATAGATGTTGGGGCAGTTTCTTTTCGGAGGTCTTTTTGGATCAGGATAGTCTTTCCTTAGATCATCTATACAGGTATTTTTCTTTTTTCTAAGAATGTATTTATTTCAAGACCTAGTCTGTCATGGATGGAAAGGAATTTTTCAAACTCAAATCCATATGTACCATCATGGCCTGCTGTTTTCCTATTTGGTACTTTTTGGAGTATTACTCTGGGTGAATTGAGGTGAATATTCTTCAATTCCTTGTAATTCTTTTCCATGTTGTGTGACGGGGAAAATGATTAAAATCCCTAAACGGGACTTTATTTTCGCACGTGTGAAGACGGGGCAGGTTGGCACTTGATCCCCTACAGAAATAAGTCCTGTTCAGAGTTCTTTTCTCAGGCAGATAAGAACTGGCATATTACGTGAGAGAATAATTTAGGGCCAGACTGGCCACCGCTGGCAAAGGGGTCCAAAATTTCACACTATCACACACCCACCAGGCCGCTAAACTTCTTCCCCTTCCGATAATAGAAGAATACGGGCCTATAGGTCTGAGTTGTAATAATATTAATATTGCTACCGTTGGCAACTCCGGTTTCCCGTGTGATACTTTAGGGATTAATAGGACAGTTCTAAGCAAGATAATGTAAGGCGAATAGAAGCTGAAAGGAAAGCATGGAATAATAACATAGACCACATGATATAATGAAAATACATAAGTTCTTTACTACGGTTATATACATATATATGTTCAATGTGTCAAAAATATATAATAGGATAGTCCATGAATATAAATGTCTTTTCCTGGCTTTTATCCTTTTTCAAACTGAGAGAGAGAGGTAAACAAAATTTGGGTGTAAAGGGAAAATGTCCCAAAGTTACTTATCTTATTTTTTTTTTGACGGGGTTCCTCTGGAGAATTTCTCTTCTTTCACGGGCTAATAGACTTTGTACCGTTTTTAAGGCTGGCTTGAGAGACTCAGGTCTCTCATGTCTCAGTCCTTTGTCTTTAGCCCGGAGTGAAATGGCTGTCGTCCGTCTGCCACGAGACTTGTCCAAAAACTGTCTTTTTTTGTATTTACTTCCATTGAGGGGAAGGGAACCCCACTTCCGTTTGGGGTCCCCCCCACCAATCATTTGGCTTCATTTTTTCTTTCCCCTTCCGATGTCCGGCGACCCAAGGTCACTTAAGCGCGAACATCTGTGTGACCCTTTTCTCTCCTAACGGTCACTTTTTGACTGCTAGATAATTTTAGTTCAACGGGGGGGGGTATCATTCCCACCTCCTCGTCTCCGTGAGCCATCACGTGACACCTCCCCGCTTAAGAGAAGAAAGGGAGATGAATAGAAATACCATAGAAAAAAAAAAAGGCAATTCAACTCACTGTTCTTTCTCCTTTCATTTCATTTTTTTTTTTCTCACTTTACTTTTCTTTCATCCGCTTTCTTCTTCACGCTTTGACGAATTCTTTCCTTTTCCTTTTTTCGTCCTTCCTAATTTTCACTATAGGGGAAAACAATTTCTCTTCTCTTTCTTTCTCTCTCTCTCTTTTCTTTTTCTTTAATCTTGTTTTCCTTTCTTTCTTTTTCTCTCTCGGCTTTTGGCCGTATCATATTTCAAATCTTGAGGAGGTAACTCCCTTTTTCTTTCTTTCTTTCTTCGTCACTTTTGACGACTTTATAAGCTTGGTTATTAAGCTCTGGGGGAAGAAACTTCCTTTTCTTTTCTCTCTTTCCCCTCTCCGTCACTTGTTGACGCACGGCTTTCTCGTCCATCTCATATTTCAACATTGGGGACGAGAATTCCTCATTTTCTTTAGTTTCTCTCTCTCTCTCTTTCTTTCTCTCAACAACTATGAGAGAATATTCTGCTACTACATTTTCGTGGGGCGTTAGAGAAATAAACTTGGGTACTTTTTTATTAATTTTTCTAAGCCCTCTCTCTCTGAAACAGACAACTGGCCTAATTTTTCCTCGAATTTATTCGGCATTGCCGAGTTCTCAATTTTTCGAGGTTGGCCTTCTTGACGGACATATCTCTTCAATTTGTTTGTGTGACACACTTGTGTCTTCTTCTTTCCCTCGTTGGTATCAATTCTGTATGTCCTCTTGTCTATTCTCTGTGATATTACGTAGGGACCTATATATCGTCCACCACAGTGGGGTCCTTTATTTGATGATAGTAGCAGGACTTCATCGCCCTTCTTAAATTCTTCCTTCTTAGTCACTTGTGAGGGTCCTCTTATTTTCCTCTTATCCTCTCGATAAGTATTAGGGAATTTATTCCTAATATTCGTTGGGCCTTCATCTTTTCTCTGACGACTGGTCCTTTTATCTTCTTGTTTATTGAGGGGTGGAAGGTTCACTTCTTTCCTTTCCACTTTCTCCCTCTGCGAGCGACCATGTCGTTTGTGCCGCCCACGTGGCTCAGCCGCCATCTTGTCTTCCTGTTTGGCGTTCATTCTCGCCATCTTTTTTCCATGTTTGGAATTCATCCTCGCCATCTTTCCATCTTCATTTATGGCGCTTATTTTCGCCATCTTTTCCGGGTGACACTTTTTTGTTCTTACTTCATTTCCCAGTATGAGGGAAATTCCTTTCATAGGTAGTTTATCTACCACACCAACTTTCATAGGTCCATTTTTCCACTGGGACTTTAGGGTTATTTTACATAGCGGTATTTTTACCCTCTTTCCGCCGATACCCTCTATCATCACAGTCTCACGTGTTGCTTCTATTACCCTTTTAGGTAATTTATTTCGTAGAAGTAACGACTGAGATGCTCCGGTATCTCGTAAAATTGAGACTTCCACTGGTCCTCCGTGTGGGCCTCTTATCATCCCTTTTTTCGTCCAGGGTCGATAGGATTGGTTCCCTCTAGGTGTTGTTACAGCTCCTTGAGGTTTTCTCGGCTGGGTCTGGTTTCTTTCAGGACCTTTTCCAAGCTGACACCTTATGGCTATGTGACCAGCCTTTCCGCATTTGTAGCAGACCACTGTTCTGCTGCTACTTTGGAAGGTCCTTCTATTTTCTTCCTTAGGTCTTAACTCAGCTTTAAATTTCACTCTGTTTCCCGTGTACGGTTTTTCCTTTGTTTTTCGGTGTGTGAGGATGTATTCGTCTGCTAGTGCGGCCATTTCATAAGTCACGTCGGTTTTCCTTTCACTTAGGTGAACCCTGACTTCTTCTGGCACACAGTTTAAGAATTCTTCAGCTAATATTAGCTGCCAGAGTTTCTCAGCGTCTCCGTCTATCCTCTTAGAGTCACACCACTTATCCAGCGCGTTCTCCTTTTCTCTCAGAAATTCCACATAAGACTGGTTTTCAGTTTTTCTCTGTGTTCTGAATTTCTGTCTATAAGCTTCTGGAACCAACTCGAAGCTTTTAAGAACCGCTGCTTTCACCAAATCATAGTCGGCGCAATTTTCTGTCGACAGAGTTGCATATGCTCTCTGTGCTTTTCCTGTCAGCACAGTTTGGAGTAGCATCGACCAGCATTCTTTCGGCCATCCAAGATTTAGCGCAGTTCGCTCAAAATGTGCGAAGTATCCATCCACGTTGGCTTCTTCAAATTTTGGGACTAGCCTCGCTTGCTTCGTTACTTCGAAACTGTCATGGCTTTCTTTGCGTCCTCTTATTGCCAAGTCGACTTCTCGCAGCCTTGTTTCTTGCTGAATTTTTATTTTCTCCAGTTCCATTTTATTTCTCTGTAGTTCCATTTGTGCTTGTATTTTAATTTTCTCCAGTTCAATTTCTTCTGGAGTCATTCTTATCATTTCCGTTGGTAGCTCTTCTAATACTGCTTCCTCGAAAACATTTTCGTCCACCATGTGCCTTGCTATTTCTCTCACGAGTTCATGCTTTCTCATAGAATTCTGAACATTTAACTCAAGCTTCTCGCCAATTTTTATTATCTCGCTTTTTCTCAGCCTCTCCAACTTTTCCATGGAGGGTTCTTTTAAAAAGTTCTCTATTTTGTCCATTTTTTTAAAAAATTTTTCCAAACAGTTATATCAACAAGTAATTTGACTGTTTCAACAATATTCCTTTTTTTCTTTCACGGTCTCCCAGGGTAGATTTAGACGGCAGGAATTGTCACACGACTACAAGCAATAAATATTATTTATAATAATAAATCCCGGACGTGAGCCCCCATTTTAGGTCTGGGGTCAGGAATAAAAGATTAAAATATCTCCGGACGAGACACCATTTTAGGTCTGCTGATGCGAAATTGCGATAGTCCCAAAACGGGACTTTATTTTCGCACGTGTGAAGACGGGGCAGGTTGGCACTTGATCCCCTACAGAAATAAGTCCTGTTCAGAGTTCTTTTCTCAGGCAGATAAGAACTGGCATATTACGTGAGAGAATAATTTAGGGCCAGACTGGCCACCGCTGGCAAAGGGGTCCAAAATTTCACACTATCACACACCCACCAGGCCGCTAAACTTCTTCCCCTTCCGATAATAGAAGAATACGGGCCTATAGGTCTGAGTTGTAATAATATTAATATTGCTACCGTCGGCAACTCCGGTTTCCCGTGTGATACTTTAGGGATTAATAGGACAGTTCTAAGCAAGATAATGTAAGGCGAATAGAAGCTGAAAGGAAAGCATGGAATAATAACATAGACCACATGATATAATGAAAATACATAAGTTCTTTACTACGGTTATATACATATATATGTTCAAAGTGTCAAAAATATATAATAGGATAGTCCATGAATATAAATGTCTTTTCCTGGCTTTTATCCTTTTTCAAACTGAGAGAGAGAGGTAAACAAAATTTGGGTGTAAAGGGAAAATGTCCCAAAGTTACTTATCTTATTTTTTTTTTGACGGGGTTCCTCTGGAGAATTTCTCTTCTTTCACGGGCTAATAGACTTTGTACCGTTTTTAAGGCTGGCTTGAGAGACTCAGGTCTCTCATGTCTCAGTCCTTTGTCTTTAGCCCGGAGTGAAATGGCTGTCGTCCGTCTGCCACGAGACTTGTCCAAAAACTGTCTTTTATTGTATTTACTTCCGTTGAGGGGAAGGGAACCCCACTTCCGTTTGGGGTCCCCCCCACCAATCATTTGGCTTCATTTTTTCTTTCCCCTTCCGATGTCCGGCGACCCAAGGTCACTTAAGTGCGAACATCTGTGTGACCCTTTTCTCTCCTAACGGTCACTTTTTGACTGCTAGATAATTTTAGTTCAACGGGGGGGGGGTATCATTCCCACCTCCTCGTCTCCGTGAGCCATCACGTGACAGTTGTTACACCATTCAGTTTTTCTGTTATGTTCTCTTCCTTTCCATATTTTACTCCAAAATAGTTTTGCTTCCTTTTCACCTGGTTGTTGGTATGTCCTCATGCTTGCTGATGGAATTTTCTTTCATAGTTTTGGAATGTCGTGTTTCCTATGTAATGTTTAATCCAGTTTTGATATCTTTCTAGTCCTCCTTCTTTTGACAGTACCTTCTGATGTATATCCTCAAGTTTTTTTGTCTGTTTTGATTGTGTTGGTTTTCTCTATTTACCCCAGCTTATTTTCACATTTTCCCTCTATCTTAGCATTTTTGCTTGTTGTTGCAGATTTCTTATCTGTGTTTCCAGTCTAATTTCCAATACAGGTTTTGAATTTCTATTCCTGTTCACTATTCGGGGAACACTGATTTTATCACAGATTTCACTCCTGCATAGATTAGATTGTTTGACCCTATGGTGTTGTCCATTGAAATATTTGTTAATGCTTTGTTAATTTTCAGTTTCTATCTTGATTGTTTTCCTGTCTTGGTTCTTGATAGATGGTAATGTAGTCTTCTTTTCAAACATAATTATCTTTGTATACAGTTTTTCTTCTTTTGTTCATGGTTGTTCTGTGGTGTTTGGGTGTGTGGTGATTTGATTATAAGTACTTTGCAATTCAATTCAGTGAGAGGGATTGTAGGGAATTGAGAAATAAAAAAAAATCAGATTAAAAATAAATATAAAAAACAGAAACTCCTAGAATCCCCTGACAGGAAGACTGGTGATGCATGGCCCCCAAAAAGGAACCGTCTTGGCAAAAGAAAGAAACCCTTTCTCTTTCAGCAGTGAACAGTGAAGTGACAACACTTAAATCTTTCTTGCTCCTGGTGGAAGGCCCAACATGTCCATTTTTATGCAGTACAATGGTTAACCTTTCCACTAGTAGCAGCCATTTCTTTTACCAGCAATCCATGACTAAAAACATCAAATAATAACATTTCCTCATTATAGAGTTCATACAAAAATCCCAAATGAAATAAACATTGAAATAAAAAGATGCAGTCATTTTCCTTTCTTCTGTCCTCAGAAAACAGAGCAAAAATATTTCATGAAGGAGTTTCAGGATCTTGTTCTTTGTCTTGTTCTAGTTCTTCTTGTTCTTGTTCTTCTTATTATAATTAATTTTGAGTAGTATCTTTTATATATCTTTTGGAAATTTTTAGTTGTTTTTTTTTTATCACAACTCACTTGTATCCCATTCTACAATAGTGAGGACTTATCAGCACTTATCAAAAATGTTAATAAAACATAAACTCTCAGTGAGACTTAAACTCACATATTCTTTTGTCTCCACTGGGTTAAGAGTTTCTGCCTCTCACCTATCTCTCGTACAAAGAACTATTGCTCTGCAGAAACCCAAATCAAAACCATCCCTTACACTGTTTCTTTATCAATTGGCATATTTATTGTTACTTTTTACAAGTATTCTATAACAATAGTAACATGAATAATTCAAATTGAAATTGTGTTCATTTATAATTTCTGTGTATTGTAAAATCTAATTTATTGAAACATACAATTGGAAAAAATACACAAAATATTACATCTTTTATTGGAATATTATTTCTGGTAACTTATCAAACGAAAAGGCATTGACTTAGAATAATATGAATTTATCAGACAGATTTATCTGATTTCCATCTTTCTGCAACATTTTGAAACTGAATGTATTTTACATTGGAAAAAATGGCTTCCTAAAACTTCATAAGGATTGCATAATTTAAAAGGAAAACAAACTTGAAAAAAGAATCAACAGAAATTTAAAAAGAGTAGGTATTGAGGTTTATATTTTTGCTGTCAAAGCAAGAAAAATTCTATTTGAAAGAATCTATATATGACTTCAGAAAACAGCTGGTGCCAAGAATTTTGTTGCTTATTTCCCAAAGAATGAAAGAAAGAAAAGAGTTTTTCCTCTAATGCACCTGGTTTAATACTGGTCCTCATCAAAAAATGTTTTAAAGCATGTTCGACATGTGTAGACATTTACTAAGCTTTCATTTAGTCTGTTATGCAAACATACTGAGAAAATATTGTATATCAATTTTCCAAATAAGCAGGGTCTGCCTGCCTTGAAAATACTTGCTTTATACCTGGACTTAACAGATATAGATATTTACTAAACTTATTGAGGCACAGGTGATTTAATGAGTATCGGTAAGGAAAATGGAACTGGCAAGCTGAGTTCAAATTCTAACAAAGACTTCATATTTTACTTCATGCTAATGCCCTTGACAGAAACATCAGTTGTCTTCTCTTTCCCAGGACTATGTAAATAAAATGACAAACTGATCTTTCTTGCTTGATAGAGCAACCCATTTAGGAAAAAGGAAACTTTGAATTCATATCTCATATCATTGATGTTAGAATTTCTGTGTGTGAATATTTTCTTGGTATGATAGAATTGAAGGTACCTTGTTATGTTTTAGGAGGTAGGGTGAGGTTTGAGTAGAGTTGAGATTTTGACTAGTCTTAGCAGTCCAGTGGTGATTAACTGGAGTTAAGCAAATTCTAAGAAGTTAAGTATCAAAACTGGATCAGAATTCCTTAGAATTCAAATTTTTATCTCTAATTGATATTAGAAAACAAGATTGCCAGTTGCTTAGGTGGAATCGAAGAAGCCATGCTTAATGCAATGATTATTGTTGTTACAAATGGAATTATTAACCCAAGTTCAAATTCTGTATGAGGCTATTAAGGTTTCACTTTGTATTAATACCCTTGGGACTGAAATGAATTCATCTCTCCTCTCCAGCAGTGATTAAATAGCTGGACAGATGAGGATATTTAGCTTTAATAGGGCAACCATTCTAGGAAAAGAAAACCTCTGAATTTAGTAGTCTCTATAAAATTGATCTTCTGTAACATCCTGTTTCAGTGAATATAAACATACAATAATTACTACGTTTTCAATAAACACTTGTGTAGATATCATGACTAAACTCTATGGACAGAAAAAAACAAAAACAATATCTGCTTATATCTGACCTGTTTCAGAGGCTTGTTCAGAATCAATGTCTGTTTGTCACTAATATCAAGATATGTTAAAGATTGTCATCAGTGAAGAAAAATGTGTTGTTTATCATCATATTCAGAGAAAGTGGCAATGGTTCTGGCAACAGAATTAGAATATAAAAAGAAAACGAGTCTTTAGATGAATGTGAATGATATCAAGTATCAAGGAGTAGTAATTAATTCAATACTGAAAGATACTGTCTTTTTCTATAATATCCATGTAAACCAGGTTTGAATTTTTGTTCAATGTTTTGCACATAATTTTACTCTTGCCGTGAAAATGCTACACAATCATTGAAAAGAAGTTCAAAGGGTACGGCAGATAAATCTTTGTTAAAAGGGTGAATTGGGTCTAAACAAATGATTTTCTGTTCTATTCTTAAATTATGAGGATGCAGTCTTAAATGACAGCGAACAGTCTATATAAAGCTGAATGTTCTTGGCCTTCAGTATATTGGATGACCAAAGTTCAACATCATCAAACCTGGTTAATACCAAATGGATGACCGCATCCTTCTTGTGCTTATCCAGAGAGAAATTATAATTATAAGGTTATAATTGGGTAAAGAGATCTAAGAATTGTTTTGGCTTTGTGCCAACTAATTCATGTTATTCATTAAAATATAAAATAGGAAAACTAACTATAGAACTGCCATAAGAAATTGTTTTGATTCGTTGTGTCTTGTTAAGATATCCACAAACTGAGCAGAGTCAAGGGAAAAGTGGATCCATGCTTTTAGCATATCTGTATTAAAAGCATTAATAATTACTGCAGGGATTTTAGAATTTTGATTCACTCCATGCAAATGAATATAATCCCCATTCACCCACAAATAAATTAACTAAACCACAAAACAGGACTAATTTAGTCTTACTGGATGTCATGATGAGAAGGGTGGAGTTTTTGAATATTTTTGGTTTCATGATTTAAACTTTTACAAAATAATGAAAAATTCTTATAAATGATATATTAAATCATATAATACCCACCTCAACAAAAAATTAACAAAGCTGAAACTAATATTACAAGTAAATGTTTGGATTTTTTCAGAGAGAGTGAGACTTTTGTAAACAATAATTTCATTTTATTTCTGTGCATTAAAAATTTCTTACTGTGGATAAGAATTGAAAATTAATGAATTGTATTTTAGTTTTACTTTTTCATTATTTTTCTTTTTATATTTTTATTCTAATAGGTTATCTTCTTTTTTCCAAAAAGCATCTCATAAACCAATATAAAAAGGATTACTTAAGAATTCAGTATTTTTATGAAATAATTTGTTTAAAATATAATCGTTTTAAATGTCTTTTGTGAAAATATGAGTATATGCATCATTAATGATACTGGAAAGATTCAGATCTTTTCAGTCAGAGCTAGAGTGTTTGTTTATTTATGTTTTGAACAGGTTGTATGTGAATAACACATCACTCGTGACCATTACACCTCATCAGCCACACTGCTAAGGCTGAGATATCTGGCAACTATATCATCCAGTGATTTTTGTTCTCCAGTTGTAAAGGGATTTATAAATACAAACTGGTCTCCTCTCACTGTAAACTTCTATGCTTTTATTCACCCTGTCAGAATTATACTTACCTCCCCAGGGGTCTATTCTGGTTGCTTTGAACTATCACTTGAATTCAAGTTCTGTTTACTACCCCTTGGCAAAAATAATGAAATTAGCATATTTAGGAGAGGTTCACTTAGTTTTTTGATTTAGCAGAAAATAAACAAATAAAACAGAAGATGCATTAAAAAAAATTGAAGAGAACATCCTCTAAGTGAACTAATTGCATAATTTTTACCTGGGGCATGAGTCATTCTGTTTTATTGTTGACAGAACGCCCACCATCCTCACATTTTATTATGAATCAAAGCCATTATTACTAAAAGAAAACAATTACATAAGTAAATAATAAAAACAATAAGGAATTGAATCTAAAAATTATAAGAAAATATACAATTAACTTATTTCTCTGATAAAATAAGTAAATTAAAATTATCAATCTGAATTTTTGTTTATTTCTTGTTACTTTGTTCACCTTTCTATAATTTATAGTAGTTTCAGAGAAACATGTACAAAAAATGAAAAAATTAAAATGATCGTCAAAATATTTATTCATCTGATTGTTCTTATTTTGTTTCTGGGAAAGCATATGATAATCCAGTCCTGGTTCCATGGTTTGAAATAATAGTTTTCCTTCTTTAAGAATATTTGCCTATCGAAGGCTAAAGAACCCAGTCTGCCCAACTATTTATGCATAGCTGGAAAGAGCACAGATGGATTCATGCCTTTCTCAAGGACATTCATCCTAAGAGAAACATAAACAGCTTCATCTAGTATCTGAACTCATATATAAATAGTGTCAAGCAGAAGGATCTCTAGAGTTTGGAATGTAATGAAATGGAAACAACTTCATTTAGGATTTTCTATATTTCATTTCCTACAATTTCTGTCACACAAAGTGTGCCTTATTTTTTAAAAAGGATTAAATTCTATACTCTTTGAAACATAAGCTGTTTTCATAGTTTCCAAACAAAGTTAATTGGATAGATAGATTGACCAGTAGAATGATCTCTGAATGTAAATAAAAAGGCAATAGAGATTATTTTCAAAGTTTAATTTAACAATACAAAAATTGGTATTTGTCATATTGTTTTTGCATTGTCATCAATTAGTTTTAATATTGATATCTTCCAAATGCTTGCTCTCACAAGCAATACAGTCTTGAATGTTTTCTTTACAACTTCTTATCAATACAACAGAATACAAGGGACCTGGTTACCACCATACTTATTCAAGATGAGGACAAAAAGTTCGCAATAAATAAAAATTAATTCTCAGATTAAGAAGCCTCATCTCAAAATGATTCCAATTAAAGACAATTACAAAATTTGGTATGGATCCGACTATGGAAGACCAGATAAGGAGAACAAATAATTGGATTTATAAGACCAAAAAATCCATCCTTGATCGCTCTTCGGGGCCTGTGGCGCACCGGATAGAGGCATTGAGTCTCTATGGTTCCAGGTGAACATTGTCAGAAGATAGCGGTTTCAAATCCTACCCAAGCCGGCCAGAGGTTTACTTGGTCAAAAACGTGGTGCGATAGACAACAACTATGGAAAGCAGTAATTACTGGGGATATGGTTACAAGACTCAGCATTCCTATCCAAGGTCGCAGTAAATCACCTGAAGAAGGCCAGATGTGAAATTTGGCCGAAGCGTAGTAAAAGAAGAAACAACACAAAAAAACAAAAAAAAAAAAACAACTACCAAGATCAGGACAAAAAGTCTGCAATAAATAAAAATTAATTCTCAGATTAAGAAGCCTCATCTCAAAATGATTCCAATTAAAGACAAATACTGATTCAACTACTGATACTTTTACAAGACAAGGAGCATAACTACATATTTACAGCTACCAGGTTTGATAACCCAGACTTCAACATTACTGGTTACTTCTTGTGAAATTTGCAGTTTTATTTCAAATAAAAGATCTTTAAAACGTTCATTTATGCAAACTTTCTGAAGTGTATGATGCATTGACAGTTTTACAAAGGACTTCAAGCAACCTTGATAGTCTGAACGTCTCTTACAGCATGGGTGCTATGAATACATCAGCTTCTGCTGTTTCACTGAGTGCAAGAATCTCTGTATCTAATGGAATTTTTCTTTCTCAGTCAAGTTTTGTTAATGACCAGCATATTGGAACCATTCTGTTCATCATGCCATAATCAAAAATAATAAAACCACCCTATGAAAATCCATCTTCCAAGCTAGCATAGGTTTCATCTGCATAACACACAATATTCAAAACTGAAGGTCTTCCCAGCTGAGGAAAGGTTAGGGAACCTGTTCTTGATTTCATTTTTTGTCATGCTTTGTTAGCGTAATTTTGCTTTTGGAAACTTTCCAGTATTACTCATCTGACATACATCAAAAGCTACATCAGGTCGTCTCTGAGTGGATATCTACATCATTTGACCAGTCAGTCTTTTTAATACTGACTTCTCCTCATGGTTCAGTTCACCATTTTTTTCTCAAAGAATCTATTGGGGATCTAGATGAAACATAGATCTTGGTTGATAATGATCTCATCTTTTATTTGCCTAACACTTTTGAGTGGGGTAGGTGATCAAGATCAGCACTGAGTTGTGTAGCAAGTTGAGTAAGCTTTGAGCTCTTCAGAAGGAGAATCATTTATGGTATGCTAGAGCATTCCATTGTGCCTATGTAGGCAATTTTGCCAGTCGATGCGTGTACGTGTAATTGTGATGCAGCATAAATAATTATCTCATGGCACGGCGACACGAGTTCAAATCTTGGACAAGACGGAATGCATTTCACATAGCACTAATACCCTTGGGAAAGGTATGAATCTAATTATTCTCCCTCCAGCTATGGGTAAATAGTAGGGCAGACTAGGTTCTTCAGCCTTGGTGAGGCAACTAGTCTAGGAGAAGGAAAACTCTGAATTCAAACCTGTTAAACTCCACTTAAAAATTGACCTTGTGTCATATCCTGCCTGAGCGGAGGGGTTGATAAATATGATAATTATCTCAGGACGATAGTTCATTTTATGTGCATGTGACATCAAGGGCAGTCTGACACTTGACCCTCTGTAAAATAAGTCCTCGTCAAGTCTCCTATTTCGGGCGTATGGTAAACTGGCAAATAATGTGGGGGGGTTAATTTGGGGCTTGACTGATCTCCGACACTGGCAGTGGGGTTTCCAATTCACTTTCACATACCCCACCAAGTCCTTCATTTTCCTACCTCTTCAGATAGCAGAAAAAACGGACTTCATGGTTAGAAAATATTACCTCTAGTTAAATCCCCAGAATTCCCTTGTAATGTTTTAAGGTTTAAAAGATGTTTAGCAAGAATTAATGACAGTGATACAAGGCCAAAACAGATAAGCACAAAAGAAGATGAATCGATAGAAGAAACAACACAACCAAAAGATTTTAACACAAGGGTGCATTTAAAATATAACAAAATTTTAATAGGCGATGACCAAATAAATAATGATAAGATTTAAGAAACAGTTCCTTTTCCTTTTCTCTTTTCTTTTGAACATACCGGCAATATTAAGCTAACAGGAAGCATCAAACATAAATGTCTCTCACCAGTCCTTTTCTTCTTTCTCCTTTTTCTTTCTTTAACTTGAGAAAGAATCTAAGTCGCTGGACTGAAGCATGTAACAAAGTTCATTCATTAATTTGCTAATGATGAAACAGAATCCTTTCAGTTTCTCTCTTTCTTTTTCTTTTTTTGAATATATATAATTCCCCAATATTTAGGAAGGGTAGAAGGAAAAACAGTTTAAGTTGTACTAAATGTTCAGGTTCCTTTCTGTCTTTTTACGGGTGAGGGACCTCCCGGAGTTTGGCTGAATGTTAGCACGTCTTTCTAATGCTGACTTCTGTCCAGAACTAAAGATTCTTTTTGTGGGCGAGGGACCAACTGGAGTTTGGCAGTAAACCAGCATCTTAATCCGCCGACTTCTGTCCTCAAACTGAAGATTCTTTTTAAAATTTCTCTAACGAAAAAAATTGCATTTTGGCACTAAGGGTCTATGGGCCAATCATTTGACTTTTTCCTTCTCCCACTATTGAATCCAGTCATGATACTCGAGTAACCTGGATTCCTTTCTTTGTCAAACAGATTACAGGTCATAGAGTGCGGATAGCTTTGACCTTCATTTTCCTACCGTTTTAGTGGTCAGTCTTAGTGCCTGTTCATTCAAACACAGAAGTGGAATTGACCTCCCCTTCCCTCTCTCTGTAGCATACCCCGTCACATAATCCATAACTGCATCTTTTCAACTTCCATACCTGTGACTTTGGACATATGTCAGATGGTAATCAAAGAAATATCTCTCTCTCCAGCTTATCACCCTGCTGAAACACTGAGCTGAAATCCAGACTCTTTACCAGCCACTTCATAACCAAGGTATGTTCCCAATACAATAGGCATGGCTTCATGGCGGTATGTTGGAGAATCAGTTTTCAGGTTATGTGAATCCACTTCATAACCATGTGCAACAAATCAAGCCTTCATTATCTTCATTTTATTTTTGAATTTCTCAATTATAATCCATCTTGTTGATATGTATTTCTGACCAATGTCTAACACACATTCATATCATCTGTGATTTTCCATATTTTCTATTTCTCTTTTCTTTGCATCAATCACCTCTATTTCTTGTTCTTGTTCTGATGTGAGCAAAACAACATATTCTTGACTACTTACTTACTCTGTTACTTGAGGTAGTTCTTTCCCCTGATCAACATGATCCCATTTGATACAGACTGGATTTTCATTTACTGCCTCTAATTCTATATTCAACAAAGGACTATATTTTCCAATCAATTTAAGTTGTGCACTCATAATGTTTCCCGTTTTCCACTCATCACTTTTCATTTTATATTCCATAACTTTGCCTGTACTTATTTATTTTTACTGTTGTCTTTTAATTCCTCCCTGTTGATATGAAGACTTTTGTTTTGCTGTACTTCATCTTCTTCCTCCAAGACTTCATTTATCTCGTTTTTGGTGGTTTTATTTCCTACATGGTTAGAGATAAATATACGATAGTACTAAGGAAAATCTTTGATGCACTACAGGAACAGACAGAAACTCTGAATGACAAATATGAGAATGTCATCAATGCTCATTTAGAAGCGACAGCAGAATGCATACCAACTAAACAAAGAGCTAAGCCTAAAGTCTCATGGGAGACATTAGTGGTTAGAAAAAAGCATGCAGACGTGAAAACTGCTTCCAAATGCAATAGGAAGAGCCCAACCAATACGAAAGCCTTGAAACTTAAAAAGGAAAAAATGAATTAGCTAACATATACCTAAAAGAACAAAGAGAATACATACAAAATCAGATCAATAAGATTAGAGGTTTGGTTGAAGATAGGCAATCTAGGATAGCATGGCAAATAGTAAACAAAGTAAGCAGAAGGAAGAGCACTGTGAAAGCTAAATTGAAAGCTACCAGCCAAGAAGAATGAATACAACTATGGAAACAACATTTCGAGAATTTACTCAGAAATCCTCCAAAAGTTGCACATGAACCAACCATGAGGGTTATTAGTAAACAATTAGACATCAAACTAGGACAGTTTACACAAGAAGAACTTGACTCAGTACTAAGAAAAATGGAAAATTGAAAAATAGCTGGGCTTGATGAAATACCCCCAGAAGTATGGAAGACCAGGCAATTTGACGACATACTGCTCTGATACGGTATATATAATCAAAACACAATAAACAGATAGACAAAGGAATGCACCCTCCCTTTCCCTAATGTTATATACTCATTTGCCGTATCATAACGACTCAATAATAGTAAAGACAGACGCACACAGAAAGACGCATGAAGAAAGGAAGCAGGAAGAACTCTTTACAATTATATTTACCTCTCAATTTATTGCAAGGGTTCGAAAGGGTTGTTCAAGGTTTGCATGTGAGAGGGTGCTGGAGACCGAACATAAACTTCATATTTTGACCTCCACTACTTATGACCGTCACGTTGTGTCTTTCTTGTTCTCTTAGATGCTCAACCAGAGGTCTTGGGCTCACTCTGCTGGATGCTGGCTTTCTTTATGGCATCTTATCAGCATCTTCTCTGGACCCCTAACTCCATCGGGGGTTTCCGAGGGCCCCCTTAGTCGAGTGTGGCTTTCCCTACCACATCTGGTCTCTAACTCTCTGGAAGTCTGCTGGCAACTCCCTGGGACCAAAACTCAACTGAGTTAAATAATAACTCAACGCCCGCACGATCGCCTACTGGATCTTTGAAATCGAATGTTTAATCGTCATCAAGCGGAAATAACTGTCATGCAGTTCAGAGGTTACTCTCTTCCGGTGCATCACTGTAGTGGTACCGTGGGACCTTCACCTCGTCCCATATTATAAACCTTAATCCGCCCATGTGATCTCTTTCGATTACTGGCCATTGGAATGTGTCACTTCCTTCCAGTGTATCACCTTGGAATAGCATTTTTGGGCTGGGTCGAAGGTCAAAATATAACACCTAAGAAGGTCGACCTCAAATTAACCAAGAACTACCAAGGTATAACCCTTACATCCATAGCGGCCAAGATATACAATGGTCAACTACACAACTATATAGAACCCCAAATTGAGAACATACTTAGAAAGAACCAAAATGGCTTTTGGAGAAATAGATACATGATGTCACAAATTTTGATTATCCATTAAATTCTGAAGGTGCACAAAAATCCTAGAGGCAACAATATTATTTGTCAACTTTGGCAAGGCCTTTGACTCCATACACAGAGGAAAGATGGAGTAAATACATCTCGCCTATGGCTTACTCAAAGAAATTGTTGCAGCCATAATGACGCTATATCGAAACACCAAAGTAAAAGTCCGCTCTCTGGATGGAGACACAGGCATCTTCAACATTGTAGCAGGTGTGCTGCAAGGAGAAACATTAGTGCCATACCTCATTATCATCTGTCTAGACTACATGCTCAGAAGTCTATTGATAAAATGAAAGACAACGGTTTGAAGCTGATAAAGGAAAGAAGCAGAAGATACCCCGCACAAACAATTATGCCGATGACATAGTGTTTCTGACAAATACACCTGTCCAAGCCAAAACCCTGCTACATAGTCTGGAACAAGTAGCTGCAGGTATATGTCTCCATGTCAATGCACACAAGATGGAATACATGTGCTTTAATTAAAGAGGCGACATCTCCTCACAAAACAGTTGTTCTAAGAAACTAGTAGACAAGTTCACCGACCAAGGAAGCAGTGTCTCATCAAATGAGACAGACATCAACATGCAACGAGCAAAGGCATGGAAAGCTATCAATAGGCTATCGATCACATGGAAGTTAGACCTGACAGATAAAATGAAACACAGTTTTTCCCAAACAGCAGTTGTATCGATGCTGATGCACTACATGGATGCTAACTAAATGTATGGCTTGACGGCAACTACACAAGAAATCTGAGGGCAATAGTGAACATGTCCTGGTGGCAGTACCCAACAAAGCAGTTGCTGTACGGCCACTTACCACCCATCATGAAAACTATCCAAGTCAGATGAACCAGATATGCATGACACTGCTGGAGAAGTAAGGACAAACTCATAAGTGACAAACTCCTGTGGACCCCTTCACATGGACGAGCAAAGGCAGGGCGACCAGCTAAACCTACATACAACAGCTCAGTGCCTATACAGAATGTAGCCTTGCAGACCAATCAGAAGTGATGGACAATGGAGAGGGGTGGCGGGAGAGGGTTAGGGAGATCCACGCTGGTGGTGTGACATAATGATGATGATTTCCTATATTCATTGGACTTCCCAATTCCTTGTTTCCTTCACTCCTTGGACTTTGTTTGCCTTCATTAAGTTACATGGAGGCATCCTGTAAAATGCTCAACCATGTTTAATCAGAACAGACAGAACTTCCTGACCTAATACTTTAGCAAGGCCATGCGGTTTTCTCTTCTATCATAGACCTATCCCAATTTCTTCATCTGCATAAATCCTTACATTAGACCTCTGTGCTCTCCAAATTTTTTCACTTGATTTAATTTCTATGGAGCTTTTCCTCACTGTATGTAATGCATTTAAATTTGTTCTTTCAATCTCACTGGTGTAGCTTCAAAATTGAAGATATGTTTATATTAAAGACAAACACAAGCTCATTCAAGCTATGCCCCAAATGATTTTGAAGATCATTTTTGGCAAAAATGGTCAAAGCCAGTGCTATTTCTGGCTTATATTTCTCATCCTCTAATAACTTTTCCATTGCTTCAGCAACTATCAACCTGTGGTTCCACTGTACCATTGCTGAATGGACTTTTCACAGCTGTAGTGCATGTTTCAATATTCAGTTTTTCATTCATCTGTTTAAATTGTTAAAATTCTTCCCAATTGTCACTCAAAAAACCCTTAAGAGGTCCAAAATAAGATATCCACATATGTTGTAGATAACTTCTTCACTTTTAGTTTTAATCAGCTTTGCAGCAGAGTACTTAGTGGATGTGTCAGTTAAGTGTTGAATCCAGTATTGATTATGTTCACGTTCCTTTAAATCCAGGCACAGTATCATTAAACTTATTCTCAAGTGTCAATTCTACAACAGGTTGAAGAGGAGGTTTTCTAAATGATAAGCAAACAGAAAAAGAATCACAAACATCCTGGATCAGATCTAGGGACTCCTTATCATTAAATGCCTTACTTACTTACTTACAAGGATATCAATTTCTCTTTTGATGCATGAGCAAATTGCTTATGTAATTCATCAACCTTCCTTCTTTTCTCCACTCTCAAATATTTTTAAGGCCTTGCAGTGGAGTACATTTGCTGGTCTTTCAACATTCAAAAACATATTAGTCAATAAAAGACTTTGATGTCTAGATGACAAACTTTGTAATTTTATATACCTGCCTTAAATCTGACAGCAGTAATTTTTTGAAATTTTACAATACTCCAATAGTTTTCATAGATTCTTGCCTCGGTAATACAGGTAAATCATTTTTTGCTATGTTAGCTTCAATATATGCTCTAACACCTTTTACACCCCCCCCATAGTTATGGGAAATTTAATTAAATTAATGGCCTTAACTTCTACTCTATCATTGAAACAAAATGTTCTGTCAGACTTAGCTGTTTTTACAAAAGGTTTTTCCCAATCATTTAACATGTCAAAGAAAATATCAAACAACAGTTTTCTGGCTACTGTCTGAGAACAGGCTGAATCCAACATAGCCATACTAAGTGTTTCTCTTACAAGCTTAGACATTTTTATATTTAAGTCTTTTATAATTTTTGGATAATGTGTAACCACATAAAACAAGGTACAATGTACCTGGCCTGAATCCATGACAGTGTTAATATGACAGTTAATATGACAGTTACATACAAAATGTTGAGCATAGTTACATTTAAAACAGCACATTATCTTACTGTTGATATTTTTTCTTGAACCAGTACTGTCACATGCAAAATGTTTACCAGAATTACATTTTAAAAAGTATTTTAGCCTGCCTAGTTTACAGGAGAAATTCACTATCTTTTCTCCTTCATAAGATTTTTTTTTTAGTTGATATCCTTGTAACGACTAAAATTTATCGTTTCCACTTCTTCTTTCACAGCAAAAACATTTTGTGTTGCAGTAATGATATGTAAGGAAACAATTTTATATTGTCTCTTTCATTGTTGTATAGCAAAGACTTGCACATCTTGTCCAAGCTGATTTTTCATTTTCTTTGGACGACTTTGCTGCATTTAATACAAAAAAGCCTGTATCCTGTCAGGGCATGTCATACCAAATTTTTGTAATTTCTGATACAGAAATTTGTTATATATGCCAATATCTCTTTTGTAAGGGGAAAAATTCTTGAACGCCATGTATGCATTTATGTTCAGGTTTAATCCTTCAGGTCAGTTGATATCCCCTAAGGACAATGTCTAACACATTCACATATGTTCTGTGGTTATGACAAAAATACCTCTGGACACTGTTTTTCATTTGGTAGATCAGTTAAAAGCAAATCTTGCATCCATTCAGTATAGAATTCTTCACCTTGCAAAATTGGGGGCTGCTTTGTGAATCATGCCATTTCTTTCAAATGTGCTTTAACATAAGTTGAACAATGAATATCACTGTTGCATGAAACAAAATGCCTTTCTGCCACCAATGTTTTCTTTACAACTTCATATCAACACAACAGAACAAGAGGAACCCAGTTACCACCGGGGTGTCCTCGTGGTGTAATGGTTAAAGCGGTGGACTGCGGAATCGTAGTACACGAGTTCATACTCCAGTCACGCTATTACATTCACTTTCGGGCAAATACCCTTGGGAAAGGTATGAACCCCCTTATCCTCCCAGCTATGGGTTAAATAGCACCACTACCGTTCTTCTAGGAGAATGGCTTTGGCATTAAATAACCTAAAAAGAGTTGATATGCCATTAAACAAAGAAACCAAACCAAACCAAACCAAACCAAACCAGTTACCACCATATTTATTCCTCTAATGATACTTCGATAAGACAAGGGGAATAACTACATATTTACAGTTACCAGGTTAGATAACCCAGACCTCCACACTGAAGCCTCATTCTGAGGTAGTCATTACTTCTGTTACTGCTGTGATTTCCTGAAAAATGAAATCTTCTATTTCATCAGTTGTCTGTGTTTAAATACTTGAGTATTCAGATATCCCCTGAGAAGGTAGTCATAAAGGAATGGGTCTTCTCAGTAAATTAATTATGGTGTTGCAATGACAGTCACCTTTTTTTCATAAGCTTCAATCACAAACACATAATATTCTCCATCCCACACCATGGTAGTAAGTGAAATAGCATAGCTGGTGTTGCTACTGTTCCAAGACATTCCTGCCACCCCCTCACCACTACTAGCATATGTACAAATTTTCAATCCTGGCGAATATTCTGCTGAACTCTGTATTGAAAATGAATATTTAATATTAATTGCTGAATTTCTGAATGCTTGCTTTATTTTATGTAAATTTCTTATTTGGTTTGAATTATTTGGTTGGTTGGTTGGTTGGTTTAGCCAGTGAATCCTTGTTGGATTATCTGAGGCTGAAGATAGTCTTTTTAAAAGTCAATCAATGGTTTTTAAGGGATTAGTGATGATAATCCTTAGTAAACAATTATAAGTTCAAGTAACTATCCTTAATATGAATAATTTATATACAACTAATAATTTTCAGGAACTCTTCCATTTTAATAATCATTTGTTTGCACATAGTTATATGGTTTCAATTATTTGTAAACAATTCTAATTATTTATTTGTTTTAAATATGATTCTAAATATTTCAAGCATCTATATTGATTCACATAAATAATAATAATCCTTTGAAAACAATTAAAGTATCAAGTAACTGTTCTTAATATCAATATTTTGCCACAGTTATATAGTTACAAGTATTCCTTTGTTATACTAATAATTTTCAAACATCTATTTGACTAATAAATAGAATTTTAACAGGTAATACCACACTGGGTCCAACTGGACCTAAGTGTAATGGCAGCAAAGCAGTGTTCCACAATTTCCAGTGCTCCAAACCAATAGCCTCACCACTAGATGCAGATTAGTGTCATAATCAGGATACTACTTTGTTGTGGATGACTTTCCTCACAGCAGCTGATACAGTCAATATATTCTAAGCCTCACCAACAGAGTAAGACAATTTTCTATTCATTCTTCCTCTTCTCAACATTATCTGATATTCTTTTCCTTGTAAAAGAATATTCTAATTGATCATGACTTTGACAGACTACCATACAGAAACCATTATCTTTTACTGGTGCAACTTAGGATTTGGAAAATAGTTTGGAACTTCCTTGTAGTCAAGCCATTGTACAGCTCATTTCCTGATATTGTAGAGTATCTATTTTTCATCACAGGTTACTGTTCAATCAATGAATGGATCATTTTTTCTAAGAACTGCATTGAGTAAATTTTGAAATGGCAAATTTACTGATATCATGTGGTATCAATATGCTAATTATTTTTCTTCTTTCTTTTTTCTTCCTTAATTTACTTCAAATGTTCTCAGATGGTTGAAATTGGAACCTTTCATTTTAGAGAACATTTTTCTAATTTCATTGGAGAGGATTCTTTTATAATAATTCTTTCAATTGATAATTTGCAACTGCAGAATAATGTCTTCTGTCTACTTCATCTCTGAGATTCACATCTTTATTTTGGAACTTTAGAAACTAATGCTCAGTAGCATGTTGCAAAGTTGTGTATCTTACCCTATGTTTATTACCTACTGCATGATGGGTAAAATAAAGAGCTTAATTTCAAGAGACTGTCCCTCCAGGCACCCTCAACCCCTTTGTTCTTTTCTTGATTCCTAAACTGTCACTAAAGAAGAACAGAGAGGACAAGTATATTTTAGCATTATCCATTTATATATATATATATATATATATAACTTTATGTTGAATCCAGGACATATCATGTAGGCAAAGTAATAAGATTATTTAACAAGAATTTCATTTTTCATGTTTCAGAAAGTGTTATTTCCCAATTTTTAATGTTTTAAGTAAATAAAAAAGAACTATTTTTCTCTTGAAACATTGCATCTGTGATCAAGGTGAATTTAATGAAAACATGCTGCTGCTCCATAATGGAAATAAGTGTTCATTTCTTCCCCTGACTCATTCAGCATATCTTTTAGAGAAATACAACAGTGTATAATGAAAACATGATTTAAAACTATATATGGGGCAGATACAAGAAGGAGATTTACATTTAAATTACAAATATATATATTATATCAATGAAAATATGCAAATACTCCTGTTTGTCATATAGAAATTAAGTCAATTCCTAAATTTCATTATACACAGCTCAAAAGTTTGAAAGTAATAATAACCATTTTCTGTACTTTTATAACAAAACAATTTAGGAATAACATATAATATCCATGAACAAAATCTTTCTCACATGATTCAATTATTCTGAGTTTAAATATGATAATGATTTATCATAGAAGCACAGTGGCTAAGTTTAAACTCATGCAAGAAAATGATGTTTGATATTTAAAATCTTTGTTTTGGGCCTATAAATCCATAAATAGTTATTTGCTAAAGAAAAATTCAATTCAAAGATCTGCGGAGTGCGTTGTGAATTGGCATAATGTAGAAATATTGATATGTTGGTAGTGTAGATGCATTTAGGTTCTGTTTGCATGGATTTTTCAGTATGAGCTGAAAAATGTGATATGATCATTTAGAAAAGAATGGCTATTAGTGATGATTGCAGCAGCTTTCTGATTGGATTCTGCTATGTGTCTACTGACTTACAGTTGTAGAAAAATGGTTGAAGACCTTGCTAGAGGCCTTGAAGCATGGTGCATATGGCTGGCAGGTTATCAAAGACTTCACAATAGTGGCACTCCTGATAAGTCTCCAATAAGACTTTATTAAGTTTCCTTATAATCTTTGCCTTTGGGACATCAGGAGCAGCATTAGCAAACTACCATGAGAAGCACTGGTTATAATGGATCAAGCTGTCTGTGGAGGGACACATTTTCTCATTTGAAACTCAAGAGGATCCTAAAAAGATATTGTTCCAACCATTGTGCATAAAACTGGATCTTATGAAATAAATTTTCAGAGCTAAGCCTTCTAGATAAGCTGTCCGAGGTAAAGGTCAAAGCAGGTGTCTTTGTTAGAATACAAATGAAGTGGATAATGAAGAATACAGAAATTCCTAGGAAGCTCAGTCAGAAAAAAAAGAAGTTTGGGACAATGTTATAACAGAGTTTTAAGGTTTCTTGGTTTATCACAAGTCTGAAAATTATGTGGAACTAGTTGAAGCTCTTGTGAAGAACTACAGCAAAAGTGACATCAAGGAGTTCCTATCTCTATCAAGTGTGAAATAATATCAATTTTTGAACCCCATCTTCAAATTTTATAAGCTCGTAAGAAAAAAAAAGTGCCAGCAAGCGAAAATGCATTTTTTTAAATTTTCATTTTTCAGTTTATGAGTAAAAAAAAAAGTATTTAGTTATGAGACGCGAATTTTTTTAAATTCCAAAACGGGAACGGGACTTTATTTTCGCACGTGTGATATTTTAAAGGAATTAATAGGACAATTTTAAGCAAAATAACATAAGGCGAATAGAAGCTGAAAAAGAAACATGACATAACAAATTTGTAGTAGACGCTGCAAATAACAACTTCAAGCACGTGGGAACATTAAAATATATCAATCTTTTACTACACATAGATATACACCTTCAATGTGTCAAATATATCATAAATGAATAGTCCATGAACATAAATGTCTTTCTTCTTTTCTTTTCTTTCGTTTTTCTTCAAATTGAGAGAGAGAGAGAGAGAGAGAGGGTATATAAAATTGGGTATAAGGAGAAACGGTCTCAAAGTTTACTTATCTTTTTTTTTTTTGATGGAGTTCCTGTGGAGAATATTTCCTCTTTTACGGGCTAATAGACTTTTTGCTATTTTTAATACTGGCTTGAAGAAATGGCTCCTTCGTGTCCGAGATATTCTTTTCGTCTTCTTTTACCCGGAGTACTTCGTCTGCCACGAACCCTGTCCAACAACTAACTCTCTTATTGTTTATTTCCGCTGATGGGAAGGAGTCCCCACTTCCGTTTCAAGGTCCCAGCCAATTGTTTGGCTTCTCTCTTCTTCACCCTTGGCCAAGCGATCCGTTAGGGCTACTATATGTCACCACATATCCCATTCTTTTTCCATCAGGTCACCAAGTACAAACATCTGTTTTTCCATTCTGACTTGGACTTGTTACTTTGGGATTGACCCACATTCCTATGAAGTCTTAATGGTCATTCTCTGATGGCTTGCCACTGTTAATTCAAACACGAGGATAGTAGTAATCTTATTTCTATCGTCTCAGTGGGAAACCACGTGACAGTTAATATCTATCAGTGAGCTAATATATATAACTTTCTTCTCCCTGATTTCAAACTCCCACCAAAAGTGAGTTGAGTAGCAAATAGTGTCTGAAGTAATTTCGGTTTGCTTTTGCTCAAGGTCAAAAAACATCACACCATTATTCAAAGTACATGCAATCTATGACATCAGCAGCATTCATCCACATAAATCAAAGGTATATGCTAATGAAAATCAAACATGTGACCAACAAAATATTCCTGCAAATTCTATAGACCCTGACACTGAATACCAGTGATGGGCAGCAGATTAAGTCGTGTTGATTTTTGTCTCCAAGAAGAAGAAGGAATACAAAAGGAAGAATAATACCTTTCTGTGTTAAAGAAAAAAATAAATAATAAATAAAAAAAAAGAATCCGGTCAACTTGTCTAATAACCGGCACACAAAAAAAAAACCCAACAAAATATCAAATTCTGGTGTTCCTCAATTGTTATCGCCCATATCAAGAATCATCACCTGATGTCTGCGCATGAGAAAAAGTCATAAGGATACTCAAGTTCCATTTATCCCAGACAAAGGTCCTGTAGCATCCACCTTGAATGAAACCTTAGAACACTTTCATCATATACCCATTTGAACATTGTATGCGTTCGTAAATAATTTGAATTCATTTCATCGTCGTTCATCTAGGAAAATAATTTTCTTATATATTGAACTCTGTCTGACTAAATTTTGGGCTATGCTTCAAATTCATTCCTTTAAAGTATTTTAAGTTAACTCCTATTCTTGTGTTCTCATAAACTGATACTGTCTTTATAAATGTATTCTTCGCTTGTTGATTAGATATACATATATATTAGTATTCCTTTCTCTCAACAAATTCTTTTCTTTTGTCCTAGATTTTCCTTCCTGTATTTATGTAAATAAACCTTGTTATATTTAAAACTTTTAACTTGTGTTGTCTTCTGTGTTTTTATGAATGTGTTTATTGGTTGTCTTCTCTCATCTTCACTGGCACCTGGAAAATTTATTCCTTTTCTTGCTTTTCTTTTTGATTATATTTTTACTTAAATCCTGGAACAAAATCTTATTTTTTATTATTCTAGTTACATAACCATTTTCATTGTCCCAACGAGCACGCACGCATAACACAAGATATACCAGACTTTGAATATAACGACCAAAGAAAGTATAATGAAAACATAATGAAAGACTATTTGGGAACTGATATGTGAAAGTAGTTTTGTATAACTTTAGTATTAACACATGTAAATTTCTATTTATATTCTGCTGCTCCATAATAGAAATAAGTAACCATTTATTCTCCTGACTTGTTCAATATATGTCAAAGAGGAATACCACAGCATCAAGACCTTGCCTTAAAGTATGATGAGTGTGGCTTCAAATTGGTAACATTCCCGATGCGTTTCCAAATTTCAGTTATATTTGCTTCAGGGAAGTTTTCTATACTTTTACAAAAAAGCAATTGGTTATCATGTTCTACAGAGGAAAAAATCCAAACAACATTTTTTATAACTTAATTGTATTTTTTTACCAAATAGGAAGAAAGATTTAAGAAAGGGAAATTGTAAATTTATGTTTGTAATAAAAAAAAAAATGTTTCATTTAACTACTTGATAATTTCTTCTGTTATTTTTGCTTGAGTCAGGTTTATGTCATGTGGTAACTGCTTAAAATGGCATTGTAGTTGTGTCAAATGGTTCCCTTACTTTTCTCTACTAAGTTTCTTGTGCAATAGTGTGCTGATTGAAAGAGAGCTATGTTTGCATCTTTTCTGGTTGCTATGACAACTGTATTTCTCATGTTCTTTTGAATGTTCCAAAAACTCCAACCATAAATGAGAGCTGATAATACCCTGAGATCTTTTGAACAATAGTTAACCTAATAACTTATCCCTGTAGATTGAATAAGTATTATGTATTGCAACACAGCATTATTATATACTGGTGTCTTCATCATCGTTGTCATAATCACAGTGTTTTGACTACAGTAGTCTCCAGCATTCTTCAAGGACCTATCATATACAGATCAACAAACCAAACCCTTTTATTAAATACAGAAGTATGAACTGTTCTCATGTCACTGACATCCTTGACAACATCACAGTTAATTGTTTTCCACTCATCCATGTGAGGTCACTTCTGTCTGTTCCAGTGAGTATATGGATTTTGTGAACCTAACAATTGGACTTAGAAAAACTAGATAAAATGCAGACTCTTAATCAATGCTTATATTCACTAGACCATAATTCCATAGGTCAATCAGGTTATTGAATTTTGGAGCTTAGACTTAGTGTCTACTCTTTTCATATCAAAGGCCCCCCATGTGGTGTTCAATTCTATGCTATTGCTAGGCCTACTAAACAGATAACCAGCGCTTTCAGTGACTTTATTCTATGGCATTAATATCTATTATCAGATTGAAATGACCAAAATGTGTTATAATAAAATCAAATAACAAACTTATATTATTAGATAATCAATACATACAAAGAGTGAAAATGAAAACAGAAACAAAGATTATTGAAAGAAGAGAAGAAAAAGGAAGGATTTACATCCTGAAATAGTATCAACAATTTGAGTAAAATGGAAGGATGCAGAAAGTAGTAAAGAAAAAAAGTGGATATTCAAAGATTAAATGAAGTTAACTGAGAGTATTCAACTACTAAGAAAAGAAAAAGGGAGTAATCAAAATTAAAAGAAGAAAGAGAGAGTATCAAAAATCAAAAGAGAGAAAAGAGAGTATTTAAAAAAGAAAAGGTAAATTATTAGAAGAAATAGTAAAAGACTTTTAAAAGAAAAAGTAAATCAGAGAAAAAGATGAAAAAATGAAGAATATTTGAAAACAGAAAAGATAAAAAGAAACTGAGATGAGAAAAAGTTCGAGAAGATACAAAATAAAACAAATTGTTGTATAATTCAAATAGACTAAGTAAAAAAAAGATAGAAATACACAATATTTTATCATGAGGATAGATATTTCTGACTGACCAAAGTAGTATTGGCATTGCTACAAGTTCTAGTGTTACAGGAGAGGCCAGTGATTCTTCTTTGTTACAAATTCCAAGAATTTAATTTGAAGGCCAAAGTATAAATTGGCAAGAATCATAGTGATGAAAAAGAAAAAAAAAGAAAAAAAAAAGAAAAAAGAAAAAAAAAAAGAAAAAGATGAAGGTAAAGATATATAAAAAAAAAGAACAGCAGAATTTAGTAGGTTGTAATAATGCTTAAGTGTATATGAGTGTAAGTTGATCAAAAATCAATAATCAAAGATTAAAACTACAAAGTTTCTTGCTTCATTTTCCTCCCAAATATTTTCATCTCCGCTTACTTTTCAACATTTATTCTTTTTTATTTAACTTATTTTAATATTGTTTCCCTTTCATTTTTGTCTGCTTAAGTGAGAGATGTCTGGATAATTTACTTGTGTTGTCTCCCACAATAGGTAAATTATTTTTTCTTCTTTTGTGGTCCAGTTTTTATAGAGATTTATATTTGCAATTAGTGAAGCGTAAGTGCTTTTGAAATAGTTCTATTTTATTTTCATTTTCTTTTTGTTTAATTTGATTGGATTTTCTTTCTTTGTCTTGAAACATTTCTTTGTAATTTTCAATTTGTGATTACTCCTCACTCCATTCCTCCACCTTCCAGGAAAACAAAAAAAAAGCTCATGAGTTGGTCAGCAAATTAATTATTTGAATAGATTTATGATTTTTAAACATCAGTATTTTGTTGGCCAAGTTTTATTCTCTCTTATTCTACATTAAATTTTTAAAATAAAATAAATATTTCTATCTAATTTTCTACCATTCTAATTTAGATTTCATTCATCACTTTTGTAACAAATTTCTTCCATTTTTTCTTTTGTTGTTGTTTTTAATCCTACATTATTTTCTTTTTTCTCCACTGTCATTCTAATCCTCCCTTTTCTTCTTATTTTCTCCTTTTCCATTCAGAACCTCCTCCTTCTCATTTTCCCCTTTTCATTTTAAACCTCATGTTCCTCTTCCTCCTCCTTTTCTCCCTTTTCATTTTAATCTTTTCTTAGGGCTCATTTTCTCCTTACCATTCTAATCTTCCTTGAAATCTTCATATTCTCCCTTTCCATTCTACTCTGCATCCCATTCCTATTTTCACCCTTTCTATTCAATTTCTCCCACATTTCCTTATCTTCTTCCTTTCTATTATATTTTTCCTTCTTTTCACCATCTTCTCCCTTTCTATTTACCCTTCTTTCCTCTCCTATTTACTCTTTTAGTCCCTCCACTGGTTTCTTTATGACTCCTTCTCCTTCAGATATTTTCTATCTTTGTCTTTTTTCTTCACCTTGCAATGATTATATCATTCCCTCCTTAATCTTTTGTCTTTATTTTCATCATACTGTCTTCTCTCTCTCTCTCTGTCTCCTTCTCTCTTATTATTATTATAATTATTTAACAGTTCTTTCTATTTTGTCTTCCTTCTTCAACACTTTCTCATCTTAATTTCTGTTTTTGTCTTTCTATCTTTTCAAATATTCTTTATTTTCTCATTTGTTACACTGATTAATTATTTCTTTTTGTAACCATTCTTTTCTTCCTTATCTTTGAATGCTTCTTTTTATTTCTTTTATTTACTCGCTGCACTCTTCCTTTTTTATTTCTTAAACTCGTGATATTTCATAATGTCTTCCTCCTTTTTTTCTCTTTCTTTTAATTCTCTTTTCTTTTTCTTTTTATACACTAGAGCAAATATTCCATTTTTCCTTACCATACTATCAGAAGAACCTGGAATACGCTAAATGTATTCTCTGTTGTGGAGTAAGACACTTTGAAAAAGAGAATCATGTGTTTTACTCTAAACTGCGTCCTGCACTGAGGCTCCAATTCTGTAAATAAGAGGTGTGTGGAGTCACTTCTTGATTGCCATTACTTTTTGATCCACTCTGATCAAGAGAAGAATTACCCATCAAAGTTTTTGCTAAGGGGTCATGTAGATCAGTCTGAGATGATATTTCAATAATTTTGAACTACATTAATATATTGGCACTTAAAACATTGATATTGTAACAAAGTAAAAAGTATTAACCTGCTTAAAATAATAGGAAGCTACATTCAATAGCTTTCAAATTATCTATATTAGACTAGAATGACTGAAATCTTATAATCTTGTACACCTTACTTGTATTAGATAAGAATAATTACTTACAGCCTTATAAAAACTGGTAAATTAGTAGTATCATATAGGAATAGTTAACTGAAGATATAGAATTGTTTGCAAATTATCAAATAGGAAGTTGCTTGAAATGATATAATAGTGTACGAAGTATTTTTACTCAGAGTAGCTGATTTATATGATAATTGTTTTCAAATGATTATTACCAAATAAGAATACTTATGTGAATAGTTATTTTGGAAATGTTTATGGTGTAGTTGTAACTTTCAAAAGACATGGCAATCAGAGTTCAAATCCTGGATGAAGCTGCTTACATTTCACATAGCATTGAGAAAGTTATGGATGTCACTATTCTCCCTCCAACTATGGTTAAATAGTACGGCATACAAGGCCCTTTAACCTTATTGTGGCAACTAGTCTAATAGGAGGAATACTCTGAATTCAAACCAGTTAAACTTTGCTTTAAAAATTGACCATGTCTTGTATCTTGCTCATGCAGATGGGTTGGTATGGAGACACAGAATACTTCAACATTGTAGCAGGAGTACTTCAAGGGGAGACACTATCCCCATACCTCTTTATCATCTGTCTAGACTACGTGCTTTGAGCATCAATTGATAAAATTAGAGAGAATGGCTTCAAGCTGACAAAGAAAAGAAGCAGAAGGTACCTGCAAAAACAATTACCAACGCCGACTACACTGATGACATAGCGATACTGGCAAATACACCCAACCAAGCCGAAACACTACTGCATAGTTTGGAATGAGCTACCACAGGCATTGGCCTCTGTATCAATGCACACAAAATGGAATATATGTGCTTTAATCAAACAGGTGACATCTCCACACTAGACGGAACCTCTCTGAAACTGGTAGACAAATTCACCTACCTAGGAAGCAGTGTCTCATCAACTGAAAAAGACATCGACACATGGCTTATGAAGGCATGGACAGCTATCGATAGGCTATCGATCATATGGAAATCAGACCTGACCGATAAAAGGAAATACAGTTTCTTCCAGGCAGCAGTCGTGTCGTTACTGCTGTATGGATGCACTACTTGGACACTAACTAAACGGCTGGAGAAACTAGACGGCAATTACACAAGAATGTTGTGAGCAATATTGAACAAGTCCTGGTGGCAACAACCCACAGCCACCTGTCTCCCATCACGAAAACTATCCAAGTCAGAAGAACCAGACATGCAGGACACTGCTGGAGAAGAAGGGATGAGCTCATAAGTGATGTACTCCTATGGACCCTCACATATGGCTGGCCGAAAGCAGGACAACCAGCTTGAACATACATACAGCAGCTATGTGAGGATACGAGACGTAGCCCTGAAGACCTGCCAGAGGCGATGAGCGATAGGGAGAAGTGGCGAGAGAGGGTCAAGGATATCCGTACCTGTGGTATGACATGATGATGATGATGATGATGATAATTGACATCCAACCAACATCTTTTTTAAAAAATTTATATGTAATTTTGTACTTCTTTTGACTGATTGACTGATTTATTTTATGGGATGTTAACCTATCTAAGGTTATCTAATTCACTAATCTCTTATTAGTGAATACAGTACATGGTAAGTTAATATCTACATCTACATAATATCTACATGTTTTATTTAGTTGTTTTGTAAGAGATTTTTGTGCTGTTATATGATTTCAAGTTTTCATATATAATACAAATAATTTGCACACAGATATATGGTTTTAAGTATTCCTCTCTAATATTGATAATTTATGTATATTGTTTCCGGTAACTATTCTTTATGCAAGTACACTATGCACAGTTATATTGTATCAAGTATTCCCATCAAATAATTTTTCAAGGAATTTTCAAAATTCCGCCAATAGATGCTAACCTACTGGTAGAACCACTCAAGGTAAGATGGACCTGGGAGTAATGAAAGTAAAGGGATACTCTGTACTCACTAAAGCTCCTGAATTCAAGCATCATTATCAGATGCATTTAAATATCATACCCAGACATTCTGTTTTTTTAGGAGTTGGTCTTACTCCACTGCAAGGATACAGTCAGCATATTCTAACAGGGCTGTTTTCATCCACATTTTTCTTCTTAAACTTGTAGTCTTTTTAAATACTTATTTTTGCTTCTGATTATTTTCTTCTACTTTTATTTCATTACATTTCTTCCTATATTCAATCTTTTATTTCAAATTTTTTATCTATTTTTTCTTCGACTTTTTCTCTCTTTTCATGTTTTACTTTTTTCTTGTCACATTTTAATAGATCTCTTCTTTCTCCAGTTTTTCTTTACTTTACTTCTTTCTTTCTTTTTTCTGTATTATTCATCTCTTCTCCCTATATCTTTTTCTCATGATTTGATAATTCACTACTTCTTCCTTACATTTACATCATAATGTCATTCTTCATTTTACCTAACATTAGTCACCTTGATTATCTCTATTGTCTGGGAATCATAAATTATTCCTCTATATAGTTTATCTGTGTGTGTATATATACATGTATGCAAAGCAAACATATGTATCTATATATCTATATATCTATATCTATATATATATATATATATATATATATATATATATATATATATATAAAGGTATTTACTCCCAGAAATTTTCTCAAATTATTCCTCATAATTGCACATCATTGAGTGCTCATTATATTTTCTTTATTTTAAATTCTGAATTCATCCATCTGACAAAGATGATCATCATATAAAATGAACAAATGATGGTAAATGTCTAAAAGAGAGACAGAATAAAAGTAAAGTGAGAGAGGGAGGCAGAAAGTGGAGAAAAGACCTTTAAAAAATCCATAAAAATAACATACTTCCGTCACACTTCTGAAATGCACTTTGCCCAACTTGCAAACATAGCAAATATGTCCTCAGTAGATGTGCCTTTGCACATACATGTAATGTGTGTTTGCAAAGATTAACCCAAAAATACACTGATATAGACAGAACTTTGATGAGTAAGCTTATCCAAATTTATCGAAAGTATTTTCATTTTTTATCAGCTGTATGAGTCTTCCTACTTTGTTACATTATCAATGTTTTAAGAGCCCATACATCAATGTAGTTTGAAATCATTCGAATCATCATCTTAGAAAAAGATGTGGCTCTAACAGGTACTGCCAATCTGCGTCAGGGTGGACTAGGGAGTAATGACAATAAAAGAGTGACTTGACATTCCACATAATTACAGAAATGAAGCTTTGCAAAAGTAATTTTCTAAGTTTAAAAACTTTAAAATTGTATAATGTTTTGGAAGTCTGAATTGCATAACTTTTATCATCATAAGAAATAGACTTGATGAGTTGAGTTGAAAACCTGGATGAAGCTGTCTATTTTTCACTTCATTCTTATAACCGTGGAAAAGGTATGAAGCCTTCTTTTTCTCACCAGCTATTGCTAAACAATAGAGTAGACAAGGTTCTTAAGCCTTGATAAGGCATCCAGTGTAGAATAAAAAACTACAAAATTGATGTGACATAAGGTCAATTTTTTAACAGAGTATAACTGGTTTGAATTTTGAACTTTTCTTCTTCTATACCATTTGCCATACCAAAGCTAGAGAGCTCAGTCTACCCTACTATAGCTGGGGTAAGAAAATTTGAATTCATATCTTTCCAAAGAGTATTAGAGCTATGGGAAATGCAAACTGTCTCGTCCAAGATTTGAGCAGTTTTGGAATAAAGTTTGTTTGTTTTTTTTTAATAAAGAAAAATACTTTTGATGTGCACATTAATACAATGGAATCATATATATATATATATATATATATATATATATATATATATATATATATATATATTAAAGCATCATAATTGAGAGTTGATGATCATTCACTTGCTGATTTTATTTCAAGGGACAAGTTACCACTGTAAAATGCTTAAGCAATTTAAAAGAAGTATAGTCAAATATTTTCTTCCAGCTCTCAAATTCTAGTAAGAGGTCAGCAGATATGAGGTTTTGTTTGAATTAAAACTATTTGACTGCTCAACAATCTTCTAGTAACACCCTGATAACAATGGAAGCAAAAGATATAACTGAATGGTATTTATGATATCTAGTAAAAATATGCATTCTCCAGGTGCAGGTATTTAAGTTTTGATTAAATAAAATGGTATATTCAATTAGAAAGACTAAAAAATGGTTATAGTTATTCCTTTATTTTTGTGAATATGTTTGAAAATATTGAAAAAATGTTTATATTGGGAAAAACAAAAAAAAGAAATTTATCAAATAAAAAATAGCATTTAATATCATTAAGAATTCAATTATAATTTTAAACTTATTTGAAACAGAGTGGGTATAATCAGAGAATAGAACAGCTTTGATGCTAGCACTTCCCATCACTCCCGGATCCCATCATTAAATTTTCCTAATTTAACTATTTAAAAAGAATACAATTACTACTATTTCATTTTGTTAATGGATTTCTTTAAGGGTTTATCAACTATATTTTTCTCATATTTATTAAAATTAAAATAAACAATTTGAAATCAATAATACCAAGCAAATATTTATTAAAATCAAATCATTAAAGTCAATATACAAATAAGCCATTTCATTCACAATGGAAATCATTGTTTGGCTGTATATATAAATACAATTACGTTTTATTTGTATGTAGATCAGGCCAACAGTATTAGTATAAAACATTTTCTGAATAACTGAGAATTAAATGAAAATAAAATCATGGAGAATGTAAAGCAAATAACTAAGGAGATTGTGAAGTTGGTGGTGATATAGTTTTGGTTACAGAGAGAGAGAGAGAGAGAGAGAGAGAGAGAGAGAATCTCAGTTATAAAATACTCGTATAATACATGATAAGAGTTATATACAGTTGTGTCATGGGTTATCTCAAGATCTGTAAATAAAATAAGTTTTAGAGTGAAGGTTTAAAAAATCCTTTTTGTATGCTCTAATAGAAAAGAAATGTCTTGAGGTAATTTTTGATTTATAAGTTATCCATTTGTTTTTGTTTTTTTGGTTTTTGGTTTTTGTTTTTTTTTGCAAATTATTGATGGATGACGTCTGTGTTTGGACCAAACAAATTAGTTTCAAGGGTTTTGCTTTCATGGATATAAGTGCTAAATTAAAGAACCAGAGTATTTTTAGTGAACATTGTTCTTTGAAAGCAAGAAAAAAACCTTTCAGAAAGAGTAATTTGAAAATGTGGGATACAAATACTGAACAAAATTAACTCACTTTTTTTTTAAATTTTGAATTTTGCAGGAGTTTTACAAAAAAGAACATGAAATCTATAGATATAATTGTATTTCTTTTCTTTTTATTTGTTTTGACACAGGCCACTTCTTTTAGACAGTTAATTGTAGATTAACTCATGTTATATTATTCATACAGATGTAGAGTCTTTTTTATCGTTAAGTTTCCATTCAATAAAGTGGTATCATCTTTTTTAGAGGATTACAAAAAAAATGAAAATAGTGTTGTAGTAAATACACAGAGTATATCCAATACATGGTGGTAAGACCCCCTACCACCACCAAAAAAAGGTTGTCTTGGATATGACATTAAAGTGTATTTGCTAGTGAAGATTCAGTTCTAGAAATCTTCATTACCATTACTCTCAGGTCCACTCTAAAACAGAGTATTAATTCCTGTTAGGAACCCATATATATAAATATGGGTCAAATACATCTGTTTGAAAATTATTAGCATTGGTTTAGAATATGTGAAACTATATAACTGTGTGCAAACAAATGATTATCATCCATAAATAGGAGTACTTAATTGAAATCATACAATTGTGAATAATTTTTTTCGTATTAGATAGGAATTCTTGAAACTAAACAATCTGTGTGCAAATCATTTAATACAAATGATTTGCACACAGTTTGTATAGTTTCAAGAATTTTTTATTTTAATCAAGATCGAACTAATTCATTTAATATCAAGCCACTGAAGTTAGTAGAGCAGTTCATATACCTCAGCAGCAATATCTCATCTACTGAAACTGATGTCAATATGCACATAAGTAAAGCATAGATTGATATTCACAGGTCATCAACGTTATAGAAATCTGATTTGTCTGGTAAAATAAAACGGGAATTCTTCTATGCTGTAGTACTACTATATGGCTGCTCAAGTAGGACTATAAAAAATGCTTGGAGAAAAAAAAACTAGATAGGAATAACTCAAGGACATTATGTGCTGTTTTGAAACTAATTCCAATCCCCCAAATCATCTCAGTGGAGAAATTAACTTAAAGTCATAAATGATGTTCTTTAATGGACTTCTACATGTGGACACATCAGTATAGGCCAACCAGTAAAATCTTATATTGACTTTGCAGACACTGGATGCCTACTACAGGACCTACCCAGAGAGATGGCCAATAGGAACGGATAGCAAGAAAGAGAGTCAAGGGAATCCATGCTGTTAAGCACACCATGAGGATTATGATAATGATGATGAGAACTTCTAATTCTGAATACCACCTTTTTTTAATACTGTCTTCTCGTGACTTTAATTCAACAAACGTATGTAGAGGAATAGAAGTGGGGAAAGTTGGCATGTATTTTGAAGAAGAATTTAAGTTGGAGAAATACTGCTTCCTCTCAAGAATATAAAAACATACAATTAAGAACGTATTTGATTGTTTGAGCAAATTCAATATAATGAATACAGAATAAGATGAGCTTACAAAATGGCTGTATATAGGAATACCCTGAATGTACATACATGGATATGAAATTCCTGGGAGATATGAAAGTTTGTGAGAAACTAACATTTTTGAAAAGAGTCTTTTATTGTTGCTTATGTGGAATTAAATATACCTTTATGTGTGCAAGTGAGCAAAAGAAAATGTATGCTGTGTACTATCAGAGAGTCATGTTGACATAAAATGGGAATGAAAACATTCCCCAGGAGATTCCTATTACAGGTTCTTGCATCTAGATCATTCTGTGAAGATAAAGAATGAGATTTTTCGACAACTCCCTATATACTGCTCAGGCAATGCCACATGGTCATTGGTGGAAATTCTCTTGCGGACAATGTCAGTAATCCCACAGATATTTGACATTAAATCAAGAGTAAAAATCTGTATCTGTATCTGTATTCATAAATATCAAGATCTGTATATTATCTTTATTTTCGGGAATTGTTCATTCATGACTCGAACTTAAGAGATATTTCTGTTATTAGACACTCTCTTTCAATTCTTCTTGGAGAAATTTGTTGCTAATTTTAATAGTTGCCACCCAACAACTTCTTTTTGGCATTTGTTTTTAGTTGACAAAGCCTATGGAAATTACTGAAAGAACTACTATATAAAAATATGGCAAACACAGTTACTAGCAAATGAAAGACTAGAAATTCACTAATGAACTAAAAGTTATTGACATGAGAAATTAGAAATATATTTAGTAAAAATTGTTATTATGAGAGTAAATGAGGGTTATAAATTTGATTCAGGAATGTGTGGATTTAATTTTTAGAAACTATAGTGTTCAGGTAATTGCCATTACTCCCAGGTCCACTCTGTTAGGATCTAATCCACAGGTCAAAAATATATCAATCTGAAAATTCTTGTTATATAGGAATACTTGAAATCATACAACAGTAAACAAATCATTTATATTAGATAGGAATACTTGATATTATCTATGTGTAAAAAACTCTTAAGAAACTCTTACATAAAAAATGTAAAGCTACAACGCATGTGATTCCATAATCACTAGGTATAAAATAACCCTTTATGGGTTGAGATGCCATTAAAATCATTTAACCTATCAATAAAAGCAATTTCTGCTACTTCAAATCTATTTAACAATACTCGGAGACTCACACACACACACACACACACACATATATATATATATATAAATCATCACCATTATCATCACAGTATCCCTGAATCTCTCTTTATCCCTCCCTATTATCCATCATTTCCTTCTTGGGTCTGCACAGAGCTGTGGTCGGTAAGTTATTGTTGGTTGGCCAACACTGGCACGTCTATGTGAAGGGGTCCTGGGAGAAAGTCACTAATGAGTTTGTCCTTGCTTCTCCAGTAGTGTCCTGCATATTTTTGGATAGTTTTAGAGAAGAGAGGTAATTGGATGTACAGCAATTGTTTCGTGGAGTGTTGCTTCCAGGATTTCTTCAATATAACTTGTAACATTCTTGTGTAGATCCCATCTAGCTTTTTCTATATATGTCTTGTTAGTATCCATGTAGTGCATCTGTACAGAAGTACTGACACAACAGCCAATTGGAAGAAATCCCATTTTATCTTACTGGGTAGATCAGACTTCCAGGTGATTGATAGCCTATCAATTGCAGTCTATGCCTTTACTAGGTGTATATTGATATCACTTTCAGTCGATAATACACTGCTACTGAGGTAGGTTAACTTATCAACTAATTTCAGAGGATTGCCATTAAGAGTGGAGATGGTTACTTCATGATTAAAACACATGTAGTCCATTACATATATATATATATATGTGTGTGTGTGTGTGTGTGTGTGTGTGTGCTAGAAGGAGCTCCTATCTTATAAAAAAGCTGTGATGAAAGCAATCCTTCAAGAAGTTCAGAATCTGAATTGGAGAAGGAGGCTCCAGCATCAAACCTCTGCTGACTAGTAGGTATCGTTTGATGATAAAAAAAGTCAAAGAGATGGTACTCTGAAGAAAAACCTGCAGTTTGAAAAATCACTAGTTATCTTACTGTTTGTCACTGCACTGTAGCCATGCAGAACCTGAGAGAGGCATAAGCATTGCCAAGCATACCTCACTATCATCCAATGATGTATAGATGTCTTACTACCTCATCTTATGCATCTTTCTTATTTTTAACAAGTTGAATTAGTTATTAATAGTGATGTTTGAGTTATAATTTAAGTGGTAAAAATTGTGATCATCTGTCATGATATGGCAATCATCATATATATATATCCTCATATTCTCATTCATGTGCTTTTCATTGAACAATCTACCATAAAAAATGTAACACTTGTGTGATTGAGAGTTGTGTCTATAAGTTTATTGAATTTAACAATTGCATGGTGATGACATATAAATGTTTTCACTGCAAAATAATTGAATTAATTGTAGTTATTTTTCTTCCGAATCTTTGCTAGAGTCAAATGAAAATAATTATATTCCTTTGATTATTAGTTTTTAGGTAACACACACACACACACACACACACACACACACACACACACTTGTACAGTAGTGTATTAAAAAGTATCAAGACAGAAGCTGTATTTACCTAAGCAGAATTGAATATTGAAAGAAATATTTTCTTCAAAATTGTCCCCTTCAATTACAGAGAGTTGTTTCTTGGTTGAAGCATCTCTGAAACTCCTTTTTTTTTCGTATGGAGATATGGATTTTCACATCCATAAACCTCTTACCCTTGGGATCAATTTTCAATTTAGGAAACCAGAAAAAATTCCGCAGATCTTGGTCTCCTTTGAATATAGAGAATAATGTATTTTTATTATCATTGAAGTCAATGAAACAACTACCAAAAAAATGTAAATGTTCAATGTATGTGATTCCCTAACCACTCTGTATGAAATAACCCTAGATGTATTAAAGTCAAATAATCAATCAATAAACTATTCAGGATGCTTAGAAAGGAAGGTTCTGCAACTTTCACAAATCCACAGAGAAAATCTAGTGAATTTCTAAAATAATGCAGGATCATCCTGAATTAGTGTTCAGAAAAATCAGGATGTTTGTGTTGTAATGCCAGTCAATAAATATATATATATATATATATATATATATATATATATATATATATATATATATATATATATTCTCATCTTACCCAAGCAACATTTACTGAATAATCTACTACAAAAAATACAGCATTTGTGTGATTGAGAGCTGAGTCTATAGTGCATTGAATTTAATAATTACATGGCAATGCCATATGAATGTCATCACTCCAAAATAATTGAATTAATTGGAGTTGTTTTTCGATAATTTTTTCTTCAGTATCTTTGCTAGAATCAAATGAAAATAACAGTATTCCTTTGATCTTTACTTTCCAGATAACACACACACACACACACACACACACACACACACACACACACACACACACACACACACACACAAATGTACAAAAGTAAATCAAAAAAGTATTCAGACATGATGAGCAAAAAGTGGATTTATACTGTGGTTGAATTCAAGGGGACCATTTTGAAGAAAATTAATGTTTCATCTAATGCTGTATTGGTAAATACAACTTTAGTCTCAATACATTTTTAACACACTGCTGTTTGTGTGTATGTATGTGTGTGTTTCCCTGAAAGTAATGAACAAAAGAATAAAGTATTCCTGATGTCCTTATTATACATACTATTCTGTGGTGTCATCCTTAATGTGACACAAGGATAGCTGCATAAAAAAAGCTCTCTATCCCTGTCCTGGGTGACAGGTCTTGTGAGGAGGCATTCTGCAAATAAAACAATCAGACTTTTGCTCCTTTTACTTATGTATAGCTTCAGTAATGCCATCTTGTGGTCATAACTAGAAATTATTTGGAAGACCCTTGAGGTAATTCCACATACTTTGAAAACTTTGAAAATATATTGCTCTTTTGAACCCCTACCCCTCAAGTAACCTTTGCTATGCTTGTATTTTCTATACAGTTGAGCTATTTTTTAAAAAGATTTTTCAGTCATGTTTCGAAACTAAAGTATTTAGGTAATTGCCATTACTCCCAGGTCTACTGTGTTTGGATCCTATCTATGGATTAAATATACTGGTCTGAAAATCAGTAATACATTAGAATTATTGAAGCAATACAACTGTATACAAATTATTTGTATTAGAGAATAATACTTGATACCATCTAACTCTGTGCAAAAAACACTTAAGAAACAATTACATGAAAAATATAGATATAACTGAACAAGATATGCTCAACAATGCCTCTAAAGGTTAATATTACTCTCAGGAAAAAGTCATGGAATTAACAGATTTAGAGCATGTTCACTTAGATCTTGGCATTTAGCAGCAAATAAACTAATAACTGATAAGATGCAAGATCACTCACCATTCTGGCTTCATAAAATATTCATTAGATCAACTAGATTTAATTGTAGTCATCAATGGTATAATATTTTTCAAAACAATGCAGAGGAAAATATAACAGAATAATCTGATATTAAGGAAAAAAATATGCAATTCATTGACAAAAGATTATAAATAATACTTAATTATCCCTCCTCAAGCCTTAATCCTTTTAGGCATTGACTCTACTTTAAAGCAAGACTCTTTATCACAGTATGCTAATTCCATAATTTTTGTTGGAGGTACTATTGAGTAATAGTGAGTGGGATACCCAATCAGTCTTGAATATAGTATATAGTAAAGGTCTGTTAAGCTAGTTCATTAACAATAACTCCTAAGTGAGAGATCCTAAATATACGTGGTGACTTTAATAAGTTCCCAGACTTTTTTTGTACAGGCATTTAAAATTGTCGTAGACTCTTGAAAATTCAATATGTTATTGCTACTTATGTTTTGAGATGCCTGACCAATTTTTATGATTTCAAGTTTAAATGAACAGCTACAGCAGCAATTGGAATACACCCTACTAAGCCCTGATTATCGCAGCTGGTGAATTTCAAAAATGAAATTTGGACATGAGGACACCTTAGAAGAATGACATGCAATGAAATTGTGCTTTAAACTTGGAAAAAATGCCAGAGAAACGTATGGAATGCTTCAGACTGCGTTTCAACTATCTTGCATGAATCGAGCATCAGTTTTTGAGTGGCATAAGACATTCAAGGAAGGCAGGGAGTCTATGAAGGATGATGAGAGGTTTGAGAGGAGTAAGGAAGTCAGAACACCAGAGTTGATTGGCCAAAGGGTTAGGTTAATTTTACTATGTTGAGGTTTTAAGGGAGTTCAGGAAGAGATTCCATTGGAAGAGGCCAGCACTCTTCAAATCGGATCAGTGGCATTACCACCAGGACAATGCACCAGTCCACAACTTCATCCTTGTCATAGACTATTTGACCAAGATGGGCATCAAGACAGTTCCTCACTCTCCGTATAGTCCAGATCTTGCTTCCTGTGACTTTTGCTTATTCCCGAAGATCAGAGGCTGTCGTTATGAGACAATTAAGGAGATAAAAGAGGCTGTGATGAAGGTCATTGACACGCTTACACAAGAGGATTTCCTTGGGGCCTTCCAGAAGTTGTTGGAATGATACAAGTGCATTGCACCTGGAGGAGATTACTTCGAAGGGGACTAGAGTTTTATGTGTGTACTATCAATAAAAGTGCCCATACGAAAAAAAGTCTGGAAACTTATTAAATAGTCCTCGTACCAGGAATTTTGCTAATCCCAATGTTTTCTGGCACTATGATATTAACTGCTAACTTGCCAACAATCACGCTATATATATATATATATATATATATGATACTATATACAAAAATTGTAAATTTAATGCTGACTATGTGAACAGAATTTTAACATATATTTTCCATCATTTCATTCATGCCTACTTTGTGGCGCCAAGAATTCACATACTGTACCCCATTCAGACATTATGTGAAAATTTGTAAAAGTTGTGTCCATGGTATGATACTTAAAATCTGGTGGTGAGGTTTTTGGTCTGGAGTTCTAAGGAGTATGAAGCCATTCCTGCATTTGCATTAGCTCAATTTCCATGACTAAGACTGGTTGAGGCTGCGAGGGTTCCATCTATGGTTTAAATAGGTTTTGAGATTGTTTAAAAGGATCTTGACCTACACTAATGCATTGATGAACATTTTCCTTTTTTTAGATAGAAGAATTATATCATAAATTGAATTACCATAACTAGAAAATCCAGCAAACACTTGCGTGCAACATACAGAACCACTGGACTGCTACATTCGTTGTTAAAATATTGATATTGCAACTGAGTATGAAGTCTTTGCCTTTTTTGAGGATTGTGAAGATACTACTTTGTACTGTACACAAAAAATGACCATAATTGTTGAAATGAATTCAGTATAAATAACCCAACAACGTTTCATTTGCAAAAAAAAACAACCAAACTATCTGATTTAAAGCACAATTTGGAGTAGATATTATTATTCTATATCAAGGTAATTCTTTTTCATGGCCAAATGGTCTGAAACTTTGAACAGCACCTCATACTCATACACATGTATACATATCCATACACACACATGTATATATATATATATATATATATACATGTATATATATATATATATATATATACATGCTGACATTTATTATATATATATATATATATAGTTCAATGTGCATTAATGAACCCTTGGAAAAACGTTTGAGTAAGGATCATCTATTACAGAAAAAACATTCTATGTAAATGAAAGAATTATTTCAGCCTAATAAGATAGTCAGCTTCCAGAAAAAAATGGGAAAATGTTTGTTTTGTTCACATTTTTTGAAGGCTTCTATAAAATGTATAATACACAGATTGCATCAACAATGCTCAAACAAACAAAATAAAAATGAAAAAAATAACATTACCAATATATGAAGAGAATGAATCTTGCGAAAAGAAAAATTTTGCCTTTTGTCATTTTATTCTCATTTTTTTGGTACTGCCATTGATATTTTTTGTTTTATTTTCTTATATCACAGTATACTCAATGTTTGCAGAAAAATATCAGCTTTATACAACCAATATCCCTTTTTTACTCTTTGCACCTGAGTTCCTGTTGATCAACATAAGAACCATGGATTATTATTTTATTTTATTTATCTATCTATTTGTTAAGCGGTAATGCCAATTTTTTACAGCTTGTAAGAATCAATACCACCATTATTGGATGAATGTTTTCTGCATTACGTGAAAATTCAAAAGAAAGAAATGATTTTTATGGAACTGAGAACACTAAGTTGTTGTTTTAGGAAAGTCAATGTGGAATGCAGGTCTCAAATATGAAACAATTCTGAGAATTCTACTTTTGCTTTTTAGCTGAACTTTGTTTTTTTGACAGACAAGTTAATATATAAAGTATATCTTAACTTTTAAAGCTATCAGTGAATGTAGTTGAGAAGATTTGCAATAGTATACCATTTCAATAATGTTTTATTAGTTTTTGCTTCAGTTAAACTGCATCTTTAAACCAATTTGCTCATTTTCATTGTTTCATGAATTTGGGCTCTTACAATTCTAGCACAATCTAATGTTTAAACACTAGAAAATGTCATTATTAATTATCTTTCAACGTAATATTTTTTCATGAGAAATGACAAGTTTGCTATGACAACTAGTATTGGTTACGCTGTCAGTGAAGCCGAGAATAAGTTGATTGCATCCACTACAAAGGAGTAAACACAGCCACAAAAAGTATGTTTTGATTATAACACGAAACTGTATAAGATGTTGAAGCCCAGTTCTCAAGTTGAGGATTGTGAGGTTGCATCTTTTTTTGCTATTGCACCAAGAACCATTGTAACTCAAAGTGCTATTACCTGTTAGGGTTTTGTGATTGGGTCAAATAAATCTGTTTGAGATTATGTTTTAAAAGATTTTGAATTACATTAATGAATTAATTCTAAAAAAATGATACAATAACTAAGCACAGAGTGCTTACTTGTTTAAAGTTATGGTGAACATAAATTTTTGTACTGTATATAACTGGAGACCAAAATTCTTAAAGTGACTTTGGCTTAAAATTATCTGACAAAGATTGACATTATAAAATTAACCCATTATATAACTGCTTGCAAATTATTATTATTAGTTGGGAATATATACAGTATAACTGTGTGCTAATTATTTGTATTAATAATTGTTACTTAAAGCTATCATTTCTTTTTAAATGATCACATTATTATTATTATTATTATTATTAAATCAGAATTGTTACTTGAAACAATATAATTGCTTCCCAAAATAGAAATAAAAAGAATTCATTTTTGGCAAAGAATATCATCTCATAGTTAAGTCAGACAGTCTACACTTGGTTCACAGTGACTTCTGGATTTTTTCAAAGCTAAAATTCCAATTGAAATGCTGTAGATGAGATAAAGGGAAATGTAATTAGGTAGCTGATGATAATCCTAAAAGAGGATTTCGCAGACTGTTAAGAAAATTGGAAAAGATGTGTGGGATAAGTTTATAAAGAGAGTACATTAACATAAACTATGCTGTCAGAGCTCTAGGTAGTTATTTTCGAGGCTTTGCTTAGTTTTGTACAAGGCCAAAAGTATATAGGAACCCAGTGGAAATTGAACATACAAGCAATTGATTGCCAGCTTATGTTACTGATAACAGGACATGAGGTATCAAAATAAGAGAACCTCTATTTGTCAAAATTTGTGTGAGATGCTTGATAATTTTTAGCATTAGAGGTTATTCAAACTACTGACTTCATCTTTATTGTTATATTCACAATGTCTCGGTTGATACATTCTGCAGTCTTCTTCTGGCTTTTCTTGTTGAACTCAGGAGCCTACATCCAGTACACCATATGTCTAGCTGGATAGATGGCAAAACAGGGATAGATGGTTGGTCAAAGGTCTTCCAAATGAAATCATCTGGTGATTGAAGGTTGAATCCTAACTATAGGTAAAAATAACAAGGAATACTTATATTGCTTAACACTTGTATCCAGTTATATTTAATAGAACTAAAACAATCTACACTCATGGATTAAAAAAGAGTTTGGTTTAAAGCTCTCTATAAGCTCCTGAGTTTGAAAAGAAACACCTGAAGATCAAAGGATGCATAAGCTGAGCATTATGGATATAACAATAAAGATGAAAACAATAGTCTGAATACTTTAAATGATAAAAAGAGAAAATCTTTGACTACAAAATAAGAACTTGCAATATTCTGATTCAAAGTCAGCTGGCTTATCAACTAGGCCATGCTACTCTATTGCCATAGCCATACATAGGTTAGTTTTCCATTGATTTTATATGGTTGGATAAATTCTGGATAATATTTATGAAATTTTTGTCAGTGTGTGTCATATCTTAAAGAGTAGGTTAAATTTACGACTTTACTTTGCTATTCATCACACTTTGACATATGTTAAACTAACTTTATTCTAGTACAAGGCCACTACATCTGAGCGTCTTACTATTGCTGCATGGGATAAATCTACAGTTCATATTTATAGAATTTGTCTGGTACAGGTTCACTGATATGTGATATGTATTATGCAGGGAACTCATTAGCAATGACCCAGTCTGCTGGGGATGCATAATACACCAACTGCGTCTCTGCAGAGAGGTAAGACTCTCCCAATGAGTGTCCTGTTTTGACACTAAACAATTTGATGTTGAGACTTCAGTAATGCTGGAGCTTTGGGGAATGTGGAATACACCTCCATTGCCATTACTCCCAGGTCTACTCTGGCTCAGAGGGGTAGAATGTGATTGGGTCCAATCTATGGTTTAAATAGAACTAATCTCTGTAATTACATTTAACTGTATTGTTTAAAATTAACTGCTTTTACATTTAACTGTGTGTAAAAAAAAATTGTTGTTGTTGTTGTTTGGATTTCATGGCATCTCAACCTTTATAGGTTATTCAATGCCAAATCTATTTTTATAGAAATAAAGTTCTATAAAAACAATTCAGTTCAGCATGAGTACATAGTCCAATTGTCAAAAACATTTCTTTTTTCAAGCTATTTAATTTATTCAAACAGTTCTAATTCAACCAATTCAGTTTAGTATCAGTAGAAATTTTATTTACACACAGCTAAATGTCAAAACAATCCAATATTAAACAATTTAGTTTAGCGTAAGTATAATTTCAATGTCAAAAACAGTTCTATTTCAAACTATTCAGTTTTGCATAAATACGTAGTTTAAATGTAAGTACACAGTTTAATTGTCAAAACATTTCTATTTCAACCAATTCAGTTTAGTCATACAATTCTTATTCAAACAATTCAGTTTAGCATTAGTACGCAGTTTAGTTCTATTTAACCCATTGATAGGGCCCTGTTAGGTGCTATCATTTCAGGCCAGAGTGGACCTGGAAGCAATGGTAAGGAAAGCGTGCTCTGCATTCCCCAAAGCCTCAGCATCACAGGAACTTCACCATCAGATTGTTTTGTATCATATCCAGGACACTCGTTGGGGGGAGGTCTTACCTCTCTTCAGAGGTGCAGTCAGTGTATTCTACCGCCCAGCCGACTAGGCAACAAAAAAACTGTGTGCTTAAGCTAAACTGAATGATTTGAAATGATCACTTACTGGTGTGTGAACAAATGGCTCATGTTTAATTGAATTGTTAGTGATACATAGACATACTTGGAACCTTTTAAGTTTGTTGGTCTGCTAAACTGATTTGTTTGAAAAAGAACTATCAGATCATTTAACTGTATATAAACAAAAAACTGTACTTAAGCTAGGCTGAATTTTTAAAAATAGAACTGTTTTTACATTTAACTGTGTCTAAACAAAAAAACTGTATTTAAACCCATGACTAACTCTGTGTAAACAAAAGACTATACTTAAGTTAAACTGAATTGTTTGAAATTAACTGAAACCATTTAACTGTGTCCGAAAAAGATGAGCTCAGACTTGTTTAAAAATGTTATCGTCAAAATTTGTTTTGAAATCATACATTTAATATATGTATACAAAGGATTTGGCTTTAAATGACCTACGATGGTTGATATGCCATAAAATCAAACCAAACTAAACCAAACCAAACCAAACCAATCATAAGCAATCTTGTGAAATCAAACTGATGATCATTGCACTATGACAGTCACCAATAGGAATTTTTTCAATGAAGTTTAATTTATCACACAGTCACAAAATAAAGTATTTAGTAGGGATCAAAAGAACAAACTTTCAAAACTAGTTTTTAACTGTTCTGGTATCTTTTTTAATGATAGAATTATATTTGACAAAAAGTACACAAAAGAAATGAAATAAATCTATTCTGACAACTATTTTCTGTTACCATTTGGTTCAGTTGTGCATAGAAGAAGCATTGAATTGCAGCTAGAACAAAATTTTAAAGTCATTTAAACCTGAGTAAATCCATTTTAAAGCCAGGTTTTATATGATTCTATAAGAATAACCTACCATGGCACAGTGGTAAAGAAATTCATCTTGCAGACCATATATTAATAAAGTATTGAGTCTGATCATCAGAGACATTGCAAAATACCTAAGTTAGGCATATTAATCTGAATAAAGAATCTACAATGATCCTGCAAGAATTGTCTATCATAACAACACTAAAGACAAAACTAAGCATAGTAGATATCTATAAAAAATATGATGTATCAAAGTCATTACACGAGGAGAAAACAATTATCAGATAAGTTAGAATATTGCCTTTGGCTCCTTGTTTTAATATTGTAGTAACTTACTTTCATAACAGGAAATGGATTTGGCAACCTGAGTTCAAATTTTGGATGAAGCCGTTTGTTTGTTTATTGGTTGGTTAGTTGGTTGGTGTGTTTGATGGCATTTCAGCCCTTGCTGGTTACTTAATGCCAAATTCTATTTATACATATATATATATCTAATATACATGATTTGCAAATAAATAGTCAGTAGGTAACATTTTTAAACAAATCAGAGCTCAATTGTTTGTGCACTGTTAAATTGTTTCAAGTAAATGATTAAATATTCCTATTTGACCTATCAATGGGATCCTAACAGATACTACCAATCCAGGTCATAGTAGAACTGGGAGTAATGACAATAAAGGGGGATTCCACTTATACCTAAGCTCTCAAACTGGAACCTCACCATTAGATTCAGTTTTGTGTTATACTCAATGGGTGAGGGTTTTATCCTTCTGCAAAAATACAGTTGGCATATTCTACTGTCCCAGCTGATTGGGTTGGAAGCTATTTGCATTTTACTTTGCACAAATACCCTTAGGAAAGATATGAATCCATTTGTTTTCCTTCCAGCTATGGGAAAATAGTTAGGCAGACCAGGTTCTTTAGCCTTGGCAAGCAATCATTCACAGAAAAGGAAAAGTCCTTATTAAAAACAGCTGAACTCAGCTAAATATTGACCTTGTGACATATCCTGCTTTGTTTCATGCAGAGTATGGTAAATACATAATTTGAAGTTATGAATCTTCTCTTTGTACTCTGCTGCTTTGCTAGATATTTTAACAAAAAGGTCTCATCACTAGCATGCCATTATAGTTGACAGAAATAGAAGTTGGGGAATGGGCACTTGGGAAAATGCTAATGTCACAACTACATCACCTGTTCAGGAAGTAGCTGCTAAAAACTGCTGCATTCAGAATCATCCTTGGTATTGACTGGCATTATTAAGATGAAAGAAATTGCAATTATACATTATTTATCTTAGTATTGCCAAGTATCAACAAAAAAGGATAAATCCAGATAAAATAAGATAAGATAGAAGATGAAAATGTCAAAGTTATAAAAGAGCAGCTTTCACTAGGATGTTATCTGTTGGTTTTCTAAAAAATTAATAGATGTGAATGACAAAACTGGAAACATTGCTGAGTCACAGATGAAGGGAGAAACTAGAAATCTTATACATTAATAAGTGATTAGCTGACTTGATAAATGTGAGGATCTGAGATCATAGAAATAGAATTAATGTAGCTGAAACCATGAAACTATCACTCACACATTCAAATGTTTGCATTAAAGTACACACACACACACACACACACACACACACACACACACACACACACACGCACACACACACACACACAAACATTCATGCAATCAGAGCTATTTGTACACAGATGTATTCACATACTAGCAGATAAATTTAAATACATGCACACAGGATAAGACTCATATACTCTCTCAGCAGGGACTAAAATAAGCCAATTGCATCTACATATGACAGATCAAGTAATTTTGGGACTACTATGTATAAATCTCAATCCTCTGGGGACTCCTACTATAAAATGACACTATGTCAAATCTGACTTAGTGGGGAGTTAGATAAATCTAAATTAGTTCATGCACACCTAATTACAAGAATGCCCACTTATAAGGATATTCAAACAAATGCTCTCTCACATGTATGCCACATCTAATTATCTCATACAAAAAATTGATTTTAACCAAACACTATTACCAACGTTTTCAGGATATACTTAGATCTATTTCAGTAACATATCATTTGAGTTTCAGTATAAGATATTCATTGTCATCAAAAAATGTTAATTATAACTTGTTTTGGAGATGTTAAGTGTTATCTAACAAAGTATGACATGAATTTTATTCATTGATGAATTCAAAAGTTATAGGCCACAAAAACATATACTTGATTTGCACAATAGCTTAAATAACTTTCATAAATGGTCTTATTTATTTTATCAGCTAATATGAGATCTTTGAAATTTTAGATCCTTTTTCAGTCTTTCATACACTAATTTTGTTAACTTTTCCATTACTTGCAGCATTTTTTATTGCTTCCCTGAGATTTTTGCAAGAATACCATTCTCCATTTTAATATATATATCTCTTTTAATAATTGATCAAAAGCTTTCTATTAGATTAATATTGGGAGAGGCTGAAGGTCATGCTATTAATTTGGCATCTACGAAACCTTTTTTTTTTTTGGCAAAATGGGCAATAGTCAGCTTTTCTGATTATGAAAAAGGATTGAATTTAATGACTATACTCTTTACTTTAAAATTTCTTGGCTGTAAACTGAGTGACTAAGAAAACATCTTGAGCAAAAATATACAGTGTCTCTCTCCATGTTAAAATCTTAGATAGGGCTGTTTCCATATTATTTCACTCTAATGCTCTTAGGAAAAGCAAGAATCCATCTTTCCTCAGTAAGGATTAAAATAGTATGGTAGACTGGGCTCCTTAGTCTTGGCAAAGTGATTGATCAAGGAGAAGTCAAATTCTAAATTCAAACCAGCTGTACTCTGCACTTGCACATATACTGATGACTGTGTGAATACAACAACCAGCATATATTAATAAAGCAATTGACACACACACACACACACACACACACACACACACACACACACACACACACACACACACACACACAGAGGCATTCATGCATATTAATTTATAATCACATATACTCAAAATTATATTCAGACAAATTTACATTCACACACATAAATGTATTCATTCAGAGAGATGCGATGTCACATTTTATTACCTTTCACAATTAAAATTGATATCAACCAAACAATACTTAATGCCTTATGCAACATTGAACTTTTTAGCATTGGTATAGCGATCAGTGAAGGAGAAGGAAAACTCTGAATTCAAATCAGCTGTACCCTGCTAAAAAACTGACCTCATGTTGCAACCTGTTCTAGGTGGAGGGTTTGATAAATACAGAAAGTAAGTTTATGAGTTTAACTTGATATCATCACCAAGTTTAAAAACCTATAATTTTACTCCCTATAACACTGGTTTACAAAAATAAATTTTTGGTCTGAGGCAAGAATGGGGATAGGTGTTTTTTGTTAATTTGGGTGTGCTGAATTCAAATTTATAAATAGTTTTGCTCTATCACCTCTAGTTTTCTGGCTTTTAAATAGTCCCATTTTAGTATAAACAGAGAATATATGTGCATATTTCAAGAGTTGCAGCAGCTTATAACAGATAAAACAGGATAGATAAAGAACACTGATTGAATCAATATACTTGGATGACACAATTACACAATTCATAGTACCACAAACAGTCAAAAGTGTGTTTTCTTAGAAGATCTGGTGTATTTTGCCTCCCGGATATCATGCAAGAGCATCCAGCAGAAATCTCCCATCATGCTGGGATTCTATTTGCCTTGATAGTTGCTCTCCATCTTTGTAATGTCTTGGTAGAATCTTTCTCCATGCTCATCACTCACTGCTCCAAGGTTTGGCGTGAAGAAGTTGAGGTGGGAATGGAGAAAATGAATCTTGAATGACATTCGGCACCCCATATCCTTGTAAGACTTTAGCAACTTCTCAATGCAGGCTTGGTAATCTGGTACGTGTGTGTTACCAAGGAAGCCACTACAGACTAACTTGAATGCTTCCCATGCTCTCAGTTCCTTTAAGTTAAGAAGCTCCTCAAAATCAGTATCCTTCAGCACTTCTCGGATCTGAGGTCCGACAAAGATGCCCTCTTTGAGCTTAGCAGCACTAAGACCAGGGAAAACAGTAGACAAGTGTTGGAAGGCAGCACCTTTTTTGTGCAATGCTTTCACGAAATTCTTCATCAAGCCAAGCTTGATGTGAAGAGGAGGAAGAAGCACCTTATTCATGGCCACCAGAGGATTCTCCTTGAGGCTGTGTTCGCCAGGAACAAAAGTGCTTCTAGACCCCCTGTCTTTCTGCTTGTAATGCTGGGATATAGCTTGACTATCCCAGAGACAGAGAAAGCAACAGTACTTTGTGAAGCCCGCTTGCATACCCATAAGAAGACCAATGACCTTGAGGTCCCCACATAGAATCCATTGGTATTCACTGTACTAAATAGCTTCTAAAAGAAGCTCCATATTGTCATAGGATTCCCTTAGATGGATAGAGTGTACAATGGGAATGTTGGGATATTTATTCCCGTTGTGCAGAAGAACACCCTTGAGACTTCATTTGGAAGAGTCTATGAAAAGACGCCAGTCTGAAGGATTATGTGGCAAACCAAGGGATGTAAACAAGTCAGGTATGTTTGTGTAGTAGCACAACTTGTTTTCCATGTCGAAAAAGAAAGCAAGGTCTTTGTTCCGATTCTTGAAACTGGTGATCCTTACATCTTCCTGGACTTGGTTCCACTGTTTAAGCTGAGAAGACAAGAGCTCTGACTGCTGTTTTGACAGATACAAATCACGAGCAAGATCATTCAGGTCTTCTTACATGATCCAGTGTGGCTCATTGCCACTTATTCCTGAATATGTAGACTCAATATCTTCCAAAGATAATGACTCGGCAGAATCCTCCCTTGAAGGCATTTCTTCATCTGATGAGGAAAGAAGATCCTTATTTACTGGAGGTGTGGGTACAGGAAGATCATCTGAATGGGAAACGGGTCTCATAGCAGATCGAAGGTTGGGATATTTGATCTTTTTCCTAGAAGATGCATTGAAACCAGTTATATTAGTTAAACAAAAATAACATTCATCTGAGTGGTTTCATGGCTTTCTCCAAACCATCAGGACTGCAAAGTTGAAAGCCGCTTTCTTGCCATTAAACCATGCAGTTACTCCATTGTAGCAGGGTTTACAACAGATGTGTGGAGCCCAAGACTTGTCCTGATCACCAATTTTACAGTCAAAGTAGTGAAAGTAGGCGGTTCTGAGGAGGGAAGTGATGGTTCAATGTTGTACAACTGTTGTGAAGTCCCCACACACGTAGCAAAAAGAATTAGCCTTGTTGAGGCATCCTCGACATTTTGACATGCTTGAAGCAATTGGAGAATCTAAAAATATAACAAAGTAAAACAAAATGTGCATTTGAAAATGTAATACTAATATTTAGTAACCCAAAAGATGTGTAACACGAAAGTTGAAGGACACCAACCTCCTGCACCGCCTGTGAGACAACCTCTTCCACTGACTGCCAGAGTGTGGATTGAGACCTGCTGCCTTAACTGTCAAAATCTGTCTTGATATATAACTATAAATATATATATATACATATATATATATATATATATATATATATATATATATATATATAATGTAATGCTATCACTTACATTTAGTACACGATAACTAAAAAATAAACCATAAGTCTCACAATATTAAAATTAACCCTGCATTCATGTATGCCTTTATGTACCATATATGCACACTATGCATATCTAAAAAAAATAGAGGTGTTGTGTAAAAACGGATTTCAAATTTGAATTCAGCACCCTCAAATTAGGTAAAAATGGGTATTTTTGTGCTTGCCACAAATTCTTTGTAAACCAGTGTTATTGTAGACCCAGATATGAGGCACCAGAACTTTCATTATTATCATTAAAAAAAAGTCTTTTGACAAAATATTGTATCACTGAGAATAAATTATTTCATTATTTTATATGTTTTTATGAGAACTTTGAAATTCTATAATATTCATCAGTCTTTCATTGTAAAAATTCAATAAATAAAAAAATCTTTTTTGACTGAGTAGTAATTTATTTTATATACAATTCTCATTCAATAAATAAGGGTATTTTTTTTTTTACTGAAGAGTGACCTATTTCATATACAATGGTCATTGAATAAATTAGGGGATTCTTTATGATTGAGGAGTGACCTATTTTATATATGATGGTCATTCAATAAATAAGGGGATTTTTTTGACTGAAGAGTGACCGATTTTATATATAATGGTCATTCAATGAAGTGAAGTTTTTTGAAAAAAGCAAAATAATTTTTTCTGAATTGTTTTCCATAAGTGTAAACACTGCATTGTTTGGAAAAAATTATTTTAATCTAGAAAAAAACATTTGTTTGCTCCAAGCTTGAACAAAAGTCTTTCATCAAATTTTTGGAGTAAACCAAGTGAAATTTACCAAAGACTGAGTGATGTATACAGAGAAGCATGTTTACAAATGGATTAAACATGGGTTTAGCACTTTGACTAAGAGTGGAAGAGACAGTCGATGGAGTGAAAACACTGACTCTCCAGTAAGAAAAAGGTTCCAAGTGAATGGCTAGTAAATAAGGTAATGCTGACTGTGTTCTGGAACATTAAGATACCCACTAAGATTGATTTCCTTGAAAAAGGTGAAACTGTAAACTGTTATTCCTGTTGCCAACTTCTTGAGCAAAATTCACCTTTTTCATTGAATGATCCTTGTATATACATATTAAATAGAAGAATGTATTTCCTATTGTCTTCTAAATCCTGCAGGTTATTTTCATGAATGATTCAACCCCTAACCCAGCCTTCATGTTTAACCAATGTCGTAATCAACTTATCATTATAAATAGCAGTTAGGAAATTGTCCAACTTAAATGCATCTCTGCGGTTTATACTTAAAGGAGGTAGTGTGCTAGCTTTTATATTTCTAGTCAATATTCTAAAAGTTTTCCTTCTTTTCTCTTGGTTTACATTCCTAACACAATGTTCTCCAAACATTTTCTTACTTGTTGATCCATTTTTCTTGCTTATTGTGATTTTAATTTTTCTGAAATCTCTTTTTGTAAAACGCTTAAAAACATTTTTTTTTTTAATTTTATTTTATCAATGTTTTCAATTACATTTTTGGTTGTTCTGTGATCAGTATTCAACTATTTTTGCAATTTCCTATGTTCTGTTCTCATCACTGTATAACTTAATGATAATGTATTTCTCAAATGAAGCTGCTTCTTTCTTATGGCCATTGGCAATCTTTATATTTCTGAAATCAAAAAGTGAATATAAATAACTATACTACTATATACATTTATTTGGAATATCATAGCCAAGTGATGAGTTGTGGGATAAAATCTCACACCAGCAAATAATTCATTATCAAAGCAGAAATATATCATGTGCTAAAATTCCCATGGTATATTGTTTATATAAGTATAAGTATATATCTATAGAAATATAAATCGATGTAAACATAAGAATAAATAAGTATATTCTGAATATTTTGCCAAAATTGGTGGGGACACCAATTTTATTGAGAATTCATTCACTTGCACAATAAATTTAAATGCATGTCCTTCTTTGTTATATATATATATATATATATATATATATATATATATATATTTAAACTTTTGCATGTGTGTGTATGAGTGTACGTGAGGGTATGATAAAATCCGACATGATATACAAACTCTATCAAATGCACTCTCATATAAGCATACACATACACATATACATACAAACATACACATAATTATATTTTAATGTATTTTGCTCATATATATATATATATATATATATATATATATATATATATATATTCAGTCCCAAGTCGAGTCATACCAAAGACTCAAAAAATGGTACTTGATGCTGGCTTAAGGATCAAGTGGAGCAATCCAGAGAATGGAGTTGTGCCATCCACTGCAACCAAAGTAGCTATCAAAAAGGGAGCCTTCAGGTCATCCTTAACTAATGTCGCTAATTTTACTTATTTTATTATATATATATATTATATCAAGGGTAACGTGGAGCAATCCAGGAAAAAGAGAAGCACCCTCAGTGTAATAGCTGTTGAAAAGCTAATCCCTGGGTTGTCCTCAACAACGGTCGCCAACTTATATCAAAGTTAAATATTCATATATATATATATATATATATATATGCATATATATATTCATATATATATAATTTACATTTGTATGTGTGCATATATATATACATACATGTATGTCTATACAAATATGCATGCATATATATATGGATGTGTGTATATGTGTATATATCTGTGTTTTTTATATATGTGGGTGTGTGTATATGTGTGCATGTTTGGGCCTGCACAATAAAATCTGATATAATGTACACTATGTAAAATTTACAAATCATTTCAAATGCAGTTTCCATGTATGTATGCACACACACACACACACATACACACACACACACATTTATATAAACATGTGTTTTGTTTTGATGTGTGTGTGTGTATATGTGTGTGTGTGTGTAATCAAATCTTACATCTTGTACACTGCCTAAAACTTACACACATTATTTCAAATGCAATCTTCATTGATCGCACACACACACACACACATACACACACACACATGCACATTCATATATTCATATCAGCGCATGAGAGCTGTCAACAAGTGTCCCCGTTGATCAACTAAGAATCTTGCAAATTTTTAGAATGGTGAATGTTTAAGATCTAATGCTATTGATGAAAGGCTGTTTTTTAAGTGCAGTTAGAAAGAAAAAGGAAAAAAGAAAATGAAGATGAAGAAAACATTTTATTTGAAATAACTACTATTGCTTTTAGCTTCAATTCAACAAATATGCTTGAACACAATGATTAAATACCTCTTGACTCATTGAACAGACACTGCTCCATTTTACATATCAAAAAATTCTTTCTTCCTTTTCAAAGATTCAATACAATTCTTTGAAAATGCTTTTCCTGTAAATTTCATTATTTCATCCAAACAATTTTAAAATGTATAGTTTAATGTTACCAGTTAATCTCATTAGCTATTAAGCTCATAGGTAATTATGGCTATCGTCAAAGTTAACAAGCTTTGCTTGGCAAGGGTGAGAATATGTTAACTGTATCCTCTGCAGATAGGCCCAAAAGAATGGTCCTGCATATGACACTAAACTGAATCTGATAATAAGGCTTTAGTTCTGGAGATTTGTGCAGCACTCCTTAATTGCCATAATGCTCAGTTTCCCTTGATAGAAATATGTGTAGTAAAAAAAAACTTTTAAAGAACAATAATGTAAAACATGTGAATATCAGGGTACAGGCATAAAATAACCCTAAATGGGTTAATTATCTGTTAAAATCAATTGATCAACATGAAAAATAAGATTAAAAGCATTTTTAGCTGCTGATAACAATGATGAGGAAACTTGCTCAAGTGCAAATTTATCCATTTCCTTCTTCATTAAGTATTGTGAAATACTTGTGAAAGAAATTTTTATAAACATTTCTATGGGTTGGATAGAATAAAAAACATGATTTATCCCTAAAGAAACATTCCGTACTCATATAAACATAAAGTTTCTCAAAGAACAATTTGTGAAAGAGTGAGATGGAAACCATAACAAGAAATAAGCTTATGTTTTTTAATCTTCCACAAATGGAAGATTTATTTAACTTTAAACACTAATGCTAAATCTAGTGACTGAAGTAAAATTTAGAAATATGAAAACAGTTTTTCAGAAGAACTACAATGAAAGCCTGAAGAAAAATTTTCAAGTTGGAGCTGAGAAAGTTAACACAGAGGTGACAGAATTTTATAGAAAAGTACCAAAACTCGAAAAGGGTATTAATATCATGGCAAGAATAATAAATAACTGCTAAAGTTGGAGTAGATAACAGAGTGATTCGTATTGTCAAAAAAAAGCATTCATTACTCTCACAAGGCAATAAAGATAATTTCCTAAGACTCTTAAACCTGACAAAGGTTAACATTGAAAACATTGGCAAAAATATACTAGACTACATTGTTGGGTCATGGTATGAGGGGCTGGAATGCTTCTTAGTCCTTGTGCTCTAAAATTACTTTATAGCATCTAGAAAATACAACCTAGAATGATGATAGCTACATTTAATGGCAACCCCAGCACAAAGATTATCTCCCGCTACAGTTCTACAACTGCTTGTGATGAAAAGGACCTCACCAGCTTCTACTACGAGGTACCTTCCCTTGTCCATTGCATTCACAAATGCAGTGTTCAAATCATTGGGAGAGACATGAATGCTGAAATAGGTAAAGGCAAAAATAACTAATTTTGCCAACACAACTCATCAAACAGAAATGGGGAACATCTAACAGAATTCTCACTTGAAAACTGATTAACATGCCTTAATACTAAATTCCAGAAAAAGAAGAGAAAACTATGGACTTACACCAACGCAAATAGTGCTAAGGCACAAGTAGATTGCATGCTCATAAATAAGAAATAGATTAATAGTGCTCTGAATTGTGAGGTATATTCCACTTTTGAAGGTGTGTCTTCTGATCACCAAATTACTACTTCAAAGATATGTCTGAACCTATACAGGAATACGATACCAGCAACCAAAACCACACCCTATGATTAGTCCTTTCTTAACAATAGAGATATTAACAATAAATATTCAATAATACTTAGAAACAAGTTTCAGGAGTTATCTGAAACTCTTACTCCAAACAACAGATACGAGAACTTTGTCAATGCCAGCAGAATGCATGCTAATCTTACTAAAAGAATAACATAGTGTTCCATTGGAGACATTAGCAGTTAGGAAAAAACAAGACAATGTCAAACAACATTCCTATATAATAAAAGAAACCCAACTAATGAAATAAAGAAGGCACAAAGAGAACTAATTAATGCATACCAACAAGAAAGAATAGAATACATTGAAGGTACTATTTACCAACCCCTCCGCTCGGGCAGGATATGACACAAGGTCAATTTTTAAGCGGAGTTTAACAGGTTTGAATTCAGAGTTTTCCTTCTCCTAGACTAGTTGCCTCACCAAGGCTGAAGAACCTAGTCAGTCCTACTATTTACCCATAGCTGGAGGGAGAATAAGGGGGTTCATACCTTTCCCAAGGGTATTTGCCCGAAAGTGAACGTAATAGCGCGACTGGAGTACGAACTCGCGTACTACGATCCCGCAGTTCATCGCTTTAACCATTACACCACGAGGACACCCCTCATTGAAGGTCATTACAATAAAATTAGAAACTCAGGGGATGATAGATAATCTGGAATAGTGTGGCAAACAGTAAATAAAGTGAGCAAAAGGAATAGCATTGTGAGAGTAAAACTAAAAGCTGCCTGCAGAGAAGAAAGAGTAACACATGTGGAAAGAACATTTCAAGAATCTGCTTGGAAACTCCCCTAAAGTTACAGCTAACCATATCATGAAAATTATTTAAAACCAACTTGACATCAAACTGAGACAGTTTATTCAAGAAGAACCATCTATAGAACAAACAAAAATTAAAAACAGGAAAGCTGCTGGTCTTTATGAAATACTTCCAGAAGTATAGAAGTTGAAGAAATTTGATGACTTACTGTTCTAATACTGCAATGCTGTATACAATTAGAACAATATAGAGAGATAGACAAAAGGCTGCATCTTCCCCTTCCCTAAAAAAGGTGACCTCAGAATTGCTTAGAACTATCATGGTATACCCTTTACTTTTATAGCTGCTAAGATTTATAATGCTCAGCTACTTAATCGTATCAAACCAGCAATTGAAAAAATTCTAAGAAAGAATCAAAATTGCTTTTGGAGCAAGTGATCCATAACAACACAGATTCTGAGAATCTGTCGAATCATAGGAGTTTGTGCAAAAAACCTTGAGGTGACACTTTTTCATAAATTTATGAAAGGCATTTGACTCCATACTCAGAGGGAAGACGGAGCATATACTACTTGTACATGGTCTTCCTAAATAAACTGTTACAGCCATAATGAAACTCTATAAAAACATAAAAGTAAAAGTTCATTTACTAGATGGAGACACAGACTTTTTTGATATTGTTGATGTTCTGCAAGAGGATACATTAGCCCCATATCTATTCATAATTTGCATAGACTATGTACTTGGAACATCAATAGATCTAATGAAAGAAAATGGCTTTACACTAAAAAAGACAAGAAGATGATACCCCACTCAAACTATGATGGATGCAGAATATGCAAATGACATAACACTTCTTGCGAAGACACCAACCTAAGCTGAATCCCTGCTACATAGTCTGGACCAGGCAGCAGATGGCATTGGCTTCCTTGTGAATGCAAAGAAAAAAGTGTACGTATGTTTTAATCAAAAAGGAGACAGCTCCACTCTAAATAGTGGTTCTCTGAAATTAGCGGACAAGTTCACCTACCTCAGTAGCAGCATCTCATCTACTAAAAACGACATCAATATGAGCCTAGTAAAGGCATGGACTGCTATTGATGGGTTCTTGATCATATGGAAGTTTGACCTATCCAATAGAATTAAACAATTTCTTCCAAGCTGCTGTTGTATCAATTCTGCTCTGTGTATACACCATAGGGATTCTGATTAAGTGTACAGAGAAAAGGCAAGATGGGAACTGCTACAAGCTATATTGAACAAATCCTGGAAGCAACATCCCACAAAATAGCAGTTGTACAGCCACCTACATACCATCTCTAAAACTACCCAAATAAGATGAACAAGTCATACAAAACACTGCTGGAGAATCAAGAACGAACTAATAAATGATGTTCTCTTATGGACCCCTTCACATAGATGTGTCAGTTCACACAACCAACAAGAACTTATCTACAACAGCTCTGTACAGATAAAGGATGTAATCTGGAAGACCAGTGGGAAACAATTGATGATAGGGATGAATGGCAAGAGAGACATTGGTTGGTTGGTTGGATGGTTGGTTGAGTTTTATGGCATATCAATCTTTGTAGGTCATGTAATACCAAATCCATTTTTATGTAAATAATCAGTTCTATTTCAAACAATTCAGTTTAGCATGAGTACACAGTTTAATTGTCAAAAACATTTCTATTTCAAACTATTCAGTTTATTCAAACAGTTCTAATTCAGCTAATTCAGTTTAGCATTAGTGCAGATTTTGTTTACTCAGTAAAATATCAAAACAGTTCTATATATAACAATTCAGTTAAGTGTAAGAACAGTTTCAATGTCAAAAACAGTTCCATTTCAAACAATTCAGTTTAGCATAAGCATGCAGTTTAAATGTAAGTACAGTTTAGTCATGAAAAACATTTCTGTTTCAAGCTATTCAATTTAGTCAAGCAGTTCTAATTCAGCTAATTCAGTTTACTATAAGTACAGATTTTGTTTATACACAGTTAAATGTCAAAACAGGTCTATGTTAAACAATTCATTTTAGTGTAAATAGTTTCAATGTTGAAAAAACTGTTCCATTTCAAATAATTCAGTTAAGCAGATGTATGCAGTTTAAATGTAAGTACAGTTTAATTCCTTTCAAATTCCTTTCTATTTCAAGATATTCAGTTTAGTCATACAATTCCATTTAGTGTGCAGTTATTTCTATCTAAATATAAGGCCCTATCAGGTACTACTAAGCCGGGTCAGGGTGGAACTGGGAGCAATGGCAGTGAAGGGGTGCTCCGCATTCCCCAAAGCCCAGCATCACTGGAACCTCACCATCAGATTGTATCATATCCAGGATACTCATTGGAGGGGGTCTTACCCCTCTGCAGAGGTGCAGTTAGTGTATTCTACTGCCCCAGCTGACTGGGCAATACACAGAGTTAAATATCAAAACAGTTTTATTTCAGATAATTCATTTTAGTATAAGTACACAGTTTAGATGTCAAAACAGTTCTATTCTTAGCAATTCAGTTTAGCACAAGTACACAGTTTGAAAGTCAAAACAGTTCTCTTTTAAACAATTTAGTTTAACATAAATATGCAGTTTAAATGCAAATATAAGTATAGTGAAGGTAGCATGGTTTAGTTCTATCTAATCTATAGATAGGGCCCTTATCAGGTGCTACCACTCCGGGCCAGAGTGGACATGGGAGCAATGGCAATGAAGGGGTACTCCATATTCCCCAAAGCTCCAGTATTACTGGAACCTCACCATCAGATTGTTTAGTGTCATTATCAGGACACTCGTTGGAGGGGTCTTACCCCTTTGCAGAGAAGCAGTCAGTGTATTCTACAGTCCCAGCCAAGTGGGAAGTGAGAGAGTGAGAGAGAGAGAGAGAGAGAGAGAAATCTAGGTTAGCTGTATAACATGATGATATTTTGTAGAGACTGTGGTGGTGGTGGTGGTGGTGATGGTGGTGGTTGCAGGGATAACGTAATGTTTCACAAGAAAGTAGGATCTGTAGATATTTCATAACCTCTTTCTCAGCTTTAGTTGGCATTTACAAAGCTTTGTTGGAAGTATGAAGAACCCATTGGGGATCAATCTCAAGGAGAAAATGGTCAGCTAGACTAACTCAATAATCATTCTACCAGGTGAAATGCTCTGGGTGAAAAAAGAATTTTTCAACTCACCTTCAAGCAATGTTTAGCAACTTAACAAATGAGTTTCACAAAACCACAAAGTGTTAGATCGTCACAAGATGGCTTTCATGATTTTGTTCAATTCTAAATTAAGCTTTAAAATTTGAGAATTTACATCTTCCACCTTCACTCATTAGTGATGTAAAAATAAATTTTATTAGAAAATTCATGAATATATGCCACTTTGGTACAATTCATTAAAAAACAAAAACATTATCAATTTTTCATGAAGAACTTGGATTATATAGGAATAGAAACATTTAGCTTATATATAGAGAAGGGTTTTATAAGGAAATCTAAAGAAAAATACTTGTAGCAGAATAGATAGATCATTAAAAATTACAGAAATAAATAAATGTAAATTTATAAAATTTCCAAAGAAAGATTTCTTTTTCTCCATTACTGACAGAGGAGTCCCTATGGAGTGATGTCCAAAGTGCGGGATGGCAGAGTCAAAATAAGTGAGTTTAAACTCTGGTCAGTTTCAGACTAAAACTCTTGGGAGAGGTTGGAGCCTCCTTAGACACCCCATTTATGAGTTTAATAGTATCAATGCTGTCTTTCTACAAGGATACCTTTGGCCTTAATTAACCCCAGAGGTTGATATGCTATTAAATAAAGAAATCAAACCAAGCCATCCATCACTTATGAGATTTGAAATAAAACTATAAACATCATCAAGTTATACATTAACAATAACTGATGGACATTAATTCAATTCCACAAAGAAGCAGTCCTAAGAGAAATCAACTCAGCAAATTCATCATGTCCATGAGAAGATAGAGCAGCACTTAGCAATATCAGTTTGCTGGAATTTATTTGATTTCAAGATTGGGTTTAACTATCTAGGATGATAAGGGTTTGTATAGAGATTATTGTATTTCGAAATTTTTATGGTAGAACAATAGATATGACCAACAAGAAAATTATAAGGGTCTTTTAAAGAAGGCTTCAATATGGAAACAAAGACAAATATGAAACAAATTGATTTTTAAGTGTGATATCCTACCTTGGAAATGAAGAATTCTTGTAGTGCAGGAAAAAAAGAATACTCTCATCTGCATAAACTCTTCTTCCAACAACCCTTGGTCTGCCTTCAACAAAGTCCCTTTATCAATATGTAACAGACGGTCTACTAACTCAATTAACTTAAGGATTTTTTAATAAATAAAGATGAAGTCTGTGACAGCATGAAAAATAGTGGATATTATAAGAGAAAACTTACTTTTGAGGAAAATAATGTTATCAACACATCCCATACAATAAAGCAATAAACATGAATGAGAAAAATATTGTTAAATTTAATGAATAAATTCTTAGCCTGACCAGGTTAACTGTATAAAATATCTAATGGGAACACAGTAAAAATTAGTTACAGCTGTATGAAAAATGTTACTGAACTATTAAAAAAATAGCTATTAAGTGATTATCATGTTGCTACAACAGTGAATTATTTTTAGGTGGAGGAATAATTGCTTTTAAAGGTTAGGTTAGATTATTTGGTTTAATAATATATCAAATCTTGATGGTTACTTAATGCCAAATTCTGTTTATATATATATATATATATATATATGATTTGTAAGCAAATAGTTGTAAGTTCATTTTTAAATAAGTTTGAGCTTATTTTTTTGAACAAAGTTAAACAGTTTCAAGTAAAACTCACTTGTATTAATAATTCTATTTAGCAAATATATCTATAAAATATGAATAACTTTCACAGAGCGGAATGATTTCAAATAACTAATAATAATAATTCCAAGTAAAAGATTGAACAGCTCTATTAGGACCCATAGATTGTTTGTTTGTTTGGGTTTTATGGCATATCAACCTTTGTAGGTTATTTAATGCCAAATCCATTTTTATACCGATAAACAGTTCTATTTCAAACAAATCAGTTTAGCATAAGTTTAATTGTCAAAAACATTTCTATTTCAAGCATTTCAGTTTAGTCAAACATTTCTAATTCAAACTATTCAGTTTAGCGTAAGCACATAGTTTAAATGTACCATTATATTTTGTGTAATTATGCTAGTATCTAGTATGCGACACTGTCTCAACCTTTACCAATGTTAAGTCACACTGGATATATTTAACATGACTTCTGAATTAAAACTGCTCTGAATTCTTTAGACTCTTAAGACAGCCATTTTGAAAATGGGAAATGCCACCATGGCAAACAGATCTCGAATTCTTATGCTTGAGCTCAGCAAATTCAAGTGATTTAAGTGAAGTATTATAAGCCTCCAGTAACTTTCTCTTAGATCTGCCTCAGCTTTGCACACCATCATACAACTGACCACATATCAGAACCCGGTCTATCCTGATATCACTTATTTTCAAAATAAGATCAGTCCATTATAGCTATAACTACCCTACAAAATATTCATTTCCTCCAATTTTGCATTTTATGAGATCATAATTAGTAACTTTCGTGTAAAAGTGATATTTTTGGAAGGTGTCAAGTTGAATTATCTAATCTCTTTCAGGCATCTATGATTTTGAATTATAGAGTAGAATACAGAGAACAACAGCTGGATTTACAACAAATTATGTTTTAATTAAAACTCCCTCTTTCATTCCACAGGCAATTTTGAGATTCTTTTACAAATCTCTTTGATTTCTCATATTTTTGGTTATTTCCATTCCCTGCTACTGGTACAGATGGATAATATTGTAAAATAATAATAGCACTTTCCGCCATAATCTCCATGCATTGACATGCCCGTATGGGGACAGTCAGACGTCACAGCCCTTGCAAGGATGTGTCTGTATGTGGACAGTCAGATGTTTGATAAATAGTCCTCCTTCTCATCCACAAACTTTGTTACATGAGTTTTTGCCAAATCGGTGGATATGCCTGCCCCAATGAAGAAGCATTCCCAATCCTCAGGTGTCATCTATCCTGTTTGCAGTGCCATGTTGAATTTGTGAAGTTGTTCATGCAAGTATTCAGTTATGTAGCAAACAAAGTTGCCAAGAAAAGAATACTTCTTGAGGAGGAGTACATCATAGAGTCTGACGACATGGACGACTGGGTCAAATCAACAACCCTACTAGCAACATTTGGGGCGAGCGACAACATAGTGCTCATCTTAAAAGATATTATTCATGCAGCTGGATGCAGCGACCTGCAATACAATAAGTTAATAAACACCATACAAAATAGATTTTAAAAAACACGCAGCCTCACTGCACCCGAGATCTGCAAATACTGGGAAGTCAGGCACCACCTCAGTGTTGATGATGGATTACTGCTCCTAGATCAAAGAATTGTCATCCCCACTTCTTAATGTGCAAAAGTCTTATGGAGCTTGCATTCTGCGCACCAAGGAGAAGTTGGTATGACGGCCCCTGCCAACGATTCTGTTTATTGGTCTGGGATGAACGCCTCAATCCATAACACCAGAGTGGGTTGTATGTACTGCTCAAGGATTGCTCCTAGTCAACCAAAGGAGCCAATCAAATTTACACCATCTCCAGATCGGCCATTTCAGCAAATAGTCATGGTCCTCTTCCTTGTTGGGAACCTTGAGTACTTAGCATGCTCTGACAGGTTAACTAGCTGGCTGATTCTATACCACCTGAGCCATGGACAAGCTAATGCCCCTGAAGAACTCAGCTGCAATGGTGGGCCACTCTTCACATAGCTTCCATTCAAACAGTTTTTACACAACTAGGCCGCTTACCTACAATCAAATGGTCGTGCAGAGCTCGCTGTCAAATCAGCCAAAAGAATCAGACCGTGAAGCAAGAGCCATCCTCCAATACAGGAATACGCCCATCCAAAATATCGAGCTGTCCCCTGCTCAACTGCGACTCCACTGCCAGCTACATGACTTCATCCTGTGCCAACCCACACTCTACAAGCCACAGGTGAATTGGATAGCCGCCGCCCAAAATTGTGAGATGACTCTATCCCATCGGAATGCTTGTCTTATAGAGCGATACAACAGAACAGCACACACCCTATGTCCCCTTCAAAAGGGACAAATTGTTGCAATTCAACGACCAACAACTGGCCAATGGGACACAACTGGTTAGGTCATTGATTGGGGAAATCAGCAATACCCTGTCAGAGTTGATGGATCAGATAGAATTACCTCTCAAAATCGCCGATTCCTCAGGAAACTTGAAGCAACAACTATACCATTTCCTTTTCCTAGTGCCGTGACCTAGACCTCTAAACCAAACCTAACTCCCCATAGACCCAATACACCCATGCTGCAAACCATGGACACTGGAATAACATCATCACACCTGACATCAAATACCACATAGCCGTCTACATTGATGCAGACAAAAAAACCCAGGGCATTGTCCAGATTACTCCCACACAACCAGCCAGGTTTAAAAGAACTCATCCCTCCCCAAAGACCACTATTAAGCGTGATGTAGGAGGAGAAGAAGGAGATGTAGAATAATAATAGTACTTTCAGCCATAATCTTCATGTAATGATGTGCCCTTATGTGGACAGTCAGATGCTCGATAAATAGTCCTCCTTCTGCTCAATTAGTATTCTTCTCTTGGCAACTCTGTTTGCTACATAACTGAATACTTGCGTGAACAACTTCACAAATTCAACAGATATTTGAAGGTACCTTAGTGTTGCTTCTCACTCCACACACAAGTACACACAGATACTATATATATATATATATATATAATCTTTTGTATCAGTTAAATATGGCTAATCTCCAGGAGAGCTAAAATACAAAACGTCTGAGAGACATGCTGAATTTTGGTGAACCTGATAATCATGAACGTGAAATTCCAGTCCATGACTTTTTATGATATTCTAATATATTTCATAAAGAAAAAATATTGCGTTGGGTATTTTATACACAGAGCACTGTGATGATATTATAGTTTAAAAGCACTTTTAGCATAAGATTATATATATATATATATTGTTACGCTGCCATATGCCCAGCAGGTTTGCAGGTTTCCATTCATTCCTGCCAACTCCAGTTAAAGCTGGAGATATAGGTTGGCTGTGGTTTGCCAATGCTATTTGATATTACAGATATCACCAACCCCTAGTTGAACCACATTTTAAAGCCACTAGGAGGGTTATCGGTGAGTTATTAAAATTCAACGCAGCGAACTGGCTTGCCTCCCCCCACCCCTCAAATGCAATACTTTGATAATAAAAGAAGACTGCCGTGTTTGGGTCAACAAGATTGAAATAACAATATTTTTTTATTGAAGAAAAAGAAAGAAAAAAGAAACAATTCAGGGAAAAGCCAGGAACAAGAAAGTTTTCTTTTAAAGGACGGAAGGTAAAACCACAGTTCTTCAGCATGGTAGACACCGTCTACTTTCCGTCAGACTTTGGGTCTGATGGCAAAGTACAAATTCAAAATCTCAAGTTTATCATTCGGGGAATATTCCCTCTCCTTTTCTCCTTTGTCGTATCAGGGATATTCTTTCCTTCTGTGATTTATCTTTTATTCACCTCAGCATGAATATAACAAGAGAAACTTAAATGTACTTCAATTGTATTTTCACTTACTTGGGATTTAGCAGAGTCTTTTCTTTTCTCTCCTTTCTTTCATTATGAGCTCCCATAACACATTGATAGAAAGATGCACGTTTGTTTCAAATAAGACCAAGATTAACTCTTATCTCTTTCCTCGTGCACAAGCCTCTGACTTTGGGTGTTTCAGTTGACGAGGTTCCCAGACCCCGGAGTGCGAATTTATTCGAAGGAGAGGCTTTTCCCTCTCCGTGTTCTCTGTGCGGCATGACTTTGGAATATGGGTTTCTTCCTTATACAAATTACATGTCTTCTCTCTCCAACTAACAAACGGCCACTGGTTATTTTCTGCAGTTTAAAAAATAACCACGTGTTGGCTTTTGGGCGGTTTTATTCCTTCGCCCCAATCACAGTCGCTGTCTGCCTCTCTCTGCTGACGCATACATAGTTAATAGTGAGTGGGATTCTCTCATGTCTATGTCTCCTAATGCTAATAGGGAGGGTTGAAGAGAAACAGCGTTTCCACTGCCACTATTTTTCTTTCTTGGTGACTACTACAGTTGGCTATTCAATGCGTTTCCTCATTTCTCCACAACCCAGTGAATGTATGAGGGTGTCGTATTTCCTCGTCACAATATATATATATATAGAGAGAGAGAGAGAGAGAGAGTACAATGCAAAAGTCTTCGACCACATTAAATGATTTAAAATTTCTACTAATTGAAAACTTATAAGTGAATGCTTTGCATTATGGTTTTTACAGATGAAACATTTGTCTTGCTTGAAGCATTTCTATAACTAATCATTATATTTGTCGTAAGGGTTATGGATTAAAGGGGAAAATGCGAGACCACCCAAAAAGTAGCCGTTCAAAAGTTTTTGGCTACCTAAAGCAATCAGGATACAGTGTGTTAAAGCTGAACAATGTTCCACGGCTAATATGTAAAAAATTTCTTTCTGAAATATAGTGAAAATTCTTACATCAAAACGCACGGCAAAAAATTCCAAAGAAATAAAAATGAAGATAGTGAATATGGTCAAGAATATTAGCCCACGACCAATAACTAAGGAACTCGAAATTTCAAGAAGTGACAAGTTTCAAGGCACTGGAAATATAATTGGTCGACCAAGATTTGGTTTCCCTTGAAAGTTGCTGCACAGGATTGTACAAAAACTGATCAGAACAGCAGCAAAAGCTCAGTCAAAGATGACTACAAGACAGCTGACGCAGTAGTGAGACTTGTCCAATTTGGTGTAAGTGGACAGCACTAAGGTCATCCTTCGAGAACATGAACTGAAAAGGTACATTAGAGCTAAGAAACCAACTTTGACCAAAAGGTATTTGATGGTAAGATTTAAATTGTTCAAAGAGGTATGAACTATGGGATGCAGATATTTTGCAAAAGTCATATTCAGCGATGAAACTTGGATGAGCTACATTCTAATAAGCAAGAATTTATCAGAAAATATCCAGAAAAGCGAAACGATCCACGTTACACGTGGATTTTATGGGTAGGAGTCTGATGTTTGGGGGATACATAAAAAGTGACAGTAACTTGAATAGGGCCAAATTCATCCAGATGCTGAAGGACAATTTGATTCTAGAATTGGATGAAGGTTAGGTTTTTCAGCATGATGGAGCTCCATACTACAGATTGTGTGCAATCCAAAAGAGTTCGAGTGATGAAGTTGTTACCGTATTGACACATAGGCCAGCTCAGTGCTCTGACTTAGATATCAACGAGCAAATGTGGATAGAACTAAAGCAAAGAATTCTTCAGGAAAATCCACGCAATCTTAAAGAGTTGTGGATGCTCTGCCACAGAGGATGACATTTCATACCAATGAAGATGGTGAAGGATATGTACTCATCTCTTCTCACGTCCATTGAATCAATTATCTAAATTACTTCAGGGAATATTTTAAAAAACATTTTATCTTGATTGGTTAATGAGAACTGGCCGAAAAGTTTTGCCGATCATTTTTGGGTTGGTCTCGCATCTTACCCTCTCATTTAGAGCCCGTACAATCGAATATAATGATTAGGTATGGAAATTACTCCAACAGGGCCAATGTTTCCTCTGTGAAAAACGTGAACCCAAACATCCTCGTATCAGTTGGCAATTCATTGAAATGTTTTTGGAATTTGTAAATTCGTTAGTCAATAATTGCTCGAATGCCATTGACTCATTTTAAAGATGGATAGTTAATGTCCCTTTGTGGGTATAAAAGCTAGTGGCCAGGGGCAGCTAGCCTCTCTTCCCTTTTCATTTCTTCTTTTCAGTCAGTTTCGTTTAGTCTGGAAGCAGTCTAGAATGCGTATAGTGGCCAGTTTGACCGGCTGCGTTTCGACCATTCAGCCAATGTCGGGTCGAAAATCTCGAGATGCTTTCCGTTAGACTACTCCGTCCCAAAGAAACAGAGTAAAAGTTGAAGAGAAACCAACAATGAGTATTACCAACGGAGAAAAAAAAAGGTAGTCTATTACAGCTTACTCTGAGGGAGAAGGTTTCGGACAACATTTTTGAGAAGGACAATGGAAGAAATTCAACACGTAATTTACATTCCTCTGACGACTAGCCTACAGAATTGTCAAGACAAGTCACAAAGAAAAGAAAATATTCAACACCAGAAACAGGGTGTTTTTCTCGGCTGTAGGCAGACTATCTGTTGTTTGAAACGAACCTGAAAAGAAAAAGAAAAGAACTTTGAATTCGAATACCAAGCGTGAGTATTTCGTTGATAAAAAATTTCGTATTACTTTTTACTTTGTTACGATCCAATGGCGTGTAAGTCTTTCACTGCTTCCATTTCTACCCTTCATTAATTTTATTTAATATTATTTTACTAGGCCATTGGCCTAATAAGTAAAATGTTCGCCAATGGTCCGGGAGACCAGGGTTCAATCCCTGGTCGAGTCATACCAAAGACTTAAAAAAATGGTACTTGATGTCACCTTGCTTAACACTCAGCATTAAAAGATAAGGATCAAGGATAAAGTGAAGCAATCCAGGTGTTATATAATAGCTGAGGGATTTCAGTTCATGCCTTTGAGTTTAGTTAGGCTGAGAACCTTTCGGCTCAGCACATGGCTTAGTTAGGTGCAACATTGAGGCAGGTGTTAACGCAGGCGCGCACGGGCGGGTGGAGGTGTCACTCAGATGTCACAATACTCCGAGACAAAACGGGTGACGGAGTGCGAGTGACGTCACGCACCGGAAGCGCGCAGAGGTTCGTGGAAATTTGAAGAAAGTTAGAGAGTTGGGTACTAGACGCCAAACGAGAAGGATCGACTTTTGGAGCTGGCAGACGCGAGGCGAACTTGCGCCCTATGGGGAGCCTCTCAAGTTGGGGGCCAAATGAATAAGACAGCATAGAAGATCGTGTCTCTCCTCCTTACGTCGAGACCTTTAACTCAAAGTTAATAAAAAGGTTTCGTACCTGAACAAGAAGTCGTTACGTGTTTTCGAATTCTGAGATTCCTATGTTCTTTATATGTTCTATCGTAATGAACATTCGATGTCCATTTCACCCATTTCACACATGGCCATATTCGTGTATATGGCTATGTAACACAGGGAATGGAGTAGCGCCCTCCCCTATACTTCGGGTCACCCTCGACTAAGGTCGACTACTTCATTGTATTGTTTTTATTTTATGTTTATTTTTAATTTGCGTTAAAATAAGAGTTGAGTGTATAACTCTACCTGCATAGCGAAATATATGCCATGTGATTATGGAATTGTTTTGTAAAATTTTCTTCTCTGGGAATAATTTCGTTATAGTGGGAAGAAAGTGGTTTTGTGTCAAGAAATATAGTCGTCGTTTTTTTCTGCAGGTTAATGGTATAGTAACAACTCCCCTTTCCTAGTTTCTATACCCTATCTTTCTCTCCCCTCCCCTACTAAACCTCGGATCAGTAATATCTCGGTTTACTACGATAGTCGAGGCTTAGTAAACTTCCACAACCTTATTTTTCGCAACCACATGTAACAAGCTTGGGGTAATGCGCTAAGTTTTGCATAAGTTAAATTTTTTTAAATTTTAATAGTTTTAAGAGGCCGAAGACTTTTGTACAATACTATATATTTATATATATATATATATGCATATATTTATTTGCATATAGACATATAGATTGGCCTTGTGGGTAGACATATAGATTGGCTTTGTGGGCCCGGGAGACCAGGGTTAGAGACTTTAAAAATGGTACTTGATACATCTTTGCTTAACACTTAGCATTATAAGGATCATATCAAGAATAAAGTGGAGCAATCCAGGGAAAAGAGTAGCGCCCTCCTCTACACCTCGGTGTAGTAGCTATTGAAAAGGAAACCGTCAGGTCGCCCTCGACTACGGTCGCCAACTTTACTTTTTACTTATATATAGACTCATATACGCTCATATATAAACAAATATATTTACACATACATACATATGCATACACACATATATATATATGTATATATGTGTACGTATATATATATAAACCCCAAATAAATATAAGCCACTCAGAATAGATATTTTGGTAACAATGTAAATTGGTTGTCGTGCCCTATTACATTAAGAATTGAGTAAAACAAATTGTTATATACTCATCTATAGCATCATAACGACACAATAATAAAGACAGACGCAGGAAGACTTCTTTAACAAAATATTTGTACCTCTCACTTTATTTGTAAGGCTCGAAAGGGTTGTTCAAGGTTTGCTTGTGAGAGGGTGTTGGAGACCGAACAGAAACTTCAATATTTTGACCCCAAACTTATGGCCGTCAACGTTGTGTCTTCTCGTTCTTCTGATGCTCAACCGGAGCCCTGGGGTCCACTCTGCTGGGTGCTGGCTTTCTTTACTGCATCTTATCAGCATCTTCTCTGGACCCCAATTCATCAGGGCTTTCCGAAGGCCCCTTTGGCCGGGTGTGGCTTTCCTCGTTGCGGGGCCGATAAGTATGTCGACCCCACAAATGGATTATGTGAATGAGAACAGCCAAAACAATAGGAAGGAACAAAGGCAAGGTAACAATAATAACAAGTGACAATTTATTTGTTGTATTTACAAGCGTGTATGTAAATGTCCGTGGCGGTTGTATGTAGTCTTCAGCTAGAATGGGTTATGTCGTTAGCTGGTATAGTCGCGTTGTAGATGTTCGCAGTTGGGCGTTCGACGAGGGTCGCTGGCGTAGGTCGAGTAGTTGAGTTGAGCTAGATGTTTGATGCTGGTAAGCTGATGTCGGTCGAGTCGTTGAGTTCAGCTGGACAGTCATCGCGGGCAGCTGAGGTCGGTCGAGTCGTTGGGTACAGCTGGACAGTCGTCGCAGGCAGTTGAGGTCGGTCGAGGTTGGTAGATCGATATCCCCGGTTATGACGGTATGTTGTGGTTAACCAAGGATGTATCGATCCAGTTGCTGGCTCGTACGGCGGGTCATACGTGAGTCAGTTGTTGCAGTGGTAGAACAGTCCGTAACAGCGAGTCGTTACGTGGACTGCATTGTACCTTGCAAGAGCGTCGAGATCGAGGAAAGGCTAGGGCCTTGCTGGGCCCTCTAGCCGTGCGGACGTATCGGACGGGAGTGAAAGCTTTGTCGTGTCAAAGCCGTGCGGACGAGAGCGAAGGCTTTGTCGTGTCAAAGCCGTGCGGATGAGAGCGAAGGCTTTGTCGTGTCCAAGCCGTGTAGACAAGCGGACAAAAGCGAAGGCTTTGTCGGGTCAAAGCCTTGCAGACGATTGGACGGGAACGAAGGCTTTGTCGGGTCAAAGCCGTGCGGACGAGCAGACAAGAGCGAAGGCTTTTTCGGGTCAAAGCCGTGCGGACGAGCGGACAGGCCAGAAGCCCGAGGCTAAGATGGGCGTTATCTTAGCGCTGTGCAGACAGCGAAGCAGTAGCTAAAGGCTGGACCGTGCCATTAGCGCTGCGCAACTTATCGGACAATTGGAACCGAGCGAGAGTTAAGACCGGTTGGTCTTAGAATCCGTCTTCGTGTTTGCCGCCTGCCCGTCTATTTCGACTGGTCATTACTGACCGCCAGAGATGGTCTGACCCGCAGACAGAGACCTCTTATGGTCCTAAAAAGGACCTTTGTGCATACCTATGTAGGTGGAAGAAAAGCAGATCTACCACGAGAAGTGGGATCAACACCGGAAGGTAAGGTGAATGCGACCGCACAAAATGCAGGATTCCTCCTTAAAGAGCTTCACCAAGAGCATGCCCAGTATTTGTCGCTGCCTCCCACCAGACACGACTTGACACAAGGTTAAAAACCCGAAGGCCGATTAAAATGGGGATAAGGGGAGGGGAAGGTCGGGAACGAGCCGAGACTCGAACCCTGCTTGTCTGTGCTGCTCATCGGCTCACTTAGTACAATGTGAGCCTGATGAGGCAAGCAGTTTCCCGAACCCAAATGTGGGTCCGGGCACGTATGCCAGTTTACGGCTTAAAATAGACGCTTGGTCTAGTGCCGTATATGGGTGACAAAGGGGACAAAAGTGCAGCTCGCCCACCCGAAGGTTGCCCAGCCGAAGCTGGGGGCCTATTCGGCCCCGAGTCTGCTCTTGGTTTTGAGCACCCATCCGGCACGAATGCCAGACGGCCCAGCCAAAAAGCCGGGGGCGTGCCCAGTATTTGTCGCTGCCTCCCACCAGACACGACTTGACACAAGGTCAAAAGCCCGAAGGCCAATTAAAGTGGGGATAAAGGGGATGGGAGGTCGGGAACGAGCCGAGACTCGAACCCTGCTTGTCGGTGCTGCTCATCGGCTCACTTAGTGCAATGTGAGCCTGATGAGGCAAGCAGTTTCACGAACCCAAATATGGGCCCGGGCACGTATGCCAGTAAACGGCTTAAACTAGACGCTTGGTCTAGTGCCATGCATGGGGGACAAAGGAGACAAAAATGCAGCTCGCCCACCCGAAGGTAGCCTAGTCGAAACTAGTTGCCTAATTAAAGGCCCCAAGTCTGCCATTGTTCCTTTTCCAGGGCCACGCTCCGGACCGAAGTCCAGAACAGGCCCCGGGGCGCTCGCCAGGGGCGTGCTGTATTTATCCTACGTCCCACCAACGTACGAATATGGCACAAGGCCGTGTTTAAGGTGGGTCCTGTCGGAGGGCCGTAGCCCAACGCGATATGCAGTTCCAAAAATGCCTCGGACCCAGTCGGCATTCCCCTTTTCGGGGCACCTCAGGCGCCGGGTGATAAACCCAACCCCTCCGAAGAGGGTTAAAGCCTGGGGGAAAGGCCCCCTGAGGCCAGAGGTGATGTATCCAGTGGTGGAACACACCCGACCGAACCGTGCTGCACGCAACCACAGCCGGTCGAGAGCACCCCACCACAGGACACAAGAGAACGCTCGCCAGGGGCGTGCCCTATATTTGTCGCTGCCTCCCACCAGACACGACTTGACACAAGGTCAAAAGCCCGAAGGCCGATTAAAGTGGGGATAAAGGGGAGGGGAAGGTCGGGAACGAGCCGAGACTCGAACCTGCTTGTCAGTGCTGCTCATTGGCTCACTTAGTGCAATGTGAGCCTGATGAGGCAAGCAGTTTCACGAACCCAAATGTGGGTCCGGGCACGTATGCCAGTTTACGGCTTAAACTAGACGCTTGGTCTAGTGCCGTACAAAGGGGACAAAAGTGCAGCTCGCCCACCCGAAGGTTGCCCAGCCGAAGCTGGGGGCCTATTCGGCCCCGAGTCTGCTCTTGGTTTCGAGCACCCATCCGGCACGAATGCCAGACGGCCCAGCTAAAAAGCCGGGGGCGTGCCCGATATTTGTCGCTGCCTCCCACCAGACACGACTTGACACAAGGTCAAAAGCCCGAAGGCCGATTAAAGTGGGGATAAAGGGGAGGGGAAGGTCGGGAACGAGCCGAGACTCGAACCCTGCTTGTCTGTGCTGCTCATCGGCTCACTTAGTGCAATGTGAGCCTGATGAGGCAAGCAGTTTCACGAACCCAAATATGGGTCCGGGCACGTATGCCAGTTTACGGCTTAAACTAGACGCTTGGTCTAGTGCCGTACAAAGGGGACAAAAGTGCAGCTCGCCCACCCGAAGGTTGCCCAGCCGAAGCTGGGGGCCTATTCGGCCCCGAGTCTGCTCTTGGTTTCGAGCACCCATCCGGCACGAATGCCAGACGGCCCAGTTTAAAAGCCGGGGGCGTGCCCTTTATTTGTCGCTGCCTCCCACCGGACACGACTTGACACAAGGTCAAAAGCCCGAAGGCCGATTAAAGTGGGGATAAAGAGGAGGGGAAGGTCGGGAACGAGCCGAGACTCGAACCCTGCTTGTCTGTGCTGCTCATCGGCTCACTTAGTGCAATGTGAGCCTGATGAGGCAAGCAGTTTCACGAACCCAAATGTGAGTCCGGGCACGTATGCCAGTTAACGGCTTAAACTAGACGCTTGGTCTAGTGCCGTACAAAGGGGACAAAAGTGCAGCTCGCCCACCCGAAGGTTGCCCAGCCGAAGCTGGGGGCCTATTCGGCCCCGAGTCTGCTCTTGGTTTCGAGCACCCATCCGGCACGAATGCCAGACGGCCCAGCTTAAAAGCCGGGGGCGTGCCCTTTATTTGTCGCTGCCTCCCACCAGACACGACTTGACACAAGGTCAAAAGCCCGAAGGCCGATTAAAGTGGGGATAAAGGGGAGGGGAAGGTCGGGAACGAGCCGAGACTCGAACCCTGCTTGTCTGTGCTGCTCATCGGCTCACTTAGTGCAATGTGAGCCTGATGAGGCAAGCAGTTTCACGAACCCAAATATGGGTCCGGGCACGTATGCCAGTTTACGGCTTAAACTAGACGCTTGGTCTAGTGCCGTACAAAGGGGACAAAAGTGCAGCTCGCCCATTCGAAGGTTGCCCAGCCGAAGCTGGGGGCCTATTCGGCCCGAGTCTGCTCTTGGTTTCGAGCACCCATCCGGCACGAATGCCAGACGGCCCAGCTTAAAAGCCGGGGGCGTGCCCTTTATTTGTCGCTGCCTCCCACCAGACACGACTTGACACAAGGTCAAAAGCCCGAAGGCCGATTAAAGTGGGGATAAAGGGGAGGGGAAGGTCGGGAACGAGCCGAGACTCGAACCCTGCTTGTCTGTGCTGCTCATCGGCTCACTTAGTGCAATGTGAGCCTGATGAGGCAAGCAGTTTCACGAACCCAAATATGGGTCCGGGCACGTATGCCAGTTTACGGCTTAAACTAGACGCTTGGTCTAGTGCCGTACAAAGGGGACAAAAGTGCAGCTCGCCCATTCGAAGGTTGCCCAGCCGAAGCTGGGGGCCTATTCGGCCCGAGTCTGCTCTTGGTTTCGAGCACCCATCCGGCACGAATGCCAGACGGCCCAGCTTAAAAGCCGGGGGCGTGCCCTTTATTTGTCGCTGCCTCCCACCAGACACGACTTGACACAAGGTCAAAAGCCCGAAGGCCGATTAAAGTGGGGATAAAGGGGAGGGGAAGGTCGGGAACGAGCCGAGGCTCGAACCCTGCTTGTCAGTGCTGCTCATCGGCTCACTTAGTGCAATGTGAGCCTGATGCGGCAAGCAGTTTCACGAACCCAAATGTGGGTCCGGGCACGTATGCCAGTTAACGGCTTAAACTAGACGCTTGGTCTAGTGCCGTACAAAGGGGACAAAAGTGCAGCTCGCCCACCCGAAGGTTGCCCAGCCGAAGCTGGGGGCCTATTCGGCCCCGAGTCTGCTCTTGGTTTCGAGCACCCATCCGGCACGAATGCCAGACGGCCCAGCTAAAAAGCCGGGGGCGTACCCGATATTTGTCGCTGCCTCCCACCAGACACGACTTGACACAAGGTCAAAAGCCCGAAGGCCGATTAAAGTGGGGATAAAGGGGAGGGGAAGGTCGGGAACGAGCCGAGACTCGAACCCTGCTTGTCTGTGCTGCTCATCGGCTCACTTAGTGCAATGTGAGCCTGATGAGGCAAGCAGTTTCACGAACCCAAATGTGAGTCCGGGCACGTATGCCAGTTAACGGCTTAAACTAGACGCTTGGTCTAGTGCCGTACAAAGGGGACAAAAGTGCAGCTCGCCCACCCGAAGGTTGCCCAGCCGAAGCTGGGGGCCTATTCGGCCCCGAGTCTGCTCTTGGTTTCGAACACCCATCCGGCACGAATGCCAGACGGCCCAGCTAAAAAGCCGGGGGCGTGCCCAATATTTGTCGCTGCCTCCCACCAGACACGACTTGACACAAGGTCAAAAGCCCGAAGGCCGATTAAAGTGGGGATAAAGGGGAGGGGAAGGTCGGGAACGAGCCGAGACTCGAACCCTGCTTGTCTGTGCTGCTCATCGGCTCACTTAGTGCAATGTGAGCCTGATGAGGCAAGCAGTTTCACGAACCCAAATATGGGTCCGGGCACGTATGCCAGTTTACGGCTTAAACTAGACGCTTGGTCTAGTGCCGTACAAAGGGGACAAAAGTGCAGCTTGCCCACCCGAAGGTTGCCCAGCCGAAGCTGGGGGCCTATTCGGCCCCGAGTCTGCTCTTGGTTTCGAGCACCCATCAGGCACGAATGCCAGACGGCCCAGCTTAAAAGCCGGGGGCGTGCCCTTTATTTGTCGCTGCCTCCCACCAGACACGACTTGACACAAGGTCAAAAGCCCGAAGGCCGATTAAAGTGGGGATAAAGGGGAGGGGAAGGTCGGGAACGAGCCGAGACTCGAACCCTGCTTGTCTGTGCTGCTCATCGGCTCACTTAGTGCAATGTGAGCTTGATGAGGCAAGCAGTTTCACGAACCCAAATATGGGTCCGGGCACGTATGCCAGTTTACGGCTTAAACTAGACGCTTGGTCTAGTGCCGTACAAAGGGGACAAAAGTGCAGCTCGCCCACCCGAAGGTTGCCCAGCCGAAGCTGGGGGCCTATTCGGCCCCGAGTCTGCTCTTGGTTTCGAGCACCCATCCGGCACGAATGCCAGACGGCCCAGCTTAAAAGCCGGGGGCGTGCCCTTTATTTGTCGCTGCCTCCCACCAGACATGACTTGACACAAGGTCAAAAGCCCGAAGGCCGATTAAAGTGGGGATAAAGGGGAGGGGAAGGTCGGGAACGAGCCGAGGCTCGAACCCTGCTTGTCAGTGCTGCTCATCGGCTCACTTAGTGCAATGTGAGCCTGATGCGGCAAGCAGTTTCACGAACCCAAATGTGGGTCCGGGCACGTATGCTAGTTAACGGCTTAAACTAGACGCTTGGTCTAGTGCCGTACAAAGGGGACAAAAGTGCAGCTCGCCCACCCGAAGGTTGCCCAGCCGAAGCTGGGGGCCTATTCGGCCCCGAGTCTGCTCTTGGTTTCGAGCACCCATCCGGCACGAATGCCAGACGGCCCAGCTAAAAAGCCGGGGGCGTGCCCGATATTTGTCGCTGCCTCCCACCAGACACGACTTGACACAAGGTCAAAAGCCCGAAGGCCGATTAAAGTGGGGATAAAGGGGAGGGGAAGGTCGGGAACGAGCCGAGACTCGAACCCTGCTTGTCTGTGCTGCTCATCGGCTCACTTAGTGCAATGTGAGCCTGATGAGGCAAGCAGTTTCACGAACCCAAATGTGAGTCCGGGCACGTATGCCAGTTAACGGCTTAAACTAGACGCTTGGTCTAGTGCCGTACAAAGGGGACAAAAGTGCAGCTCGCCCACCCGAAGGTTGCCCAGCCGAAGCTGGGGGCCTATTCGGCCCCGAGTCTGCTCTTGGTTTCGAACACCCATCCGGCACGAATGCCAGACGGCCCAGCTAAAAAGCCGGGGGCGTGCCCAATATTTGTCGCTGCCTCCCACCAGACACGACTTGACACAAGGTCAAAAGCCCGAAGGCCGATTAAAGTGGGGATAAAGGGGAGGGGAAGGTCGGGAACGAGCCGAGACTCGAACCCTGCTTGTCTGTGCTGCTCATCGGCTCACTTAGTGCAATGTGAGCCTGATGAGGCAAGCAGTTTCACGAACCCAAATATGGGTCCGGGCACGTATGCCAGTTTACGGCTTAAACTAGACGCTTGGTCTAGTGCCGTACAAAGGGGACAAAAGTGCAGCTTGCCCACCCGAAGGTTGCCCAGCCGAAGCTGGGGGCCTATTCGGCCCCGAGTCTGCTCTTGGTTTCGAGCACCCATCAGGCACGAATGCCAGACGGCCCAGCTAAAAAGCCGGGGGCGTGCCCACAAGCGTTGAAAAAGGGCTTGCTGATATTACGAAGGTGCTGTGACACACAGCTCCAGCCGCGTGAATATAAAATTCTTTGATAAAAAATGAGTGTTGCCATAAAGTATTTTTCTAACCTGCTATAGGCTGGCGACGACTATAAGTTCCAGTCTTATCAGGTTATTTTTGGCCGAAGTGCTTTGTAAATGTTATTAATTTTAATTCATCCGTTTCTTTTAGCTATAACGAGATGTCAAGGTCGTTAGAAAGAAAAAGGGCTTAGTCAGTTCCGGTCGTACTCGGATATAATTGTCCTAAAGCGGGCGTGTAACTTGATATGTTTATGTTTATCGGCAGGTCGCGGCATCCTTACCACATCTCCACTCCAACTCCGTCCGATCTTCAACTCAACTGCTCGTCGAACTCAACTGAGTTATATTATCGTTCGACGCCCAATCGATCTTTGAAATCGAATGTTTAATTGTCATCAAGCGGAAATAACTGTCATGCAGTTCAGAGGTCACTCTCTTCCGTAGCATCACTCTGTAGTGGCACAGTGGGACCTTCACCTTGTCCCATATTATCAGCCTTAATCTGCCCACGCGATCTCTTTCGATTACAGGCCATTGGAATGTGTCACTTCCTTCCGGTGCATCACCTTGAATAGCATTTTGGGCCGGGTCAAAAGGTCAAAATATAACAAAATGAGTTGACGAGAATATTGATGAGGTCCAAAAACTTTATTGACAGCTTGAGAGAAAACCCTGTACCGTGAGTCGTACAAAGGGAAGAAAGCAGTTGCGGATGTAAGAGCAGGAATAACGCATCCCTCTTGAAGCTTCGAGAACCAGTTGGTCTTGAAGGAATTAATACATGATAAAGGAACGAAATTCTAGAAAAGAAAATGGCCCAAAAATTGAATGCGTTCTCCTCATGTTGAAATTAGTCTGTTCTGCTGCTAAAATGAATGAGGAAGAGGCCTTTTATACTACCCGGGGATGTCATCCGAGTGGAATGGCATAAATCATCTTCAGTGGACGAAAATATAAATCGAAACCTCAACGGCCAAATAATTCCCGCGCTAAGTAATAAATTTGAAATTGTTTCTCTCTGCTACAATATAAAACTCACTACAACAAACGATCTAACACAACCCCCAACGATGACCTGCAAAATAGCCGAAAGCGCTTGGGCTAATATAGGGTTCTTTCTTTTCCAACTTGACCCAGAAGTAAGAAGACTAGAGAGAATACTTGAATGTCTTCACTTGAAGATTTTAAAAAAGAAAAAATCCGGGCAATTCAACCAAACCTATTCATATATATATATATATATATATATATATATATATATATATATATTAAACATATTCAATAACTAACCACCCATCCTAACAGAATGAACCAACCCCATCTATAATTGAAAACAAAACACTCCAAATGAATATAAACCCATCCAAATAAATATAGATAGAACTCACAGCAACAAACAATCTAACAGAAACCTCAAAGTTGACCAGTAAAATGGTCGAAAGCGCTTGGGATAATATAGGGTACTTTCTTTACCAACTTGACCCCAACATAAGAAGACTAGTGAGAAGACTTGAACGTTCTCACTTTAAAAAAGAAATAATCGGCAGTATTCAATAAAACCAGCTTAGGTATATAAATATATATATGAAAATGTACAAAAAGGAAGAAAAAACAAGGTCTTCAGAGGATGATTATATTTATTGAATTGTTTGCCAACGTTAAACGTTTCTTTTTTTTTAGACCTTCATTAAAGTCTATGAGTTATTAAATGAAACAAAAAAATGCGTAGGTTTCAAACATTCTATTTTCGTTGGTATCATTCTGATTCAAGTTTGTGTAATGTAATAAGAGTTCAAAAATTTATTTTTTGAAATCTATATCATATCTATCTATCTATCTATCTATCTATCTATCTATGTTTATATTATCTAATTCATATCTACTAATTATAAACATTCCATAACACATCCATCCGTCTTTATCAATGTCAGCTTTCTTTTTTCCTCTCCTTCTCAGCCTGTTCTATCTATCTATCTCTATCTATCTATCTGTCAAAGTATACATAAACGATGAAGGCAAATGTTTTTTTTTAAAGAAAATTTGCAGCTTTTCAGCACCAACTTGATCAAATAAGCAGATGGTTGGTTTGGTTGGCTTGTTGGTTTTATGGCATATCAACCTTTGTAGGTTATTTAACGCCAAATCCATTTTTATGTAAATAATCTGTTCTATTGAAAACAGTTAAGTTTAGCATAAGTACAGTTTAATTGTCAAAAACATTTCCATTTCAAACTATTCAAGCAGTTATATGTAATAATTCAGTTAAGTGTAAATACAGATTTAATGTCGAAAAACAGTTCTATTTGAAATAATTCAGTTTAAGCACGCAGTTTAAGTGTAAGTACGGTTTAATTGTCAAAAACATTTCTATTTCAAGCTATTCAGTTTACTCAATTAATTTTAGCATAAGTATGCTGTTAGTTCTATTTAACCCATAGATAGGGCCCTATCAGGTGCTACCACTCCGGGCCAGAGTGGACCTGGGAGCGATGGCAATGAAGGGGTACTCCGCATTCCCTAAAGCTCCAGCATTGCTGGAACCTCACCATCAGATTGTTTAGTGTCATATCCGGGACACTCGTTATGGGGGGGGGGTCTTACCCCACTGCAGAGGTGCAGCCAGTGTATTCTACAGCCCCAGCTGACTGGGCAACATATAAGCAGATCAACAGAAAAAAACCGGGTCCCTGTTTGATAGTATTGTGGTTTGAAATGACACTAGATTCAACCATTTTCTGTCGTTTTTATTATATAAATCATGCCAAAATAAATGCCCGCGAAATTAACAAACATAAAAACTTTCCAAAAATTCAAAACTAAAATTTTTCGAATAATAATTCATGAAATAGATATATTATTTTAGCCAACAATTCAAACACAAACACCATCGAAAAAAAATCTTGGAATTAAAACAGTCATTTATTCTTCAAAGACAATTAGGAATTTTATTAAAAATAACAATACCTATATCAAATCCAAAGCAGAGGTTTACGAAATCCCTTGTCTAGATTGTAATAAAAAATCTGCCCGTAATATCAAAAATGAACTGTAAATACATTAAATATTAGAAAAAGGAAACACAAAAAATAGTTTAGTCAGGCATTAATTAGAAACTAACCAACTTTAATCTTAAACATTCCAAGATGTTAGTTTATCAACATAAAAAAACACCGGAAAATTGTTGAGTAATATAATTTCAAAGTCTCAATAGAGACCCGTTTTTTTCTTTCGCTTTGTTTGTTTCCTTATTTGATTAGAATGTTGCCGAAAAGTTTCAAAATTCCTTATTTAGAATAATTTGGCTTTATCGTTTATATATATTCAGTTAGTTTGCTAACTAGATTGAGAGATAGATGTTGATAGATATTTGGATTAAAAAGACAGAGAAACAGAAAGCGGCATCCTGGCAGTGGTGAATGGATGTATTATGGAATGTTTATGATGGAGTGATATGATATGAAGTATATATATATATATATATATATATATATATATATATATATATTGTAGCGGTGCATAAATATTTATTTCGGGACGAGAGTTTATTTTACACACGTGTGACGTCGGGACAGTCTGGCACTTGACACCTCGCAATTCAAGTCCTAGTCAAGACTCCTGTTTCGGGCATATGGTAACTGGCAAATAATGTGGGGTTAATTTGGGGCTAGACTCATCTAGACGCTGGCAAGGGGGTTTCCAATTTCACGTTCACATTAACCACCAAGTCCTTTGTGTTCCTACCCCCTCGGATAACGGAAAGCATGGACTTCTAGGTTAAAGCAAAATATATTTCACTGTAGTCTAATTTCCAAAATTCCCTTATAATGTTTTTAAGGCAAATAAGACACTTAGCGAGAATAAATGAAAGCAATACGAAGCTGGAAAAGATATATGCAAAAAAAAGGCAACTCGATTGATAAACAACATAACGAATAGATTTCAACACGAGGGAACATTTAAAATGTAACAAAATTTTTATAAGTGAGGACCAAACAAATAATTATGAGATGTAAGAAACAATTCCTTTCTCTTTTTTTTCTTTCTTTTTAAGGTGCTGGCTATATTAAATCAGCAGGCAGTCTTAAACACAGATGTCTCTCTTTCTTCTTTTTTCTTTTATTTCTTTCTTCTTTCTCTCTTTTCCTTTTCTTTTCTTAATACTTTTCTTTCTTTTACTTGAGAAAGTATCTAAGTCCACTCATTCATTTACGGTGGACGAAACAAATCTTTTCAGTCTCTTTCTTTCCTTTACTGAACATACTTATAATTTCCAATATTTAGGAAGGGTAGAAGGAAAACCAGTTCTAAGTTGTACTTAGCTTTTCGAAGGGTTTACTTCTTAAGTTCCTTTCTTTTACGGGCAGGCAGCATTTCTCTACAATCTGGCGGAAGGCACCTTTTGCTATCTTCTGTCCAAAGATTCTGTTCCACTCTTTCCCCGGAGCTTGGCTAACATGGCGTCCATCTCTTACCAATGTCTGTCCAAACCTAAATTCTTTTTGTGGGCAAGCGACCTCCTGGGATTTTGGGTATAGTTCAGCACATCTCTTCACACTGACTTCTGTCCAAAAAACTAAAGAGCCTTTTCCAAATTTCCTCAGACAAAGAGGTACTACTTTCGGCACTAAAGGCTTCGGCCAGTCATTTGGCTTCTTTCTTCCTCATTTCTATTTCATCTGGTCATGCTAATCAATGACCTATATTCTCTTCTCTGTCCAACCAGTTATAGGTTATGGAGTGCAGGTAGTTTGACCTGCATTCTGACTGCTTTAGCGGTCAGTCGTTGGGGCTTGTTAGCTCAAACACAGAAGGGGAAGAGAAATTAAATCTTACTTTTCCTCTCTCGGTGGCATACTACGTCACAATATATATATATATATATATATATATATATACTTCTTATCATATCCCTCCATATATATATATCCATATATATATATTATAAAAATTTATGTCTAACAAGGAAACAAACAGACTACGTGCGGCATTAATTTGGTCAGAATGGAAAAAGTAGACTTAATCCCATACTATATGGCAACAAAATGCTACTTCCCGCTATTTGTCGACAATTGCTATTAATATTCTCAGTACAAACATGTGCACCGGACTGTTAAGGCAGAAAAATATAGCCAACAAAAAGGTTTCGTCACTTGCTTCTTGAATAGCCGATAAATATTCAAACAGGCAAAAAGTTTCCCAAGAAATTCTACGAAAGTCAACCGAAAGAGTTAACCAAAAACTAACATTCAATCCGGGAATTCTGCTGAAAGGCAACTTTACAGAAGACACAAAATTAAACAAAAGATTAAAATTCAACTCGAGAATTCTGCTGAAAGACAATTTTACAAGGAATTCAATCAAAATTATATGAAAACTAAAAAGACTCAATAAAAACCAACAGAAAGATAAAATTAAACCTGAGAATTCTGCCGAAAAAGAAGTTACAGAAGATTCAAAATTAAATGAAAATTGAAACTTTTCAACGAAACTAAAAAGAAAAAAATCCATAAATTCAAAGTACTTTGTTTTTCAGACATCCTAGATAAGTCCCGCAAATTACACTAAAATTTACAGAGCTTTTCCATCTTTTCTTTCTTGCTTCTTTGTATAAAATTCCATTCTAAAACTTTGTTGTCTATATTATCTTTTTGAATTAGTATACGATCTAGAAAATTATGGAACGTACCATTTAAGATTACACACTAAAGCCCCCTAAAAATACTCCCCTTTGAATGATAAATCTGGCTTTAGAGTCATCTTCTTCATATTAGATTGTGTTGTTTAACTTCTTTTATATTGCGAATTTTTTCTGTTAACTGAATTCTTTTAATATATATATAGAGAAAGACTGAGACATACACCGACAGATGTGTTGTGAATGTTTTAAAAATAGATTTTGGAACTTTACATCATTCATTTTGGAAACAGACTGCAATTATTGGAAATAGAAAGTTTTAAAACTTATCTGTTTGTTTCATTTGACAACTTATGTGCCCTGATGAAGGTATAAAAAAGCTGAAACATTTAAGGTTGGCAGATAATTCAATAAATAAAATCTTCCTCTGAAGACCTTGTGATTTTTTATTTTTCTATATTTCTATGTGGTTGAATTTATATCCAGGTGTATATATATATATATATATGTGTGTGTGTGTGTGTGTGTGTTTGTATGTATGTCTGCATGAATCTATGTATATAATCATATATGTTTATATACACACAAATGTATATATATAAATATATATATAGTTTTTTTGTATTTTTAATTTTTTACATTTCCCAGTTTTTTCCATATATACATATACATATATATATATATATATACATATTTAATATACATAGATTTATACATATCTATAGAGATATATGTGTATATATATATATATATATATATATATATATATATATATATATGTATATGTTTTGATGATCAGTCATAAGAGGTAATCTTATTTCAGAAGCAAAGAAACACAATTTGTTTCCATTGTTTCCAACAAATTGGCCAAATTTTTTGGCCCTCACCTAAAATTGCTCTAAATTCAAATGTCTTTGTGTAAATAAAGAAATAAACAATCTTTATCTTGCTGTTTCCTGTGTTTCTTATTTTATTGACGCAGTCACTTTTTTTCATATCAACAAACTATTTTAGATCAAGATTTTTTTCTTCTTTGTGCAAATTGCATGCATTTTTACCAGTGAAAGTATGTGTATATCTGTGATTACAACAGCCATTGAGTGTAATCTTGCATATATATAAATGTCTTTGTGCGGTTAAAGATATTTGTATGTCTATCAATAATTTATAATATAACTAACTGTATAAGAGCATCTTTTATTTGTTTACTAAATTTCTTCAAACCAGAGCACAAGGCCAAAAATATTGAGTAGCTTGTGAGAAAAAAGTTTGCTAATAATAATTTCCTAGCAGAACTATAAAACCATTGCATAAAGGGAAACATCCTGACTTGGTGCATGGAGATGCATATTTTAATATATATATATATATATATATATAAAGAGATAGACTGAAGGAAATAGAGGAAAGCCAGTGACAGAAAGATAGATAAACATAAGTATACTTACATACATATGTATATATACACGAGGGTGGGCTGAAAAGTTCATATGGCAACTCCATACATGTGTTAATGACTATTTACCAATGAGATTAAAGCACTTCAACAGTAATAAAAAATGTCTGTGGACCACAACATGACCTAAGTTAAACAATAAAACTTTTTAGGTCACATCCCATTATAGTAACTTTCTCAAGCTCTGAACTTTTCAGCAAACCCTCATATACAGTGAGTGCATTTGTGTATATATACATGAATGTCAACTTATATACATTTGCATCTTTGGGTATATATATATATATATAAATATATATATGTGTGTGTGTGTGTGTATAAATATATTGAAGACTTCATATATTTATAAAATTTTATGTATGCCAGTACATATATATTGGTGTGTATGTGTGCATGATATTATAAGAATTATATATTATTGTCTTTATATTGTCTATATTGAGCATGTATATTTCTATAGATTTGTATGCTTGGATAGGTACAAATGCATGTATACATCTTCATGGATATATAGATATATATATGTATGTGTTTATATGCGCATATATACATCTACATGGATATATATATATATATATATATATAGTATTCTTGGTCCAGTTAAACCGGATTGAAATAAATTTATAATCCTATGTGACCGGTTTCGTTGTTTTTCTTAAAGTATATATATATATGTATATATGTATGTGTTTATATGCGCATATATACATCTACATGGATATATAGATTTATATATATATATATACATATGCGTTTATATGCGCATACATACATCAACATGGATATATAGATATATATATACATATGTGTTTATATGCACACGTTTATAAATGTATGTCTTAAAAGACTTACACTGATAGACATACACACATGCATACACATGCATATATGTTTTACATTATATATTTATTTACTTATACATACATCCATAAATACAAATATATGCTTGTATATGTACATATACAATACATACAAGTGTGTGCGTGTGCATGTGTGGAGAGAAAGAATTTGATGTAATTAGGTAGATTTGCATAAGAATATATAGAATATATATGTGTACACACACACACACACACACACACACACACACACACACACACACACATATATATATATATTAATATATGTATATATACAATATATAGTGTATATATAGTGTATATATATACACTATATAAAAAATTTGCATAAGAATATATATGTGTATATTTTATATCATCTATATCTATAAACACACACACACACACACACACACACACATATATATATATAAAAATGTATATTTATATCAATAAAGATATCTTTATCTCAATGTACAAGAATATACAGGAATACATTTATATAAATGATTCATTTATAACCTGCATATATATGAAACACTTATAAATGCTTATACATATGCAAGTGTATTTTTGCACATAAGTGTCTTTGTACTTTTATATATATCTGGCCATTGGTTTTCTTCATTCAATCATGTAAGTTTGATTTACATTTTTGAAAACAATCAAAATTCATGATGGAATTGTCAGTGTCAATTGGGTTCAGTCAGTCTTTTAACTTGGGTTGCAACAGAATTGAATGTCTTTTAGATTCCATCCTTTTTTTAGTTCATTTTTTCTAGTAAATTTGAATATTGTCATCAGACAAACAGATTTGAACAAATTCTTTTTTTAAATACTTACTTTCCAGTTGAATGAGTTTTCTTTCCATCATTTTTAGAGGTGGGTACATTTTGTTTGTAAGGGAAGCTATTTTTCTTGATTCTTTTTACTTTCAATGATATATTTTCATTATAAGTACTAAAGAAAATGCCTTCAAATCAATTTTTCCAAAGATACATGGTTATACTAATATAAAAAATGACTGAGGAAGACTTGCATAATAAATTTTTAAAAAAATAGATAAAAACTTTGTGGTGCTTAACTTGTTTCATTAAAAATCACAATTTTAGGATGATAAATAAAAATTTTTGACAACCATGAAAGAAAGAAAAGGCATAGTCTCCAACATTACATTTAGTTTTCTAGGGTATGTATACAGTCTCAATAGTTACTGCTAATAAAGAAAGGTCAGTGATAAAAGTTAGCACTACATATGTTTCATGTGTCATGTCTTTTACAAGATATATATATGTATATATATATATAGAGAGAGAGAGTTGGGGAGGTGTATTGGTGTTGTTATCAAACCCCTCTACTATTAGCAGGATGAGACTCATGGTTAATTTTTCAGCAGAGTAAATTTGGTTTGCTTTCAGAATTTTGCTTCTCCTAGACTGGCTTTCTTACCAAGGCTAGAGAACCCAGTCAGTCAGTCTTACTATTTATAGATGGGTACAGAACAAAAGTATTCATGCCAACCTCATCACAATCTTTTTTTTAAAGTCATTTGAAAACTTATCTAGCATTTGCAGATGAACATATTGATAAACATAATACATTCTTGGAGAATCAACAATGCTCATTTAGTGTGCCCATGGCATAATGGCTTATGTGCTGGACTATCCTTTCAAAGTGAATGAGTTGAAACTTCAGTCATGCTATTATGTTTTACTTTCAGATTAATATCCTTGGGAGAGGTATGAACTCCCTATCCTTCCACCTATGGGTTTAATAGTATCACTGCAATACTACAAAGATAGTTTTGGCATTAGATAATGCACAAAGGTTGATATGCCATTAAACAAAGAAACCAAGCAAGTAACCAACAACATAACAATGGTCATTTGTGGCAAAACTAGAACACATGGTGTATAATATGAAGAAATCAGTGTGAAGACATTAAAGTAAGGCTTTCAAGCCAAAGATTGCCATCCCTCCAACAAAAGATGACAGAATTGGTATCATACTATGGAAGTGTTTCTCTGCAAAAGGAACTAGAAACTTTGTAAAAGTTAATGGAATAATCAATAAAGAGGATTATTGTGAAATATTGGATGTCAACTTAAAAGTGTCTGTTAGAAATATGAAACTAAAGTGTAGTTGGAGGTTTATATATGACTAAAGTCCAAAACATTAAAATTAGTCTCGTAATATCTTCAGTATAAAAACAGAAATGCTTTACCTTGACCTTTTATTTATCCATAGTTCAAGAGATGATTCAATAGAGGAATGTGTATTTGTGTGCATATTTATAGGAATGAAAATATGTATAAATGGATATAGAACATATATCAAGAGCTGTTGGCTGCTAGCCTGTCTTGCATATCAAAGCAAGTGTTTTAAGTTCACTTCACATTGATCAGCAGTGTGTCCGAATCAGTTAAGCCTATAGTTTACTATATACTTAGAAAGTTTTTGCTTCACGTTGATCAGTTGTGTGTCTGAATCAGTTAAGCCTATAGTTTGCTATATACTTCGAAAATTTTTGCTTTTTTTGCTGTTTGAACAGTTAATGTGTATATTATATGAAAGATATTCAACTATGATGGGATAATTTTTGACACATCAAATTATGTTATCGATTAGATTCTAACTGCTGACATGAAAAGAGAATCCTAACTCACAAGAGTCAGTCCGTTATTACAGATTCTTTACTAAAAAGCGTAAAACTCTTGAGGACTTAAAATCTAAACTTTCTTGTGAAACTAGTTGTCTTGTAAAATAATCCAAATACCAGTCCTTCATTAATATGATATATCTAAAATCGAATGCAATAGAAAAACATGATAGCCATATAATTACAGGTAATAAAAAGGGATTAATAAAATTTTCAGTTCATCTTATAGACTTCAATACAGAATTTTCTAAAATAATTTTATCAGGTAAAAATAATTAATCATGATTGATGATTTAGTGTTTGGGTGGGGGGAGAATCCTGAGACCAGTCTAGCATAGCTATCTGGCACACCTTGAGAGAAAGATCCTTATGATATTCAACCAACACTTGATATTACTGGGATGTGACACAAGGTCCGTTTGATGTGAGGTCCTTCTCAGGAAACATGCTGCTCAAGGAGCAAAAATTGCTCATGCTCTGTTGGTATTCTCCTTCGGAGGTATCTTAGGCAATAGGAAATAAACCCAAACTTTACCTATCTTTACCAAGTAGAAGATGCTGTAATGAGAGATGGCAAATGAGAATTAGCTTCTATTGCCAACTTTTTTTGATCAACTCAAAACTGGATGTTAATAAGGAGGAGGTAACTCACTATGAACATACATGTATATTAAAACAGACAAAATTTTTGCTATTCAAAATGCTTGACAGAAAACAAGTATGGTGTAATGATTATTTTTACAGGAAATAGGTTTGACTAGCTGAGTTCAAATCCGTATTGCCTGAGTTTGGTTTGCACAGTAGTATATTTTGAATGGAAACAAATATATAAACTTGACGATTATAATAGGAAAGCATTTATTGTAATAAGGTTCATCTGTGGGGAGTTGCATATGTAAGGAAAAAAGAATCTCTTGTGACAATATCCTTGTAGGTATGTGCAAAGTGTAGTTAAATATCTCTGGCATCATATTCTTCAAAACAGACTGTTCTGGGTGTAATCTATAATGGAAGAGAATTACTGTCATAAATACTAACCCTATTTACTCTCAGGGAGACTTCCTATCTGCAGTTGAACCTCACAGTTTTGGATAGACACTTCTACCTGCTGTACTAACACTCTCATTTTGTATAGATGTTCTGTTTATTCAATACACTTGTTCCACCTATTTTCTCTTCTTCCATGTCTTCTTTCTGACCCCTAACAGGCCCCTAACAGGTCATTACTTATTAGTGAAATTATGAAAGTGTGTAATTGTGATTGGGGTCTGTGCAGCCAAAATATATCCATGTGTGTAGCATGAGTGCCTATATGCAGAGTGTCTGTGTTCTATCAAAGGTCAAAATGAAAGAGAGAGAATGTTTGGCACCAAAGAGCTTTTATATTCATCACATTGCTAATTGTAACATGAACCTTAGCACCCCCTGGTGTGTGTGTGTATTAAGAGTAGGTAATGCTACATCCAAGACAAAGCTGTTTGTGTTTCACTATGCTCTAATGCCCTTAGAAAAGGCATGAATTCTTCTTGTCTCCCTCTGCCCTGCTGTGGGTAAATAATAAAACAGACTGAACTCACAATATGATCATCATCCTTTGATGTGAAAGGTTGTCAAGATTTTGGAATTGTGTTTAGTAGGTGTTCTTACTGATGTGAAATGCTTGTACCATTATGTACAGCTCAAAGAATTCTTCCCATAAGCCTACAACTCTGTTAGAAAAGTATTTTTTGTTTTAAATCTAAACAGACTTTAGATCAAAATGCTGTTTTGTTCAACTTTGAAAAATATCACTGAGACACGATTACTTAATATTAATTGATATGGCAACATGAATCTTTTTGTCTAAAAGTCAATAATTATTGTTGCACCACACTTCAGTAAGACATCTTCAGGAATTGTGCCTGGTTAAATTGTTTTCATCCCTAAAAGTGGACTTGATGAGTCAAGTTCAAATCCTAAACAAGGCTATTTGCATTTCACAATTCACCAGTACCTTTGGGGAAAGGTATGAATTCTCTCTTTCTCCTTTTAGCTATGGGTAAATACTAGGACTGATAGGATTCTTTAACTTTGATAAAACAACTGGTATGAAAGAAAAAAATTCTGAATTCTAAACCAAGAAATATAGAGCCAATAATTCTGCCCAATAAAAACCTAAAAACCTAATTGCTATTGAATCTGCAGAACCATCACAGATATTGTTTAGCTGTGTCCCTATAATCTTCAAGGCATCTACAAGATTTAGTTACAATTCTTATGCTTACCAAATAAAAATGCCAATTGTAAATGGTCTTGTAGAGTATGTTGTCAGAGAAAAACAATTTTCAGGGTATAAGGAATGCAACTTTTAGTCTTGCCAAGAGATTATTCATTATTTCTGAATATCTGAATAGTCACAATAAAAAGCAACTAAAATTAAAACAAAAGAAATACTAGTAAAACATTTATGATAGACACTGCTTTAGTTTATAAAAATTCAAGATTATATTACAATAAAGCATTTGTTATGTTTTTAAAAACCTCTGTCTTCTCTTGATCTTACCAAATAATTATGCCAACCTCTGATAAATCAAATCCTACTTATAACCCAAGAACTTAGACATTTATATAGTATTAAACTTTTATGCCTGTCATTATTTTAGTGTTGGTCAACGACTTAAAATCTCTTAAAGGAAAATGAGATCAAGTAAGTGATTCAATAGAAGATAATAACAGATCTGTTAAATATTGTACAAAAGTGCATACATCTCTTTGAATACAAAAATGGAATCTGAGTGTAGAGGTTCCAATCATATAAAAAATACAAGATCCTTGAGCTGCTTATTTTGTTGCTTCCAAATTGTTTAGTTGATATAGTTATTACTCATTAAAGAGATATGAATATATTTAAATTTCTAAAATGTCTCATATTTCCTTAGTATTGGAAATACTCATTACTCTATGGTGATATCAAATTATTTGAGGGATAAATATGCAAACAAATCCCCTGGCCATTGGACTAATATTAGAGTAGTGTGTCTCTGTACCTCAGTTGTATTCTCATTTTAAGAGACTGGCTATTGGGTTGTGATTTTTATTTTTCTAACACATATGAAACAGGCTATACATCACATACTATTTCTATTGGGACACACACACACACACACACACACACACACACACACACACATGCATAAAAACATTTTGAGCAATTCTGCTGTCCAGAATCAATTAAGGAATCTTATTTTTAAGTGCCCAACTACATTATAAGCAGAGTTAATTTAAAATATATAAATATATGGAAGAGGGCCTGCAGTTTTATGTATGGATCCATAACATTAAGTTTTATGTGTGGTATATCTTCATGATCCTCAGCTGGTTTTCAGTTGTTTATATTTTTACATTGTAAACCAACTATTCATTAAGGTATCTAGTCCACCCTGCAGTTGGAGTGATAATATAAAGCACAAAATTTGACTAAAATCTATCTAAAGGTCATGGAGGACATATCATATCTGAAACATGAAATTTAAAATCATTAGCACAATATGAAATAGTAGAACCTTTTTGAACCTTTTTTAGAGGGTTTGTTAGCATTCATACACTTTACTTTATACAGTGCTCTTAAATTGTTTGTTTTTTTCAGATATTGTTTTTTCTCACACACACACACACACACACACACACACACACACACACACACACACACACACACACACACACACATATATATATAGGTGTGTGAGTGTGCTTAAAATATCCAAAAAATGAGTGAGAAATAAAACGTGAAAATTAATTTGTTGGGGGTGTTAATATATTTATTATGTGGTTTTCCCCAGTGTGAACTACATTAGATAATGATTTTGAAAAAAATTAATTGAAGAGAAAATAGTGGGGAAGGATGTTACCGTTTATGAGGTTCCCATGGCAACATAATCACCAATGCCAATCGATATGAAACTTTAAAAGGATGGAAAATGAAAAAGGTTTAAAAATTATGCTTATAACCATTATGAATTAAAAGATGTGAATATGTTACCATTGTAAAATGTTATAAAGTAAAAAATTGTTTGTAATAAACTATCATTAAATGGCAATTAATGAATCCTGAGGATAAGTTCTTTTTATTATAACCATTTAAACCAGAGGCAAATTAATTAGAATATTGTTTTGTTTTAATGTTCATTATATAGAAAAGGTGATATTTTATCAAAATATTGCTTTATAGTTTGATTACAGTCAAGTCAGTTTTCTTGACAGGCTTAAATGTAACAAATATATGTATGATGAGTACCTTTAAATCCTCATCATTATCATCATCATCGTGTCATGCCACTAGCATGGATATCCCGGACCCTCTCTCGCCACTTCTCCCAATCGTTCATTGCCTCTGGCAGGTCTTCAGGGCTACATCCTGTATCCTTACATAGCTGCTGTATGTATGTTCAAGCTGGTCCTCCTGCTTTTGCTCGGCCATATGAGGGGGTCCATAGGAGTACATCACTTATGAACTCGCCCCTGCTTCTCCAGCAGTGTCCTGCATGTCTGGTTCATCTAACTTGGATAGTTTTCGTGATGGGTGGCAGGTGGCCTTATAGTTGGTGCCTTGTGGGGTGTTGCTGCCAGGACTTGTTCAGTGTCTCATCAACCAAAAAAGACATTGACACGCGGCTAACGAAGGCATGGACAGCGATCATATGGAAATCAGACCTGACAGATAAAATGAAATGCACTTTCTTCCAAGCAGCAGTCGTATCGATACTACTGTATGGATGCACTACTTGGACACTAACACAACGGCTGGAGAAGAAACTAGACGGCAATTACACGAGAATGTTGCGAGCAATATTGAAAAAAATACCTTTAAATAATTCCCCCTTTTTAAAAGAATACTGTTATGCATTTGAAAAGAGAATATAAGACAACTCAATATTTCTTGGATAGAGATATTTTTACTATTCTTACAGAGAATAACATAAATACCTGCTTTTGTTGTAGTTTCGTTGTAGTTTTGTTGTCTGGTTTATTTATTATTTATTGTTTAGGATTTGCTTGTGACAATTTGAATTTATAAATTTTAAACATTTTTGAAAGTTATGATCAATATTGAGTTTGTGATCAATTTTTAATGTTGAGTTGGTTGGCAATTTTTATTTTGAGTTTGTGAGCAACTTCTAATAATAAGTTTGTTGGCAATTTTCTATGTTGAGTTCATGGGCAATTTTTAATGATGAATTTGAGGGTTTTTTTATGTTGAATTTGTGGACAATTTAAAATTTTTGTATCATAGATTCTGTTGTAACCTACAATAAAGTTACTGAATGAAAAATAACCAAAATGGAGGTTGGAAAGGAAGTGGAAATTTTTGTAACATTGACAAAATACAATACTTGCCAGTGGCATGAAGAAGGTAACAACTATGAGTGGTAACTCCTTAGTATATTTTCACCCCCTCACAATAGTGTCCAACAATTTTTTTGAGAAATGGGTCATACCCAATAATGTTCATTGGTAGGATATAACAGATTTCAAAGTAAAATTTTTAGTATCAAGTTCATGAGCAACTTTTGATATTGAGTTCATGGGAAATTTGTAATGTTGAATTGATGGGATACATTTCTAGATAATTACCTGATGAAACAATTTAATGTATATATAAACATTGGTTGTCATGTCATATTTCATTTATATATATGTAGAGAGAAAAAGAGAGATAGAGACAGAGACAGATAAAGAGGGAGGGAGAGAAAAAGAAGGAAAGAGAGGAGAGAAAATTATGTATTTCAAATACTATTGTTTCCTCAGATAATGAAAATAATAAATGTCTCTAAGTTCACACTATATAAACAAGTATTAAAAAAATGTTTGGTTCATCTTATAGATTCCAAAGTGTTATATAATTGCAGAGGGATTTTTTTTTATATTATCATTTTTCATTATATATATCTTGCCTTTCGGCTGAGAAACTTTCGGCTTAGTACATAGGTTAGTTAGGTGCACACATTGAGTACAGGTGTTAATGTGCACGTGGGGAGGATGTGACAATCACAGATGTCACAATAAAAACCCCAGATAGGAAATAGGATTGGGGATGGGAATGACGTCATGCCTGGAAGAGATGGGCTGAGGATTTTGGGATTTGAAAAAAGCAGTCAGTTGAGATTTGGGCAAATCGATTTTCGGAGCTCGCCGAGGCCAGACCAGTAGTTTACGGCGGGGTGCCACACATGGTGGGGTCAAATGAAAAAGTCAGCATAGAAATAAATTGTGTCTCTCTCTCCTCATGTCGAAAAACCTTAAACTTAAAGGTAAATAAAAGTTTCATACCTGAACCAAGAAAGTCGTAAGTGTTTCATCTTTTTCGGATTCCCTATGTCTATTTCACATATTCATATCTTGGTCATATTTTTGGACCTATATATTACAAAAGCAGAATATCCAAAGATGTCATTATTAAGCAAAAATAAGAATCAAAACATGTTTGTGCTTTGAATGCATAAAGTATTCAATGGAATTTTGAGTCAAAACTTTAAAATTTGAATTAGTCACACAATATTGATATGTCCTGAGTATCTAACAATAGTTCTGAAGACCTGTGGAGTACCATTACTTCATTATTATTACACCCAGGTCCACAATGAGCTTGAGTAATAGTTCCTGTCAGGGTTCCAGGTATGAATCAAATAGATTTTTTTTAAATAATGAAGTGTTTCTACATTTGAAATAATAGTGAGGGTATATTTTTGTACAGTATACAACAGTAAATCCTAGCTGTTAAACTGACTTCAGCATAAAAAAGAAAAAGTGTCATGTCATATAACCAACCAACCAACCAACCAATCAATCAACCTGCCAAACCAACTAATTTGTTTGGCTTATTTTTTGTCTTTATGAAGAGCAGATAGTAAAGTAATTTTAATTTCCTGTAAAATTGTTTTTGTGTTACCACTATAAGATTTTGAAAAAGTTCTTATGGATTATTGAATGTTGAAATTTGATTCATTAGTAAATGTTTGATTATAATCACAACTATTAATATTTTTAGTGCTCTGTTGCAACAAAAAGCAAATGAAAAATAAAAATGAGAATGTTTGCCCAAGATCAGGAATTTCAAGTAACAAACAAATTTTCGAGTCTGATCTTAAAATCCTAAAAGCAAATCTGGAATTCAAGCAAATGATAAACACAAATAATAAATTTTATTCTCTTTGTTTTGTATTTTCAACCAAATGAATGTTATCCAAAAGGCACAATTTGACATTAAAAAGATATAATTAAGGAAAAACAAAAAACAGATAATTTTTAAATATCAAAGCTGGCATTTGCTAATCATAATGCATTTTTTCTGCCAATGATTAATAATTATCAGACATTGGTTTATTCGGACTGTTTTCCTTATCTTGGTTGTTAGTGTTCTAATTTAGCTATTGCACCCTCGAATTCTTTAGGTTCCTGTTATATTTAGCAGCATTCTGTGAATTTTAAACTGATCCTTTTATTTCATTTATTGGCATAAACCCTTCACATTCCACTGTCTATACTGGGAATATCTCAGATTAGTTACTTCTTCTGTTATTTCATCCTTAGTTAATTCATTCTTGTGGTAACATTTCCATTAATTCAAGTGAACCAGTCTCTAATGAAGTGATGGATTTCCTGCTGTCCATGTGATGGGATATCTCATCTTAATTATTCTGTTATTTCATCCTTTATGTTAATTTATGTTTGTAATGTCATTTTTACTCATTCGCCTGTATTCATTGCCTGGCCCAAAGATTGATCATATGATTACTTTGAAAGAGACAATCATCATCATCATGTCATGCCTCTAGCACAGATTTCCCTGACTCTCACTCACTACTCATCTCTATCATCCATCACTTTTGGTAGGTCTTCTAAACTACATCCTGTGTCTGTACAGAGCTGCTGAAGATTAGTTCTAGCTAGTCGTCCAACCCTTGCTCATCCATGTGAAGGGTTCCAGCAGAGCACATCACTTATGAGTTCGTCCTTACTTCTCCAGCAGTTTCCAGCATGTCTTGTTCATATAGTGGCTGCTTTGTGGGATGTTGCTACTAAGATTTGTTCATTACAGCTCACAGCATTCTTGTGCAACTGCCATCAAGCTTTTTCTCTATATGCTTTGTCAATGTCCATGTGGTGCATCCATATACTAGTATAGACAAAATTGCTCCTTTGAAAAATTGTGTTCTTTCTTATTGGACAGGTCTGACTTCCAGATGACCAGTGGCCTATCAATAACTGTCGATGCCTTCGCTAGTCATGTACTGATGTTGTTTTCAGTAGATGAGATGCTGCTTCCGAGATATGTGAACTTGTTTACTAGTTTCAGAGAACCATCTTTTAATGAGGATATGTCTCCTTTTTGATTTTGATTAAAGCTCATGCATTCCATTTTGTCAGCATTAACATGGAGGCTTATGACGCCTGCTTCCTTCTCCAGACTATGCAGCAGGGATTCGGCCTGGAGGGTGTATTTGCCAGAAGCGCAATGTCATCAGCGTAGTCTGTGTCTATAAGTGTTCATGCGAGGTATCACCTGTTTCTTGTCTTTGCTAGAATTAATCCATTTTTTTTTCATTAAATCTATCAATGTTTGAAGTATGCAGACTAGGCAAGTTATGAACAGGTATGGACTTAATGTATCTCCTTGTAGCACACTTGTGACATTGTCAAAGAAGTCTGTGTCTCCATCCAGTGAGAGAACCTTTACTGTATATTGTTAAATGGATTCCTAACAACCACTACCACTCCAGGCTCATAGAAAACCAGGAACTAACAAATAATTCTAAGTAGAAAAATATAGCTTTAAGTACCTTTTCTTAATGAGAAAAAAATGCCCACAGTTTATTGTTTCAAGTATTCCAATCTAAAACTAACATTTTTCCAACAGATCTATTTAACCTAGTGATGGCAGCTTTTCCTGAGGTGCTTTAATGGAGACAATAGTTCACTATTTCCTCTGATTTTTGTTGAAATACTCCAGCTTTATTGGAATTGTTATAACAACTGTTTTATTTTTTTTTCATAGAATTTCACCATACTTAAAAGCAAACATGCAAATATCAAATTTCTATGCCCAGAGTATCAATATGTTATTGATAGACTTGAAGATGGTGGAATAATATTGTATTGTTCAAATTCTAAAAATTATTTTCACTTAATTTTAATGTTAAAGTGAAAGTTTGGACAACTAAATGCAAGAATATAACAAACATTTTCCTTCCATCCATATGCAATTGGACTTTATTTACTTATGATAATTTGCTGATGTGGTTTCAAATATTCCTCTCTAATACAAATAGTTTTCCCTCAGTTTCAAGTATTTCAAGCAATGTACAGAAATTATATTTAAATGTTCCTCTTCAAAGTATAATGAAGTATTTCATTGTTACGTATATCTACTAAAGGAACTTCCTGTATAAAGAAGCATTTCACTCAGCTTAGCAGAGTGGTAGTAGACAACCCCCATATAAACTCAGCAAGCAAAGACCCAAACACATTCCCACTGAGACAGCTGGTGGACAAGGAAGAGTATCTGGTATTCTCTGGTCTTAGCACTATGATCAAGGCCTTATCAACAGCAGTTGCCAGTGACACACAGCTCCAGGCCTACCCAATAGCTGATGTCCAGCCAGTAGACGACACAGGAATCAACCACAGCCACAGACCCAGTACAGCCAACCAAACCAACTACTGCTGCTTTTCTCATTCAAACAGCTCTTTTCAGAGTTAACCTCAGAAAGTCTTCTGAGACCATTTCTCACTGCACCTTCCAGCTACTACCAACTGCAGACCAGCTCCAGCTTCCCCCAGCAGTGGACTTCTGCATCACCAAAGTCCACAAGTAACCACTGTGTGGACTAACATGACACCAAGGCCACATCAAAACATCTCCAGTTAACCAAAGTACTGTACAACCAGGCCTCCGATCATCCAGCCTCTGCAACCAGTAACTGAATTTTCTGACCCATAGCAGGCCAGTCAGGCACACCAACTCAGACTACATCCTGGTCAATAAGTGGACCAATTTTTATTGTGATCAATTCTCGGAATAAATCTTGGCTTTTCAAATTAACCCTCTTGTTTTTATCATTTTTTCTTAGTTGGTCGTTAATCCCATATTTTTCAAAGTTTGTGGGATCAACATTTTTATTGGTTCTGCAACAAACTCACCAAATTAACATATGAAATATTAAAATATTTAATGATTAGAAATATTTACAAAACAATGCTAAAAATCCTACAATTTATATCTTATTCTTAAGTTCCTAATAAAAAAAAATAAAAAAAAACTTGAAAACCAACTCTGAAAACTAATTAAAATATAAAATAAAAATTTGAAAAGTCTTGTATTTCTTTTCCTATGATACCCCAAGAAATATTACATACATAGATACACCCCGCACTCACTTATGCAACCTTGCACTCACCCTAACTTTATTTACATATCCACACACTTAATCATGCTCATGTACACACAGGCACTCATTATTACAATTATATTACGATTGTCCAATTAACTATTATAACTAGATTAAGAGGAAGTTAACAATTTAACATGTAAATATGTCTCTAGTTTGTTTGTAGATAATTACAAAACCAGTTTCTCAAGTAAGTCTTGTAACTAACTTACGATGTAATCTACTGATAATGGTGTAAAATGTGTATACCATGTTTGTGAGTATTTACAAAAAAGAAATAAATGAAATAAAAATAAGATAATATTTAAAATTATTGTAAAGATATGTATATTATATTATGCATTTATTTGGTAGCCCATGAGATATTTCTTTTTAACCACAGACTGTTCTCTCCACTGTCTTAATTGTGGTATTGCAGGATTGATAAATACGTCGATTCCACAAAGTTTTGAAAAATAAGTGATTGAAGACCAACTTGGCAGAGATGAAAAAGACAAGAGGGTCAATTCTAAAAGACCAAGATTTATTCAGTGAATCGATAACAATAAAAATTAGTTCATTCAGGGACAAAGATGTTGTCTGAATTGGTGTGCATGACTGCCCTGTCGCAGATCAGAAAATTCAGTTACTGGTTGCAGAAGCTGGACAAGTTGTGGAGACCCAGTTGTGTAGTATTTTGGTTAACTGGAGATGTGTTGATGTAGCCTCGGTGTGTTGTGTTAGTCGATCATTGGTTGCTTGTAAACTAAGGTGATGCAGAAGTCTGCAGCTGGGGGAAGCTGGTGCTGGTCTGCCATTGGTGCTAGTAGCTTGGTTGCACAGGAACAGGTGCTGAGTGAAGCTGGAGCTGGTATATAGGTGTTGGTAGCTGGAAGATGCAGGAACTGCTGCCAGTGAGCTGGAACTGATCTGCAGGTGCTGGAAGATGCAGAGACTGCTGCTGGTGAAGCTAGACCTGGGAAGGTGTTGTGAGAAGACCAAAAGTAATCTTAGAAGATTTCTGGTGTTAGCTCTTAGGAGAGCCTTTGAGGATGGTGAGAATTTCTAAGGTTAGCTCTTAGAAGAGCTGTTTGAATGAGAAAAGCAACTGTGGTTGGTTTGGCTAGCTGTACTTGGTCCACAGCTGATTTCTGTGTCATCAGTTGGCTGGGGTCAAGACACCAGCAGCTGGGTAGGTCTAGAGCAGTGTGTCTCTGGTAGAATGTGATATTTGTTTATGCTTCCCACCAGACAGGACTTGATACAAGGTCATTGACCTGAAGGTCGATTAGAGTGGGGGTTAGGGTGGGGAAGGTCGGGAAGGCTTGAGTCCTGCTGGTCTATGCTGGTCATCAGCCCACTTAGTGCAATGTGGACCTGATGAGCCTAGATGAACATGAACCCAAACATACGTGCAGGCATAGATGCCTTATTATAGCTTAAACTGGACAGTGAGGTTCAGTGCTATACAAGGTGTCAAGGTGTCAATAATATAGCTTGCCCACCCAAAGGTGGCCTAGCCAAAACTTTTGGCTTCATGTCTAGCATGTGACTGGGACTTTGACTGCTGAGTTTATATAGGGGTTGTCTACTATCACACTACAAGGTTGAGGGGAATAAGGCCTTTTATCAAAACTAAGTAACAATGAAACACTTCATTATACTTTCAAGAGGAACTCGTAATTATAATGTTTTTCATTTTGTAGTTACGAATTTATTTCCAAAAGTCCAGCAGAATTAATTCCTTTCAAAAAAAGTTTGTGTATTCGTAATGGAAGTTCTCTAATGATGTATCTACAATGTTTTGTTTTATATGTCATCCCAGGTGGCTCAGCATTTTTTTAAATGGGGGATTTTAGGTTTAAGTAGCTGGAACAGCAACAATAATGGTTTCAACACATTTCCTTTCTCTGATTCCTGCTAAACCAATATCTGACGAGGCCTTGCATTGAGACCTTGCAACTAATCCCATTGAGCCAACCTCTCTTAATTATACTTGTCAGTGCTAATTAAATTTCACTTCACTAACAAGCAGATATCGAATTATTTTGTTAAAATTGGCTGGAATTGACATCCCCAAGTTAGGTTCCCAAAAAAGAACTAAAACATTTTTTTTAATCAATATTCACTATTGTTGCATTCAGATTTATCTCGGTTTACATATAATCAATTTTTTTATGTCATTATGCAAACTCAGGATTTTAATGGAACAATGTTTTCCTGATTGCACCCTTAAAATTTACAAATACGTCCTACAAGCTGGGGATGTAACAAACAAATCGTATGCAAATCAGTTCTTGCAACTTCTTTCAATTGGTCAGTAAAAATAAAACGTGTTTACTATGTCCTATAAAACATGGAAAATTCAGAAAAGTACCTCACTTTCAAAAATGAGTTGACAAAGTTTCCACATGTTAAGTGAACATTCATGAAACCGGGTATACTTGGTTCCTGTGCACAAAGGGATAAACCATGAAATTTCCAAGGATTTAGCAAGGTATTATAAAAATATCTACAGATGATACTATCTTGTGAAAAAACAGTGACATGAAAGATTTTCAATTAATATTGTCACCTATTACATAGAGATGAGAAATGTAGTTACTTAACTTTGATTTCATAAAGGAAGGTAGCTCTATGCTTTATAATCAGAAAGAATGTAATAAACATTTTTCTTTCTTTTTCTTTTTGTAGAGAATAACTTCAGACATAAAAGGCATTTGTTCATCTGAAATTTAGTAACTCGAGATATGGGAATCTTAAAATGGTTGAATGAGTAAACAAGATTTTTAGAAGGAAACACACAGTTTTCAAATAGAATTAAAGACAAAATGCAGCAGATTCCATTGTCCTCACATCACTTATCAAGTACCCTCTGCAAGATGCCAGACAAGTATGAGGATAAGTGTTTTATTTTATGTTATTTTTGTGTATTTTCTAGCTCAAATTGACTTTACCAACGGCATCTGTCTCAATAAGTATGATCATCTTGTTTTGAATGTTTTTTTTCCTACTATCACTTTTTCACTGTTATCTTTTTCTCTCTCTCATATTCACATGCAAACACACTCATATATACACTGTAGAATCTGTGCAGAAATGCACACTCACACACTCACACACACACACACATATATATATATATAGTGGTGTTTGAGAATTTGTGTGTATGTATGTGTAATGTGTGTGTATAAACAAAATTCTCAGGGAAATTTTAAGTGTGCAGGAACAAAGAGTAACATTTTGAGTTACCTTTTGTGAGCAGTACCCTTTGTAATACAGTGTGTAAATAAAATAATCACTTTGTATGAGACTATGTATGAAACTCTATAGAAATACGCATCAACACTCAACCCCAAATTCATTTCCATCCCTTCTCACCCCACCCACACACATATGATGTATATGTGTTTACTTATATGAACTGGTATAAGCAGATGGCAATGTGAATGGCTGTTCTCTTGAATTTTTAAATAAAACAATTTCCCTCATTTTTAAAAATAGATTTTAAGTTTTTTACTGCTTAATATATATATATATATATATATATATATATATATATATATATATATATATATATATATATATATTAGCATGTATATCTGTGTGCTTATCTATATGCATATATGCAGAAGCATATGTATATCTCTTATTTTTAAGGAAAAATCGGTTTATTTTTTTAATGTATATAATGCATACATGCGGAAAAATTTATTCCTCAATTTATATTCATGCTTTTCAGATCAACCAACATGCATATACTATAGTGTGTAAATATATATATCATACTTTTACGGGTAGACTTATAGCTGTGCCTGCACGATTGTATGCATAATCAGAATGGATATATCTTTATGATTGCACACTCATAAACACTAATAGCTCTCTCTCACTCTCTCTCACTCTATATATATATATATATACATACATACATACATATGTATATAGCATCTGTACTAATATATAACATATCTGTGTAAATGGTGATGTAGATATATTGATATATATATGCATATATACATATATACACACATATACATATGGTTGCAAGCAAGATCTTAAACTAATGAAATATGAATGCATCACTATGATTACACACATATGTATACTCATAAACACACATGTTCATAAATCTATCTATCTATCTATCTATCGTCTGTATTAATACATTTTCAATATACATGAATATATATATATATATATATATATATATATATATATATATATATATATATATATATATATATATATATATATATATTCATTCAAATGTATTAGCACAAATGCATCCATACAAGTTCACATTATATATGTCTGTATTTATTTTGCAACCTTTCTGAACACTAAGCCTAGAGCATTATGTATACATTTGCAGACAAATATCTCATTTTGCCTGTGCCAGGAAGTGAAGCACCTCTTTTACCATTCCATTAACAGAAAGAGAACAAGACACTAGAATCAAAGCATGAAAGACCCATGTTTGTCTGCCATCCTAAGAATGCAAATACCTTTTACACTTTATCCATTGTTATATGTTAACATCACTGCTTGTTCCCCAACCTCATCACTTTCCACTCTTTTGTGTCAAAGGTGTCTGTTTCTATCGAATGTGGAGAAAATCTCGAAGAGACCATTTGAGAAATCTCTATGAATTTTTTCTTTTTTTACCTTTACTTTTTAAACACTGCACAGTTTGACATGTCATTTTCTGTGACATTTTCATTCTATTATGAAAGATGAAAATGAAACCTCAAGGAATTCAAATTAAATGAGTATAGCCATATTCATTAAAATTCTGAATCTGGAAAAATGTCTGTGAAAATTTTTATATTAAAAATATAAACAAAAGAATTAAATTTTTTGTGAAAATATTGAGTTTGCAGAAGGAATAATGAAGGAACATGTTTAATTCTTTTTTTTGATATTTCAGAGCCGGTCCATTATAAATCTTTAAATCTAAAAAAAATTTCCAACTCCAATTAGCATACTTTTAAATAATCAGGCATTAATTATTAAACAAATCAATATTACTCATTTTTTAAATAATTATTGAGATATACATAATTGGTTTGGTTAGTTGGCTGATTTTACAGCATGTTAACTAATCTTAGGTTATCTAATATCAAAGTCAGTTATTTTTCAAGCAATTATATGGTCTCAAGTAACTAATAATGATAACCATTTGTAAGCAATTATAGTTTCAAGTAAATATTTCTAATTATTTTATAATTATTTGTTTGACATGCTCCCTTGGGTGTCCCTGCTTTTTACTATCTTCCCCTACTAATCTTTACACAGAACATATACATATATGTATTGATACAATATCTATACCCAGATAAAATTCTTTTTTAGTAATTCATCCAATACTTACCAAAAATATCCCTTAAATTCTTTTTCTTACCATTTTTTTTCTGGAATCATGCAATTGAATCCCAAAAATTTTCAACACCATTGCTGTTTTTGATCTGATTTAGCAATTTATTAAAAAATATATTATTTTATTAGCCAAAAATAAAATTGGTTTCTACTTACTTTTGGAAATATGTCTTGAGAGTAAATTTCCAGTTTGAGGCAAAATATTAAAAAAATGTCTACCATAATTAGAAAGCCCATTAATTATTTTGAAAGTTTCAATTAGACCACCAATCATTTTTCTTTTTAATTAAGTAGTTAATCTTAATTTATCAAAAATTTCCCTATAACTGTAATCAATTACGTTTTTAGGATTTTTGTTATTCTTCATTGTATGCCCACCAATCTCCGTATTCCCAATTTCCAACATTTCAACACTGAAGCCCAGGCCTGTGGACAATATTCTAAAGTCTTATTAGGGGTTTAACAAAGCTCATGGTTTTAATCAAATATACCAATTTAATAATAATAATAATAATAATAATAATAAATGTGCCATGCTAGCAATCAAAAGTGGCAAACAATATCTGACTGATGGAATTGAACAACTGAATAAAGACAAGATTAGAATGCTCTGAGAGAAGGAAACATACAAATACATGGGCATCTTGGAGGCTGATACCATTAAACAAGAGTTTGGGTGTCCTCGTGGTGTAATGGTTAAAGCGATGCACTGCGGAATCGTAGTACGCGAGTTCGTACTCCAGTCGCGCTATTACGTTCACTTTCGGGCAAATACCCTTGGGAAAGGTATGAACCCCCTTATTCTCCCTCCAGCTATGGGTAAATAGTAGGACGGACTAGGTTCTTCAGCCTTGGTGAGGCAACTAGTCTAGGAGAAGGAAAACTCTGAATTCAAACCTGTTAAACTCCGCTTAAAAATTGACCTTGTGTCATATCCTGCCCGAGCGGAGGGGTTGGTAAATAGTACCATTAAACAAGAGTAGATGAAAGAAAAAATTAAGAAAGAATATCTCATGAGAACCAGAATGCTACACAAGACAAAACTCTCTAGCCAAAACCTTATCAAAGGAATAAATACCAGGCTGTACCCCTTGTTAGATATTTGGGGCCCTTTTTGAAGTGGACCAGAGAAGAACTTAAACAAATGGACCAAAGAACAAAAAAACTAATGACCATGCATAAGGCATTACATCACAGAGATGATGTTTACAAACTATATGTATCAAGAAAGGAGAGGGGTGTCCTCATGGTGTAATGGTCAAAGCCATAGACTGTGTAATCGTAGTAAGCGAGTTTGTACTCCAGTTCCACTATTACGTTCACTTTCGGGCGAATACCCTTAGAAAAGGTATGGACCCCCTTATCCTCCGAGCATGGGTTAAATAGTACCACTTCTGTTCTTCTAGGAGAATGACTTTGGCATTAAATAACCTAAAAATGTTTAAACAAAGAAACCAAACCAAACCAAGAAAGGAGGAAGGAAGAGGACTCGCTTGCATTGAAGACAGTGTTGATGCATTGATGCAATGACTTGAGGACCACATAGAAAACCACGAAGGAGGACTGATTAAGCCATCAGAAATAATACTGACAATAATGAGGAAACAAAAATGGGAAGAAAAACAACTCTATGTGTGTTTTAAATGACTAATAAACAACATCTCACTCGAGAAAACCTGGACATGGAAAAAAAAAGGAAACTTTTATAGAGAAACAGAATCTCTCCTTATAGCAGTACAAAATAACATCATAAGAACCAATCATATGAAAGTGAGAATAGATAAGATGCAACAAAATAGCAAATGTAGGTTATGTGGTGATAGAGACAAAACCATCAATCACATTATGAGCGAATGCAGCAAATTGGCACAAAATGAATATAAGACTAAACATGACTGGGTGGGCAAGATGATCCACTGGGAGATGGGCAAGAAATTTAAATTTGACCATACAAACAAATGGTATCTGCACAACCCAGCATCTGTCCTAGAGAATGACACACATAAACTCCTATGGGACTTTGACATACAACTGGATCACCTAATCTTGGCCAGAAGTCCAGACCTTATAATAATTAACAAAAAAAAAGAGAATTTGCAAAATTGTCAACTTTGCTGTACCAGCTGACCACAGAATAAAACAGAAAAAAGTGAAAAGAAGGATAAGTACCTCGATCTTGCTAGGGAATTGAGAAAACTATGGAACATGAAGGTGACTATTACACCAATCCTGATTGGTGCGTTCAGTTCTGTAAGTACGGGATTATTAAAGGGACTGGAGGACTTAGAGGTTGGAGGATGAGTGGAGACCATCCAAACTACAGCATTATTGAGAATGACCAAAATACTGAGAAGAGACCTGGAGACTTGAGGAGACTTGCTGTCACTCAAACTCCAGTAAAAACCATCAGCTAAAACTGATGTGAAAAACTCTCAAGGAGTAAATAATAATAATAATAATAATGATAAACTAGCAATTATCAACAAAAAATGAGAACATGCAGAATTCTGGACGTAGCTGTTTTAGCTAATCACAGAGTAAAATTGAAAGAAAGCAAAAAGAAAAAATAAGTAGCTGGACCTTGCTAGGGAATTTAAAAAACTGTGGAACATGAAAGTGACGATTATACTAATTGTAATTGGTGACTTGAGGAGACTTGCTGTCACTCAAACTCATGTGAAAGACTATCAGCTAATGCTGATGAGAAAAACTCTCAGGGAGAAACATGATAATAATTATAAGTCCAGGACACCTGAGGAAATTTGCCGTTACTTAGACTCCAGTAAATGACTGATATGAGGAACTTTCAAATAGTATAATAAGGATAAATATAATCATTTTTTATATACAGTTATATGGTTTCTCATCACTATTTTTATTTAAAGATAATTTGTATTTGTTTGCTTACAGGTACATATTTTCAAGTAACTATTCCTGTTTTATAATTATGGCAATAATATCTTTGCACATGGTCTTTTGGTTTCAAGTAACTACTCCTATTCAATAATAATAACTATAATAATAATAATCATTTGCTTTAACATTTATATGGCTTCAAATAACTTTTTCTAGTTAATAATAATGATGATCATTTGCATTAACATATTTGGTTTCAAATAACTTTTTTTAATTAAGAATGATAATCATTTGTTTGTATACAGTTATATGGTTGAAGGTATTTTTATCTAATACAAATCATTTGAAAATTGTTCTATAGTTTCCTGTATTTCAAGTGATTGAATGATTTCTCCAACAATTACCTTTTATAAACAATTATTACTTCAAAAAATTATACTTAATACAACTAAATTACTCGCTTTTATATGGTTTTACGCATTCCTATCAAATACTAATAATTTTCTAAAAGATCAATTTGACCAACAGATGGAACTCCAACAAGTACTACCACTCTGAGTCAGAGAGATTCTGGAAGAAATAGATGACTTCACATTCCCCAAAACTTCAGTATTGAAGCCATACAACTGGATGCAGTTACATTTCACACTCAGGACACCCCTTTTTTAAGGAGGGACTTATCTATCCACAAGGTAAACAGTGGTGTATTCTTAACTTTGCCAACAGACTGAGGAGATGTTCTTGAAGGTTGATGTGAATATAAATCAAAAAATGAAGTAAACTACACTCATTCTCAAAAAGATACATGGGAACTGCACAAGGATACTGGATGCTGTTCTGAACAAATCCTGGATGCAGAACCTTGCAAAACAGTAGCTTTACAGCCATTTAATTCCCATCTCACAAAACATCCAAGTAAGGTGAATAAGACATGCTGGTCACTGCTGAAGAAGCAAGTGCTCCCATGGACTCCTAAACATTGACACAATAGTGTTGGCTGACCCTCAAAAACTTTCATATCTCAGCTTTATGCTGACATTGAATGCTCTCTGGAGGACCTGCCAAGAGAAATAACTGATAGGGGCAGATAACGAGGAAAAATCAAGAGAATCAATCCTATCAGCATGATTGGATGAGGATGATTAGTGATCAAAGACACCATTCTCATTAGACCCTCAAGGTTAAGCTGCAATGAGATTGCTTGGTAATTAGATGAATGTACACATAGTTACAGCCTGTGTCACAAACTAAAAAAAACTTCATAAATTCTAAGACTAGTCAAAAGTAATATTTAAAATATTCCATTCAGGCAAGTCTCTTCCATGGGATGCTGTCTGAATCAATACCTTTTTTGGAGGTAATTTTAATAAATCAGTGACAGATCCAAGTATCTTTGCCCGGTAGGCTGAGGAATGCAAACTGCTTTGGTTATAATCCCTCTGTAACAGATTTCTTTTTGTTTCTATGGTTGCTGAAATGTCTAGTATCCTGGGCCTTTGCCCAGTATCCCTATTTGGACAGATATGTTCAAAGATTGCTGAAACGAGTCCTAAGAGTTTAAATAGCTGTTTTCAAGAGTTTCTCTTGAATAATACTGTAAGCAAGGGAAAGTCTTCATGGCATAATGGTTAAAGCATTGGACTGTGGCCTCAAAGTAAGTAAGTTTAAACTCCAGTTGTACAATTACATTTACTTTCAAATTAATACCATGGGAAAGTCATGAATTGCCTTATCCCTCCAGCTATGGGTTAAATAGTATTGCTGCTGTTCTTCTACAAGGATCTTTTTGGCATTAAATAACCCATGGAGGTTGATATGTCATAAAACAAAGAAACCAAACCAAACCAAATAGTGGGAGTAAATGCAGTGACAGTGTTGGCCACCAAAATGAAGTGGTTGCAGCGTGAGATTTGATTGATTATAAAAAAAATCTAGCTGCCAGAAGAGAGATCATTTGACAGAGATGAAAGCTTGACTGGAGAACTAAATGTGATAAAAGTTGCAATAACAACCTATATATAATATTTGATACCAGTAGTCAAAAGCAGTAATTGACAGAGCATTGCTGAATTTATTAAAAACTTCATCAATCATCTAAAAGCAAGTCACTTGTTGCACCTACTCAGATGGAAATTACGATTTCCTGCTCTGATAACCCCCATAAAGGAATATCTATTTTCCAAGCCAGGGACTTAGTGGTAAGACAAAATTTTGCTAGGGAAGCAGAAACAAAGCTTAAGACAGAAAAAGCCCCAATGATACAAAATGCATTGGTTCCTTCAGAAGCAAAGAAAAACATGCTTAAATGCAAAAGACATGCAAATCTCTGCCTGAGATCTTTCATTTCTACATATTTCCATGACCTCAATAACTGAGCACAGTAAAGAAAATAAACATGGAAGCTCCTACATTTGAGTTGTGTTTTTGTGTTTATTTTTCCACCACCACTTGATAATTACTCATCACCATCAACATAGATATAACCATGCCCACCATGTTACAAAACCATGCAGATAATTATCATTCATGTCAATGTTACACTTACCATTTGTATGAATAACATATTTTCTAATCTTTTGGCAGGGATTGTGGATTAAAAATCGTTGCTTTCCCTTTATTTTTTTAAATGCATCATTATTTTATAACAAAATACATTTTTATACCCTAAACTAGCAAATGGGGAATTTGGGTAAATTTCTTCAGATTGAAATTGTTCTTTACAATTTTGTCTTCTTCAATTTCGTCAAACAACACCATGGTCCTAAATCTTATTATATCCTTTTCATGCCTCAAGGTGAAATGTGTTCCAATCTTCCTGGGTCATAGCATTACTGAAGACATTTTAGTCAGGGTAACAGCAAAAAGACTTTTCTAACTGTTGCTCCAAAATGTTAAACAGCAACTAGCCTGTTTAGTAGTTAAATGAATGACCTCTTAGGAAACAAGCTGAGACAAACTAAGATATGCTTAGTAAATTTTAAGACTATTCAGTTTTGATTAGTAATGAAAATGTTCCCCTTAAGATTTATATAACTTAAGATAGTTAAGAGTAAAACTACCACACAATAAATATTACTGGTATTAGGGACTCAACAAACAATATGATGTAAATAATGAGAGGTGGAGTACTAATATGAATATACAAAAATTGTTCCCCAGCAGCTTCTCCAAAGCTCATTTTATATCTCTAGCATTGCTCCCTGGAAAGAATGACAGCTATTTCTTTGGAAAGAAACATACTTATAGGGTAGTAGAGTAAAGAAGAGCCCACTTACTCTGTTATTTCTCCATCACTGATCATGGTAAACAAGGGATGAGATGTTCTTCAAAATATGTTGATAGACTAGATAGCAAGGGGAAGTGGATTTTTGCTTTTGTTTAGCCCATTAGTGGGGAGCAGACACAAACACCTTTAGATAAAATGTTGAAATTAAAAAGTGGTTTGCAGATTTTGTTATCCATGGTGTTAATAGTCATTCTAAACCTCCATTCTCATATGTTCTTCATAAATGTGTTAAGGATGTGTGCTTATTATAAACATAGAAAAAGATGTGTGCTTAGTATAATGGTTATCAATATAGAAAATGGAATCGGCAACCAAGTTCAAATCCTGGATGGTGCTGTTTGTATTTCATTGAGATAAGCCTGAGTTTAGACTCACTGTAATCTGCTTCAAGTTTTTCCTTGTTGGTTTAATACTTGTATAAATGTGTGTTCAACACTTCACATGGTGTAATGGTTATTAAGCTAGATTAGCAGAACATTGTTGCTGAATTCGGTTCGCACTCAACACTCCATATTTCTGGCCTTGTGCCCCCCACACACTCACACTCACATATTCATATGTATATAAAATTAAAAAAAACAAACTGTTATTTCCTGATACACTATTGCTTGGATATTGCATTTCCTGATTTTAACAATTCTACTGCATAGGAAATACTGAATTACATCATAACTGGAATATATATCAAGTAAGTTAGTGACCACAGTCGAAGGTGACCCAAAGAATCCATTTTCAATAGCTTCTATTCAGAGATATAGGGGAGGATGCAACTCCTTTTTCTGGATTGTACCATTGCCCTTGATTCATACCTTATAATGTTATGTTGAGAAAGGAGGCATCAAGTACCATTTTTTGAGCCTTTGGTATGACTCGACCTGGACACATTACATAGTATAATAGTTAGCAAGTTAGATAAGCAGACTATTATAATCAAGTTTGTTTTTCCCTAGGTGATTGATTCTTCTGATATTTAGTCACGTAGTCTAACACGTACTAAGACGAAAACCATAAAAGAAAGTTGACTCCTCCTCTCTCCTTCTTTCTTTCTCTCTCTCTCTCTCTCTCTCTCTGTCAACCCCCCTAGATGACCATGATATAGGAGTGGAACTTTAATATAAATGCTATTAAAATTAGTAATAATTCAATCAAGCATTTGTTAAAATAGTATGCATATGTTGGAAGTGATTCCGTTTCCAGAAGTTTTTTCACAGAGGTCCGTAAATTTATTCTACTAAACTGTTCATTTAAAAATGCACATATTTGATTTAAAATAATTATTTCCTACGTCTCTACTATGTTGTGTTCTTATATGAAATACACTATATTCCTCATTTATGTCAACATATTTAGCAGTTTAAAAAAAAAAAAAAAAAAATGAAGTATAACAACCCTGGTCGAATGCTTTAGTATACAGGGCAAATAGAAATAGAACTTTTTCTAAAGCTTAGAAGTCTGATTGCGCACCCTAATAGCAGCGAAAAAAAAAAAAGCAACCGGAGTTAAAAATCGAATTCTACCTATAAAATAAAAACCGGTCAGGGCCGGTTTCGGATGATAGGATGAAATATACCCCAAAATTTCTTTGAATTTTAACATACAGCAGTCCTGGACTTTAACTAAGTTAAAACTTACGGTAAAAAAAAAGTTTTTTTTTTTTGTTTTTTTTCTACCACGTTCACATGGGAAGCAGCATGATGTACGTGTGAGTCTTGCGGCTTAACGCTCAGGATTGTCAGTTCGATCGGGGAACTACTGCTGCTCATCTATAAGAGTGGCTTCAATAGATGAGAATAAAAACAGCCATCGAAAGATAACCATGACTCGTACTCAAACCACATACATAAACCGCATCGCTCTTCATGCAGGTAAAAAAGGGGCGCATCTTGCTGAGGTTGGAGCCCTGGCCTCAGTGTTCGAAAAATCAGCTACAGACCTCAAACAAAAACTACTAAAATGCAAACAAACAATACAGATAGCGACATTTACTGTGAGAACCCTAAATAGAATAGGTCAACTATCATAGCTAACTGCATTAGCCATAGAACATAAGATAGACGTAATTTGCATACAAGAGCACCGATACATGCACACCGAAGATATCAAATATCACGAAACTGGTAATGGATGGATGCTGGTGACTGTATCGGCATGGAAAAACTCTGTCAATGCATCGGTAGGAGGGGTGGGAATGCTTATAGGATCAAGAGCGTTAAAAACACTGAACAGCATTGAGAAAATACAACCTAGGATGATGGCCGCAACGTTTAATGGCAACCCCAAAGCAACAATTATCTCCTGCTACAGCCCTGCCAATGTCAGCGAAGAAAACGAAATAGTCACCTTCTACGAAGATCTATCCTCCCTAGTACGTAGCATTCCGAAACACAACCTGCTAGTCATTGGCGGAGATAGGAATGCACAAATCGGGAAAAACAGAAACAACAAATACAGCCTACACAACGCGTCAAACAGGAATGGACAACATCTAATAGATTTCATGATAGAAAATAGATTAACCTGCCTCAATACAAACTTTCAAAAAAGGGAGGGGAAATTATGGACCTACACATACGCGAATAAGAGTAAAGCACAGATAGACTACGTCCTTATAAACAGGAAATGGAAAAACAGTGCGATGAATTGCGAGGCATACTCCTCTTTCGAGGGTGTGTCCTCCGATCATCGAATAGTTACGGCCAAAGTACGAAAAAACACACGAAAAGCGACAACCAAGCACTATGACTGGGCCCTACTTAACAACAGAGATATTAGAGATAAATATGCATTAGAATTAAGAAACAGATTCAAAGCACTACAAGAGAAGGCAGAAAAAGGTACCCCAAATGACGAATATGAAAATTTTGTAGAAGCACACCTTGAGGCGGCAGCAAAGTGTATTCCAACAAAACCTAGAATTAAATATAGAGTCCCTTGGGAAACGCTAGCGGTTAGAGAAAAACATGCACTCGTGAAAACTGCCTCCAAAAGCTATCGAAAGAACCCAACAAACACAAATGCACGAAAACTAGAAAAGGCACAATATCAATTAACAGGAATATATCTAAAAGAACAGTCAGAATACATACAAAATCAGATAGATAAGATTAGAGACTCGGTGGAAGATAGACAATCCAGGATAGCCTGGCAAACAATAAACGAAGTAAGTAGAAAGAAGAGCACAGCCAAAGCAAAATTGAAAGCTGCAAGCCAACAAGAAAGAGTAAAACTGTGGGAACAGCATTTCAAAAATCTACAAGGAAACCCACCGAAAATAACGGATGAACCGATCACCAGAATTATTAGTAAGCAATTAGACGTTAAACTAGGTCCTTTCACCAAAGAAGAACTCGACTCAGTTCTCAGAAGAATTAAAAATAGGAAAGCCGCAGGGCTAGACGAGATCCCCCCAGAAGTGTGGAAGACTAGACAATTCGACGATATACTGCTCCTGCAATGCAACACAGTCTATAGTCAAAATAGGATAGAAAGATGAATGAAGGGATGCATCCTTCCTTTCCCTAAAAAAGGTGACCTCGGACTAACCAAGAACTACCGAGGGATAACACTTTCATCCATAGCAGCCAAAATCTACAATGCCCTACTACGAAACCGCATAGAACCCAAAATAGACAACATCCTTAGGAAAAACCAAAATGGCTTCCGGAGAAATAGATCCACAACCTCACAAATACTGACCATCCGTAGAATCCTTGAAGGCGTTCGGGCAAAAAACCTTCAGGCGACATTACTATTTGTCGACTTTACCAAGGCCTTCGATTCCATACACAGAGGGAAGATGGAGCAAATCCTACTAGCATATGGCCTACCAAAAGAAACCGTAGCAGCGATAATGATTCTCTACGGAAACACCAAAGTGAAAGTACGTTCACCAGATGGAGACACGGAATACTTCGACATTGTTGCAGGAGTACTACAAGGAGACACACTAGCCCCGTACCTCTTTATCATCTGTCTAGACTATGTGCTTAGGACTTCGATCGACAAAATCAGAGAAAATGGCTTCCAGCTGACTAAGAGAAGAAGCAAAAGGTACCCCGCAAAAACAATCACGGACGCCGACTACGCTGATGACTTGGCGCTACTGGCGAATACGCCTAATCAAGCAGAGACACTACTGCAAAGTCTGGAACGAGCTACAGCTGGCATTGGCCTCCATGTCAATGCACACAAAACTGAATATATGTGTTACAACCAAACGGGCAACATTGCCACACTAGACAGAGCCTCTCTGAAACTAGTAGACAAATTCACCTACCTAGGAAGTAGCGTCTCATCAGCCGAAAAATACATCGACACACGACTGACGAAGGCATGGACAGCTATCGATAGGCTCTCGATCATATGGAAGTCGGACCTAACCGATAAAATGAAACGCAGTTTCTTCCAGGCAGCGGTTGTGTCGATACTGCTATATGGATGCACTATATGGACGCTAACTAAGTGGCTGGAGAGGAAACTAGATGGAAACTACACAAGATTGTTGAGAGCAGTATTGAACTAGTCCTGGTGACAACACCCCACGAGACACGCGGGACACTGCTGGAGAAGCAAGGACGAGCTCATAAGCGATGTACTCCTGTGGACCCCCACATATGGATGTGCAAAAGCAGGACGACCAGCACAAACTTACATACAGCAACTATGTGAGGACACAGGATGTAACCCTGAAGACCTGCCGGTGGCGATGAATGATAGGGAGAAGTGGCGAGGGAGGGTCAGGAATATCCGTGCTGGCGGCACGACATGATGACGATGATAATGACACTAAACTCAGTAAAAAATTATATGTATATATATATATATATGTATATATCCACAAAGTTTGTTCGATAGATGTTGAAACTGATGCTGTATTTATCAAGACAAATATTAACAATGAATGAAATAGTAATTTTGTTAAAAAAAGTTATCTTGGCATTCAAGGTATTTTTCAGCCAGTTATCCATTGGTTTTAGCACTTCTAAAATTACTCTTTTAATACGGTGAGAAGCTGCCTTATCATATTTCTTTGAATGTCATATATATCCTCAAATCTTACCATTGAGATGAATTTTCAGTTAAGGAAAACATAGAAAATTAGGGAAAGCTACTTCTGAGTATGGAGGGGGCTGAATTTGTACAATCCAGTGTTTAACAATAAAAAAAAAACACTGACCAAAATGTATCAAGCCCAATAATCAAAAATTATCAAGAATCAACTCTAACTTATCAACTTAGTTTACTCATCTAGACAGCAATCTAGACATCTAGACATCATCACATCAATGTATAAGTTACTCACCAGTGCAAATGACATGATTTAAATCTAATTTTATTTTTAGAATGAGAAATTAAATATTTTTAGATCAATACTTTTTTTTTGTTATTTTCATTTTTATCAAAATGTCTTCATTAAAATTTCCAAACTAAAAAAAATTAAAGATATTTTTGAATTAATATTTTCTTGTTATCAATATTTTGTTCCTATTTTTCTTCGTATAATTTTTTCCTTAGCAAACCATATGTTAAACAACATAAAATGTCCTCAGCTTACTTTATTAATACAGGGTCTTATTTAGGTAACAAATTTTCTTTTAGGCATGTTTCATTAACAAACCAGTATTCTTCATTTTTTGTCATTTTCCCCAACTGATAAATAAAATGTTCAATATTTGATACAGTACAAGTTGCCAAAAACATATCTTGAGAAAAACAGAAAAACCTAAATGAAAAAAATCTTTGACTTTAGGATTTGAGATCTCTAAATCTGTTTAAATCTAGACTAAGTGATTTTCAGTCATGTTACACTTTCTGAATTTCATATCAAAAATTAATCTTCGCAAATAGTTTTAAGTTGTTTGCACATGCTGAAAATTTTTATTTAATAATTCACAAAATTCTTAATTTAAACACAAGGCAATGATGACTTATATCCTTTATAAGGACTAATGGTTAAAAGTACTCAAACAACAAAAAAATTTGGAAATTATTTGTACAATATTTTACTTACCTGGGAGAATAGCTTAACCAAAAACTCAATAAACAATTTGAAATGGTCTCTAAGACCATTACAAATTGTTTATTGAGTTTGAAACTAAAACTACCCTGTCCTAGAAAAAGACCCAACAGTGTCATTATTTTCCAAAATAACTTTTCCAATAAAACTTTTTGAAAATCTAGGGGGTCTGGGATAAGCCACCCTCTGCCTAGAGAGTAGAAGTCCAGTATTTAAGGAGAACAGGCTTAATATATTTTATTGCTACTCCAATTGTCACTCAAGTTCTGAATTTCACTAATAATAATCAAGTTTAATCTTTAAAAGGATTTACAGCTGACACACAAGTAAGCAATTCAAATGAATTATGAAAGATATTTATGTACACCAAACACACATAGAATTATTGCATAAAAACGTTTTGGAAAAACATTGATCATTAACAAAAATATATAATTGCTTTAAAAAACAATATCTTTTCAATTCAACATCCTGTTATTTGGTTTTTGCTTGCATGTTTATAGATAAATTAATTTCAACATTAAACTTTTATCAAAGTTATCTTGAAGCTTGCTCTTTTACAATATTAATTTACATTTTGTTTCAGTGACTTGTAACACTAAGTTACTCTGATAACAAATTCTTATCTGTCCTATTTAATGAAATGCCTACACATACGTTCTTGGATCAAATTAATAGCTGAGATAGTTGCTTATTCTGCATCTGATTTTGTTCAATCCCAAGCAGAAGGCAGAATTTCAAATGCTGATTTTCAAAGCACACATACTGGTATACTTCAACACAAAACATTGGCGATACAAAATTTGAATATCTTGCAACCTATAAAGTTGCCTGTTGATAAAACTCTCCTCTAAAAACTTGAAATGGGAATATTTTCAGAGAACATGCTTGTCTTTTTGCAATGACTATGTACACACTGTGTTTGATCCATCAGCTATTGAAAATCAGATTCTGAAAATCCCTGGCTAGAAAAAATTTCAAGATGAAAGCAAATCTCCAGTGATTCTCATATTCTACCTCTAACAAAGTACCACTGGGGATCAACACAACATCAACTGCTTCACTCAAAATAAAAAGAAGTCTTTCTTTCTTTTCTGTTTTTTTTCTTCAACTTTAAACAATGTTACAAGGTTATTTTAATGAAAACAGAAAACTTTATACATTCTTTTAAGTTTAGTAATACAGAGAATGATCTTTTGTGCTTGAAATGTATATAAAAGAAAAAGCATAAATCCTAATCAAAATGGAATTTTACTATATGAAAGAACAATATTTGCCATTTTGTTTTCTTATTAACCTCACCTTGTTTTAAAGGTTAAACTATCCAAATGTTTCCCCTAATCAGCTGGACAGTCCTGAAGCCACGCCTTGAAGTTCTGTGGCATTCACACAGTCATTATCTCTGTTATCAGAGTGATTTCATGATGAATAGAATCTTTTAGTTAGTCAATTGTCTGCAACATGTGTTTAAAGATTTGAGCCTTCAGGTAGTTCCAGAGGAAGTGATCCCAAGGTGACAGACCGAGTGAGTGAAAAAACATGTATTTCAGTAATAGTCACCTTTTCATATGTTACTCTATCTATCTATCTATCTATCTATCTATCGATCTTCATCAGTTTATTTGTACTTTAGTCATGTATTTCAAGAGGAAGCAATCATAAGAAGATAGAGCTGGTGAGTGAACAAGGCTGGGATGTCTTGAAATAGTGATGTGAGTTTCAGTCTCAAATAGTTTTCACAATTCTCTGCCATGATGGCAACTGAAATGATTTAGGTGTTGCTGTTTGAAGACCTAACTCCCACCTGCTCACAGCTACTAACACTTGCATGGCAGTAATTTTAAATCTAGATCATTCTGGCAAATCTTGTGCAAGCAATGTAACTGAGTCCATTTTGAGGGCTCCAATAATAATTGGTATCAACATAAACTTCCTGTTCGGCAGCCTTTTTTGCTCTCTGGCAAGATCCTGATATTTGTCTATCTTTTTGGTTTCTACTTTTTCTCTTTGTGGCTAAGTCCTGAAGAGATTAATTTTTTCTCTAGTTAAATAACACAAGGTCTGGTCTATTGGCTGGGATTTGGTGATCCATTCTTTTACAGAATATATGCACCTGGGTTCAATCCCAGGTCAAGTCGTACCAAAGACTTAAAAAAATAGTACTTGATGCTACCTTGCTTAACCCTCAGCATTATAAGGTAAGGATCAAGGGTAAAGTTGAACAATCAATGGAAAGGAGTAGCGCCCTCTCCTACTCCTTGGTGTAGTAGCTATCAAAAAGGGAGCTTTCGAGTCCCCCTCGACTAAGGTCGCCGACTTTACTTACTTACTATTCCCTTACAAACTGGTGACAACTGGATGTTTAAAAGCATATCTAAATAATATTCCTTTATCAGAACAACTGTTAAGAATAATGTTATACTAAAGAATGGCTAATATTTGAGAAAAAATAGTGAAGTATTGATTCTAAGCTGAATTTCCTTTTTGTTTCTTCTTTTGATATTATCTAGTTAGTATTACAATTGAAAGTGCATAAGAATAAATCAAACAGAAGATAGAACTGAATTACGTGCAATCAAAAATTATTTGTTTATTTTACTTATTTTACTCACCCTGACAATCCTCTTGAATTCTTTTTGACTGTCAACCCAATCTAACAATCCCAAATTCTAGGGATCACTTCAAATGTATAACAAACAATAAGATCAATTCTATCAATAAAACTTTGGGAGGAAAGATATTTTATTTGAGGTGGGGATAGCAAAAATCATATATGCCTGTTAGTGTCATTGCACTTCTCAATGCAAACAGTTGTCTGGGAAAGTCATTCACAGAAAGTTGGCTTATTGTTAATTGTCCTTTGGGTGAGGCTTTTGTAGTGCCAAGCAAACATTGCTAATAAATTCGTAATTAATTCAATAGATCAATTTCAAGCATAAATTAGGCAAAGTCCACTTTGATTTCATTCTTCTTTCCTTGATTCTGACAGTGCTACTGATCATAACTTACTAAGATCAAAGCATTGTACAAAAGTGACAAGAATAATAATCATTCAACATAGCCAAATTATCTGCCCAGATATCAAATTAAGTTACCCATTAAACCCACAGTTATCCTGGCTATATATATATATGTGAATAGGTGTGTGTGTGTGTGTGTGTGTGTGTGTGTGCGTGTGTGTGTGTGTGTGTGTGTGTGTGGATGGAGAGAGAGAGAGAGAGAGATGCCATTTGTTTGGGTTCATACATAATTATATCTGAAAAGAGGCTGTTAGTGAATTGTCTTCAATGCTCTGTATACTCCAAAATAGGTGAAATCTAGAAGAGAAAGTTTGGTAATCTTGATGCATTTTAAACACTTTTCTTTACCTTTGGATGAAGGCCTAAAATAGAAAATTTCTGATCATGAGAGTGGATAAATAAATAAGCTAACATCAGAGTCAGAATGTATCTTGAACAAATAACAATGAAGAGGTGACTCCACACTCTCAGAAGCTTCAGAACTGGAGCCTCAACATCTGATACACTTTCATGTAATACCCAGTATACTCAGTTTTTGTATTATCATCAAAAATATGTTGCACTGGATAAGGTAAAAGACTTACATCCTTTTGTTTACACTGAGTGTAAAAGGGGTATTAACTTTATTTCTTTCAGAATTTCAGAGGCATAGTATTACTGTTTTTGAATATTATTCTCAGCTTCTGGGATTCATTGAATAAAAATAAAAATAGGTTTGGTTGGGTTGGGTTGGGTTGGTTTGGTTGTCTTTTATGGTATATCAAGGTTATTTAATGCCAAATCTTTATATGTATTATATATGGTTTGTAAATGCATAGTTTGTAGATATCATTTTTAAACAAGCCATTTACTTGTAAAGAACTCTTTTTGTGCACACTGTTAAATGGTTACAAGTATTTCTTAATCCTATTTAGTTTTAATCATTAGTTTGAAAACAGTTAAATGGTTTCAAATATTCCTATGTAACAATAGCAATTTAACATCAGCCATTTATTTGCATACATTTAAATGATATACATATATAATTTGTACGTGAATAGTGAGTAATTTCATTTTTAAATGAGTTAAAACTAATTTGATTGCACACTAGTATTGCCATTGTTTCTATACAGTTATTGCTATCTAACACTAATAATTCTATTCAATATTAATCATTTGTTTGCAGATAGTGAAGTGGTTACAAGCATTGCTATTTAAAACTAATTATTCTATTCAACATTATTCATTGATTTACACAGTCAAATAGTTTCAAGTATTGCTATACAATACCATTAATTCAATTTAGGTACACAAAGTTTCAAGTATTGCAATTTAAACCTAATAATTCTATTCAACCTGACTCATTCTTTTGCACACAATTAAATGGTTCCAAGTATTGCTATATATCACAAACAATTCAATAAAATATATTTGTTTACACACAGGTAAATAATCAAACATTTCTATTTCTGAAGATTCAATTTAGCCTGTCATTTATTTGGACCCAGTTTAATTGTCAAGCAGCTCTATTTGACCCATTAATAGTTCTCTATCAGGTGCTAGCACTCCTGGTCAGAGTGAACTTGCAAGCAATGTTAATGAAGGGGTACTCCATATTCCTAATACTCCTGGGCTGAAGCCTCACCATCAGATGTCATATCCAAGACACTCATTGGGGAGGGTCTTATCTCTCAGCAGAGATGCAGTCAGTCTGGCTGAAAAATTGAAATAGTTATTTTATGAGAGAATAGATAATGCAATTGAAAGGTGGTGTAAAGTTTATGAAAAGCCCAGGAAATATATATTGTTTGATAAATAATGCTCTGAATTTAATATGAAGAAAATCTTTCGTTAAAAAATGGGTGGAGGCTTTTGCACCAGCCTCATAGATAAAAGTGATTGAAGGAAAGACTTAGAAAGTTTGATAATTACATTGATTAATATATTAACTGGTTTATTTATACAAAAATACTTCTGTGAATAAGCAAGCATTGATTGTCAAGAAGATAGTTCAGTACTCGATACTGGCATCAAACTGGCCAAATATGAAGTAATTAAAATATTTTCTTCATTTGATGTAAAAGTAATGTTTATTGCCAATGTGTAGCACTGAGTTGTTTTTTGTGTTGCTTTTAATGATTAGAAAAATCAATTAAAAGCATTTATAACAAATTATTCTCAACCTTACATCCTACTTTAGTTTGTTACAGTGATAGAGTAAATTAGCAAGCAAGTTACAGTAACAAAACTTAGCTTGATATTTTAGCAATATATGTAATCTGCTGCCCTGCAATAAAAGGTTAATGCTGAAATGAATAATAAATGTAATATGCAAATAGAAAACAAATAACTGGAGGTTGAGTTGAACAGACATTGTTTTTTATGCATCTAAATATTTTTGGCATCAATAAATAATTTACAAATATGTTTTCATGTGTGCATTAATTTTGAACAAGCATTCTTTTTTTTTGATTATTTTCTTATGTGTCTGTCCTGAATTCCTTAAAGCATAAAACTTGATTATTTACATAATATTTGTGATAGACATTTTGGAGTAGAAAGAAAATACCTTTGGTCTGTTCTCTTTGAATACAACTCTTCAACTGTCTAGCAATGGTTAACTGTTCTGAAACTGCCTGGATTTTGATGGTAAAATAGAGAGAAAGTATTTTTGGAAATGATGATACACCTGGGTCTTTTTCTAGGATTGGATAATTCTATTTTTAGATATGATGAAACACCCTGACTTACAATATTTTTTAGTTAAAAAAATTCATTTAATAGTCATTTTTTTTATATGTACCTCACAGTCTGTTTATATCTATCAATAAACATTTGAAAATTATAGAAATTAAACTGATAATTTTCTGTTCTCCCTTATGAAAATGCAAAACATACGCTTGAAAAACTGATATTGTTTGGGTTGCTTAAAGTTTTTTTGTAAAGAAAGATTTTGTGCACCAAGATGTTAATTTGCGGAGAGTTTTCATAAAATCATTTTAAAAAATGAAGGAATTATCTTTTATTTTACAAACATTTAAGGAGCCATTTTTAAATAAACATTTTAATTAAAAGTCTGAACAGTGTTACAATTTTCTGGACTGGGTGAACATAGCTATACACAAACACTGAGTTTTGTATACACATGTTTTACTAATGTGTAGCAAATGAGCACAGCAATCAGAAAAAATAGATCAATAAATACGCTTTAGTTAACTAACTTGAAGTTGTATTCATTAACTACTGCAACATCAGTCGTAGACTTAGTGAGACCAATAAACATAGTACTAAACTTATATATGGCCATACATTCACCTTGAGATCAGTTGAAGACAGGGGGGATTTCTCAAGGCATAGAGACAAAAGTACCCAAAATTAACTTAAAAGCTAATTATGCTGGTATACCTTCTTTATCTCTTGTGATAGGCTAAAGTTAGCCTCTATATTATAACACAGTATTTCCTCATCATCTCTCCAGTGCAATGGCCTGAACGACTGTTTAACCAGACACTGCCAATTACTGTTACAAATAAATAGATCAGGTAGCATCTTCAAACTTTAGTGAATTTGCACAGAACTGCAAAATTGCCAGACAAATTATCAAGTGATGCAATAAAAACAACCACCTCTTGAAATAAGAGTATCTCACCAGATGTTGCATTTGGACTCAAGAGACATTGAGTGAGTGTGAACACATCTCATTCTCTAGGCAGACTGACCACTTGCAAGACAATATTAAGTAAAAGCTTTCATTTATTTGTCTCAGGCTGAAAGAGATACGTTTCCATACTCTGGGCAGAATTACCACTTTGAATATCATACTGAGAAAAAAATATTTATCTTATTCAAAGTAGTTGCTGAGAAAAAAATGAGTTCATATATATATATATATATATATATATATATATATATATATATATATATATATATATATATATATATATATATATATATATATATGTTGATTTTATTGCACTTATTGCTTTAAGTAAAATAGCTATAATTGATTTAGGATGCTTTTCATGAGACACCAGTAAGTAAATCCATTTCAGTAGTATAGTGAGTTTAATACCCTCTGGGTACCTCACTAGTGTAACCTTATGCTTGACCAAGTCAGTAAATAATCTTAAGGTTGATTCATGGAAAGCTTTACTGATACAAGCATATTTATCAGGATTATAGATAAAGACATTAACCTTTAATAACTCACAAGAGTTGATGTACCAAAAAACCAACCAACCAACCAACCAGCCTAATAATCTATGCCTTTCAGCAACAGTTAGACTATACTGATTGTATCCTCTGAAGAAGTATAAGATCCCTTACCACAAAAGGGTATCACTAAACTGTATCTGATGGTGAGGCTTCAGTTCTGGAGGCTTAAAGATTAAAAGTACACCTTCATTGTATTACTCCCAAATCCACTCAGATCTGGAGTAGTTGTATCTGTTTGGTTTCATCTATGGGTCAAATAAAAAAAATTAATTGAATTCAATAAAACATATTCGAAAAATAATCTTAACAGATGACACAAAAAATGTAAACATGAAAATACTATGAATGCAATTCTGTAACCTCTCAGCAAAAAAAAAATTAATGGGTTGACATGCCATTAAAATCAATGAATTAATCAATCTGGTTCAATAAACTCATTATTTCTGCAATAAATTTATTATGTGTTTTATTGCTTTTATTATTCTGGCTTGCTACTACAATTATCTAGATAAACACTTTATCATTACTAGTATTTTATTATTTGTTTTATACCATTTTATTTCTGTCACTTTTTATCTGAACACTCTACATCAATGAAATCTTTCTCATAACAATCATTTTATTATGGGTTTTACTCAATAAGATTTTTGTGCCTTTTATCACTCTGAGTCAATACAATCCTTGTTAATTTTTATCTTATTATTATATATCACTTACTATTCAACTTATTATTGCAGCATTTTACCATCATGTCAAACAGAAATTCCAGAGAGAAGAAAAAGTATAACTGTTTTGGGAAGTTATAAGAAATAAAGATAAAGCTGACTTTTTTGTTTGTTTGGTTGTTTATATTTGTTGTTGTTATTGCTGTTGTTTTTTTAAGCAGGCATATTTCTATTTGCATAGGAAGCACTTGTCCTGAAATAAAATCCAAGGTGAAATCTTTGACAAAATTAGAAAGTATATGCCAACACCAGTATTTAACCTCCAACAACTTTATGTTGCTATTTTTCACAATTCAACAACTACTGCATTGCTCAATACAAAATTAAAATAGACAGAGTCAGAGAACAAGAGAAAGAAAGATGAAAATATATATTTTTTGAAAGAATTTATCTTTTGTCGGCATAACTCTTCTTTGTTCAACAACCATATATGTATATATAAATGAAATTTTTATTAATACACAATAAGTCTGGAATATATAAAACTGTTTTGAATATATTTTTTTATAACTACACAGCCTTAATGTAACTTCATAAGAAATTAGAAGAGGCCTAACAACACCTGGATGAACAGAAGCTCTTCCATGAGGTTACTAAGTTACTAGTGAGATACACTGTATGAACTTGTGCTCTGTGTTTTAATTGTATTTATGGTAGATATGCATGAAAACTAGACATAATATACTGCTCATAAGACAGACAATTTGCCTCTAGTCACTTGGCTTTAGGAATTGAAAACAGGAACATTACAACAGAAGAATTAATTTTTATTGCTATCAACAAAAGAAGGAATATTTTGTAATTCTGTCAAGGAAATTTTGAGAAAATATTTTTTAAGAGAATTTGATTATTAAATGAAAACAGATACAATTTTTCTTTATGCTTACAAAAATCTTGTTTAGAATCAATGTAGGATATTTAAATGACAAACTCAGATTAGAAAGGTTTTAAATCAGTAAGTTAATTTTGATCCCCAACTGATCAAAATTCTTAAATCTTTCCTGGCTTAATGTAATTTATAGTAAATCTTGATTAAATTTTGCATGTTGAGATTATTGTAATTTCTAGTAGAAATCAAGATATAGATTACAATGCCACTGATTAAAGTGGGGAAATTCAAAGTTTCCTTGGAAAAATGAGGATTTGAAATATACCTGGCCAAGTCCTATGCATAGTGATTTTGTTTCCTAAGATTATTTTTTTATCCTTCAAAGATTTTGTTCAAAATTACACTCAGATTTGGAAGTTATCACTTGTAAGTTTATTTTAATTACCCATCCTGCTCAACATTCTTAATGGCCCCTTAGCAATAAAAAAAAAGATTTTGTGCTTATTCAAATTTTTGTGAGAAATACTCTAAAAAATTTATGTATCCCAAGAATAATAAAAAATGTTTCTCTGTGAGACTTGTTTGTTTATTCTTTACTCCAAAAAACTGGAGTGCATATTTAAGATTAGTTTAGTGAGACACAAAGTCAAATAAAGAGAAATTAAAGTGAAGGAAGATTGGATTAGACTGATCATCTATATATAAAGAGACTATTGGGCGACTTGTCTGCTTTAAAAATTATGATTCAAAATCCTTCCACACACACATGCACACACACACACACGCACACACTCACACACATATATATATATTATGGACTTGTAAAATTGTGCAGGTTGAAGTAGTTTGCATATAAACAAGAAATGGAAAAATAGTGCATTGAATTGCGAGGCATACTCCTCTTTTGAGGGTGTGTCCACCGATCACCGAATAGTCACGGCGAAAATACGGTTAAGCCTACGAAAGAACACCAAACGAACAGCGACCACCAAACACTATGACTGGGCCCTATTGAACAACAAAGATATAAGAGATAAATACGTATTAGAATTAAGAAACAGATTCGAAACACTACAAGAAAAGACGGAAAAAAGTACACCAAACAACGAATATGAAAATTTCGTCAATGCACACTTTGAGGCAGCAGCAAAATACATTCCAACAAAAATTAAAACTAAATATAGAGTCCCATGGGAAACTTTAGCGGTGAGAGGAAAACGTGCACTAGTGAAAACAGCCTCCAAAAACTATCGAAAAAACCCAACAAACACAAATGCCTTAAAACTAAAAACGGCACAATATCAATTAGCAGGCATATATATAAAGGAACAGACAGAATACATTCAAAATCAGATAGATAAGATTAGAGAATCAGTGGAAGATAGACAATCAAGAATAGCCTGAAAAACAATAAATGAAGTGAGCAGAAGAAAAAACACAGCCAAAACAAAACTTAAAGCAGCAAACCAACAAGAAAGAATAAAACTGTGGAAACAGCACTTCGAAAACTTACTTGGAAACCCACCAAAAATAACACATGAACCAATCACCAGAATAATTAGCAAACAATTAGACATTAAACTAGGACCGTTCACACAAGAAGAACTCGACTCGGTTCTCAGAAAAATTAAAAATAGGAAAGCTGCAGGGCTGGACGAAATTCCCCCGGAAGTATGGAAGACCAGACAATTCGACGACATACTGCTCCGACACTGCAACGCAGTATACAATCAAAATCCGATAGATAGATAGATGGATGAAGGGATGCATACTCCCCTTCCCTAAAAAGGGGGACCTCGGATTAGCCAAAAACTACCGAGGCATAACACTTACATCCATAGCTGCCAAAATCTACAATGCCCTACTACGAAACTTAATAGAACCCAAAATCGACAACATACTTAGAAAAAACCAAAATGGCTTCCGAAGAAATAGATCCACGACCTCACAAATATTAACCATCCGTAGAATCCTTGAAGGTGTACGGGCAAAGAACCTACAAGCGACATTAATATTTGTCGACTTTACCAAGGCTTTCGATTCCATTCACAGAGGAAAGATGGAACAAATCCTACTAGCGTATGGCATACATAAAGAAACCGTAGCGGCAATAACGATTCTCTATAGAAACACTAAAGTAAAAGTACGATCACTGGATGGAGACACAGAATACTTTGACATTGTAGCAGGAGTACTACAAGGGGACACGCTGGCCCCGTACCTCTTTATCATATGTCTAGACTACGTACTTAGAACATCGATTGACAAAATCAAAGAGAATGGCTTCGAACTGATGAAGAAAAGAAGCAGAAGGTACCCCTCAACAACAATTACCGATGCCGACTACGCCGATGACATAGCGATACTGGCAAATACACCTGACCAAGTCGAAACATTTCTGCATAGTTTGGAACGAGCAGCAGCAAGCATAGGCCTCTATGTTAATGCACACAAAACGGAATATATGTGCTATAACCAAACGGGGGACATCTCCACTCTAGAAGGAACCCCTCTTAAACTAGTAGACAAATTCACGTACCTAGGAAGCAGCGTCGAATCAACCGAAAAGGACATCAAAACGAGGTTAACGAAAGCATGGACAGCTATCAATAGGCTATCAATTATATGGAAATCAGACCTAACCGATAAAATGAAACGCAGTTTCTTCCAGGCAGCGGTCACATTGATAGTGCTATATGGATGCACTACATGGACGCTAACAAAACGGCTGGAGAAGAAGCTAGATGGCAATTACACAAGAATGCTGCGTGCAATCCTGAACAAGTCCTGGCAGCAACACCCACAAGACACCAACTGTACGGACACCTGCCCCCTATCACGAAAACTATTCAAGTTAGACGAACCAGACATGCAGGACACTGCTGGAGAAGCAGAGATGAACTCATAAGAGATGTACTCTTATGGATCCCCACACATGGCCGCGCAAAAGCAGGGCGACCAGCACGAACGTACATTCAGCAGCTATGTGAGGATACGGGATGTTATCCTGAAGACCTACCTAGGGCGATGAACGATAGGGAGGAGTGGCGAGAGAGGGTCAGGGATATCCGTGCTACCAGCGCGATATGATGATGATGATGATGAAGATATGCTAAAAAACTCAAGATCACCAGTGTATAGCATTAGTAGAGATTAATTAATAAATTGAGTTTTAAATAGTAAAACAAATAAAATGAAAGATATTACAAAAATTCCACTTATACCAAATTTAAATTTTGGTGCCAAAAAATGTGTATTCATGGAACTCACAAAGTAGGTGCTCCTTTTCTCTATTTCTTAACATAATGTCCAATAAACTGAGAGAATACATACTCAACATAATTTATATGAGTTGGTCTTCTCATCTCTTTTTTATTAAATAGCATTATTTCAGGAAAGCTCAGAACAAAAATAAAACAGGTAAGTCATGAATTTGGCAACTCCATACCATAAATAAAAGACTTTTTCTAAAAAAATTAAGGATTATATCTCAAAATATTCAAGGCAGTTGAAAAGGGTAGATTTTTAAAATGTACATAGTATTGCTTTTGGACTGCAATTCTAAAATTGCTTGTCTACCAAGCAGAGATTGGAAATAAAGTATGTTTACATATTTAATTTTTGCAATGACTTCGAGTTAATTTTCATTATTTGATCATTCACCCTTAAAATCTTACACCTATTGCTTGAACTAAGTAAGCTATTCGCAGAACAAATTATTGAAAAATGATTGAGATATTTTCTATCTCCTTACCTCCAACAGCTCGTTTTTAACCATGATATCAAACAAAGCAAGGGAAATCACTTTAATATATTTATTTTATAAGTGGTGTCAAGCAGTATATGAACTCTTCATAGCTGCTGAATGAAATGGAACAATATTTAGAGTTAAAACTTGCCTCCAAGAATAAGGAATGTGATTACAAATCTCACCAGAGGCTTACTCTCTATTCATGATCTTACTTAATAATTATAGATATAAGAGTTATACAAAAAGATAGTGAAAATTTTTCAAAAAAAGTAGAGATTAAAAATCTGAGGCATACTTGCTCTTGTCTCCAGAATGACTTTTTTTAATGATCAATTGGATGTGGTGAAATTATTTGCTATAGCAACAGATCCAGGTACTTAAAGAAGAAGTGGGCAAAAAGACAGTCTCTTTCACTTGACAATGATTTAAGAGAAAGTTCAATTTGTCAATAAGGACATTCACCTTGCCTAGTGTCCTGACATTCAGTGCTGGTGGAATGCTACACTCTGTGTCACATTTCACTGGAACAATGCCGAAAGCTACAATGACTTTTCCTGTAACTTGATTTGTTCTGTGAAGTACTACTTATGTAGAAATAGCTTAGTGGAGCTCATCCCTCTCAAAGTATGGTTTGAATACAAAATTTACCTTCTCCTAGACTGGCTGCCATACCAAGATTAAAGAGGTGAGTCTGCTCTACCCATAGCTGGAAGAACAATAACTGGATACATACTATTCCCAGGGGTATTAGTGCTATTTGAAATGCAAACAGGATCATTGATGATTTGAACTCTGATAGCTGAGTTCACTCCTACAGCAATAACTATAAGACCACACTCACCTCCAACTACAGACATGCCCATAAAAACCTGACCCAAGCATAACCAAAGGACATTTGCCAAATAGATAATGTTTTATTTCTATTTTACTTGAATATTTTCAATTTTTTCTATTACATATTTTCTTTCACATACACACATCTCTTTTTTGTAGAATATGCTGAATTCATACCTGCAGAGGGGTAAGACACACCCCAACAAGTTTCCTGGATATGACTCTTAACCATCTGATGGTGAGGCTCCAGTTTCGGGGCTTTGAGGAATATGGAGTACCCCTTCATTCCCAAACCCACTCTGTCCCAGAGTTGTTTATCTCTGGGTCAAATAGAACTGTTTAATCATTTACTATTCTTGAAACTATTTAACAGTGTGCAAACAAATAATTAATATTAAATTGAATAATAAGTATCAGATAGCAATATTTCAATCAAGTTAACTGTTGCCAAAAGAACTTTTAATGTTTAAAAGCAATGCTCAAAACCATTTAATTGTGAGCAAACAATAAATAGTTATACTTGAAATCATTTAAGTGTGTGCAAAAAAATGAGCTCTAGCTTGCTTAAAAATGTTTCTGACACACTATTCACTTACAAATTGTAATGTAAAATTAAATAACCATCCTGGTTTGATATACCTTTAAACCAAATAACCTAACTTTCTCTTTTTTTGTATCTTCATTCTTGTTAGGTAACACATCAATAAATGCTATAAGAATTGTCTTGAATTTCTTTCTAAATCCAAAATATCATCTGAATATAAATTTCTTAGACTCACAAGGAACATCCCGAGGATCCTCATACATATTTATTCCACCCCTCAGTCATGGGCAAGATGTGACACAAGGTCAATTTTTCAGAAATGTACAGTTGGTTTGACTCCAGAGTTTTTCTTCTCCTTGACTGGTTGCTTAAACAAGTCTAAAGGATCCAGTCTGCCATATTATATACCCATTGTGGAGGAAAAAGCAATGGATGCATCCTTCCTCAAGGGCATTGACTGCTACTGAAATGCAGAAAGGTTTATCTAGGAATCGAACTGAGGTTGCTGATTCCATTTCCTTTGATGGTAACTATTATGCAAGATGCACCTCTGAGGATCATTATAAATTTAGCATAACAAATTGACAACAAATTCACTTTCTTTAAAGAAAATGCAGAGAAATTTTGAATTCATCAAATTAATAAGCTTAGCAATTTGTTTTTAATAAGAAAAATGTAAAAAAAAAATCTTGGAAGTTCTGCATGTTTTGTAACCTCTTGTTTTGCTTTACGAAATAAAAGTTGTTTCAAAAAATGAAAGTTTTTAAATATTTGTTTTTTAATAATCACAATCAAGTTAATTGTTGCCCTGTAGATATTTACAATAAATGAAAGGAATTATAGAAGCCATCTGCAATTAATTCTATTTAATTTTCTTTGACAAAAATAAAAACAAAACATTAGTACTATTTCCCATAAAACAAACACGAATGTCGATGGACAAATCTAATCAGTCAGTACCTTATTTTAGAGTAATATTTACGTGCAGTCTCGGTTTTGTGTTCTTTAATTGAAATATCTTGTTATATGTTAAGCAGACTCTAAATTGGTTGTAATAACATTATGAAGAGAGGAATTGGTACACCTACAACTCATTAATTATTAATAAAAAGAAAAAAGGAAATAAGATGTAAAACAATGACAAGACAAATAGAAGCCAACAGATGATAAGGGATGTGAATCATATGAGTATATATTCAAGAGTATTCAATTTTCTCCTGAAAAGTCAGCTTGTACAACAAAAGATAGTTATTGACTAATCAGGAACATGGTAGTCTGTTTGACAATATTTGGTTTGATTTAACAATACAGTGTTTTGATTGAGTAATTACACAATAACAGTATTGTTTACATCCTATAAAATAATGTATTAACCTAACCCCTCAACCACAGGATGTGACACAAGGTCAATTCTTAAGTTGAGTAAAACTGGTTTGAATTTAGTGCTTTCCTTCTAGACTGGTTGTTGTGTCAAGGATAAAGAGCTCAGTCTGTGTTTACCCATAAATTGAAGTAAGAAGAGTTGGATTCATATCTTTCTAAATGGCATTAGCAAAAAGTGAAATGCAAGTAGTCTTATCCAGGACTTGAACCGAGATCACCAATTCTATTTCCTATAATGATAACTATTAAGCTAAATACTATTCTATGTCCTCTAAAAATAGTTATTTACTAAGTTTCACTCAGTTGTAACACCCTGTGAGACTTGAATTCACCAGTAATTGACTGGCAAACTACTTTGTAACACAAAGTGATAGTCAGCATCCACAAAAAGTAGTTGCACCTATGACATTAAAGGCTATCATCTATTCTAAATGAATCTCTGGTAAATATCAAGGAATCTTCAACAAACTAAGGAAAAAAACTCAGTAATAATATGGTTAGTTTGACTCACTGTAAGTGGATGGTAATTTTGTGTAGTTTTGATCTCTGAACAGGCTGTCTATCTTTAAAAAAGCCTGTCTGTCTTAAAAATAGATTGTTTGATTGATTTTAATGGCACTGTTTCATACCAAGTGTTTAAGAAATCATATACATTGTACATTCATATTTAAAGTTTTTTGTATAGTTGTTTCTAAAGAGGTTTTTACACACAGTTATATGATATCAAATATTCCTATCTTATACAAATAATTTGCATTAACCCATAGATGGGACCCTTACAGCTAATAAAAACCTGGGTCTGAATGGATCTGATAGTAATAGTAATGAAAGGGTACACCACACTCTTCAGTGATCTAGTATTGGAGTCTCACCAATAGATGTGGTTTAGTATTATACTCAGAAAACCATTTGGTGGGAGGGTGTTGTACACCTCAGGAGGAGATAAACTCTGCATACTCTAAGCCTCACTGAGAGCATGATTAAAAAATAGAAATTCATTATTTTGGTTTTTAATTGAATTTTCATACTGAATCTTAGAAATGCAAAGAAAGTCTTTACCATCTCAGAGACAAAGCAGCACAGAAAATGATCATGGAAATGCTTCAAAGAAAAATTTCTCCCAGAGTCTCATAAAACATAGTTCCTTAATCAAACCAAAATCAGGGATGGTCATTGTTTGTTGTTTATGATACAGAACAATAAATATGTCCAAGATATGCCCGGCCTTAAATTAGCCTCAAATAATTAGAATTTGCCTGATAACTATTGAATATATTTCTAAAAAAATACCTTGATTAATGGATTAATCCTTATTCATCATATGGGATGAATTCCTCTTATAAATATAATTGGAGGAAAAAACTGTGTTTTTCTTCTGACCACCTAGTTTCAATTACTAAATGAATTTGAATGGTGGCAGCACATGATGATATAATGGTTTGCCAATAGTGTTGAGTTCAATCATTACTAAGTGTCCAATACCTCTTGCCTTGCAATAAATCTAAACTATACTTAATTTTAGGGCAATTGCATTGTGTATTGGTAAGCAACTTTGACAAGTAACTATTACTCATGAGTTCAATTCTCATGGTCTTCCCTATACTACAGGCTTTGTGCCAAACTAAGTTTGGTAAATAACTCCCAAAATGATAGCAATTTCACTGTAACCAAATGAGTTAAGGAGTATTTTCAGATCATCCCAAAAGTTTTTCAGAAAACTGAAACTTTTATATTGTCTTTATTGTCACCATAAACATTTAGGCCAATCTATTTTCCTGCCATCTTCAGGTATATAATCTTCTCTCTTCTTTCACAGATGAATATACTCAAAGAAGTGTATTTTGACCAATCAAAATGTAGTAATGACAAAAGCACAACAAAAATTAATTCAATCATTTGAACAACACCTGGAATAATAATATTCAAGGAAGAAGCATTCTATCACACTGAGATCATGTGGTAAACACTAAAGTTTATTCGCTACTACACCGTTTAGTAGTTGTCAAGAAGAGAGAAACAGCATATGAAAAATGAGTCGACTGCTTTCACTTGATTAAGGGAAATAAAATGTCGTGAGAAGAAACATGGAAGATACAGACTTTGATATTAACTTTCTAGTTTTCTGTTGCTGTTCTTGCACGTGCTTGTTCACAGGTTTGGTCTTCACAACTTCGTAGCGAACATGAGACCCCTTTTCGGAATTCACCTAAAATGAGCGCCGCGATTTTTGGCCATTTTCATGTGGCTGGTACTCAGCCGTCATCTAAACATTGTCGCATCTGGTGTCCAACTGCCATCTTTACATCGCCAAATAACTCCTTTTTCTATTTTCTATACCGCATTCCTCTTAACAGCTCTTTCTCTTTGAGTTTCTTCAAGCCAATTTGAGCCAGTGGCTGATTTCTCTTGATACATTTCTATTTTTGAGCTGTGGAACCTGCTGCTATGAGGACCTCGATTTTAGGAACCTACCTTTCGCTTTTATCGTGGAGGTGCCCGTGGTGTAATGGTTATTGTCGCAGGATATGGACATATCGACACGAGTTCAAATCCTGGACCTGACTGATTGCATTTCACATTGCACTAATACCCTTGGGAAAGGTATGAATCCAAATATTCTCCCTCCAGCTATGGGTAAATAGTAGGGCAGACTAGGTTCTTCAGCCTTGGTGAGGCAACTAGTCTAGGAGAAGGAAAGCTCTGAATTCAAACCTGTTAAACTCCGCTTAAAAAAATTGACCTTGTGTCATATCCTGTCCGAGCGGAGGGGTTGGGTAAATAGGACCTTTCTCTTTTATCGTGCCTCTCTCTCTCTATCTCTTCTTGCCTCCTTTATCTTTCTTTTCCACCATCTTGTGGTCGACCAGTAACTCGCTAGAAAACAATGCACAATCAAGTTAGATTAGACCTGGTGATGATGAAAGCAGTTCCTTACTTCTCACCAATACAAGGGTCAGTGCTTATGCATGACTATAAATCAAGATTTCAAAAACCATATTTTGTGGCAAGAAAACCTCTTCATTTAAAGATTATCAAAGTAGAAATGCCCTCCGATGTTAAGTTTTGTCTTTTACTAAACTGAACTTATCAATTAGAAACCATGTCGCCAATATTTGCTCCATTACCTAAAAGTACATATAGCCAGGTGGTCTGATTTCCAGCCGAAGAATCCCTATTTCTAAACCACTTTTGCCTAGCAACATTAGAGTCAATCAGACTGTTAAGTAACAGACTACAAAATTTTACATTTTTCAGCAAGGAGCCCAGACTGGGAGCCCCTGATGTCTCGGGGTGCTTTGGATTCTAAGCACTAATAAATATAAAGGGAAAAAATACTCGGAAAGTATTTATTTTCAAAGCCACAAACTCTGCACATTTGGAAGATGGACAAAATACAGCTATCATGCAATTTTATTTTCAGCGATCTGTGTTCAAATCCTGGAGTCAGATGTTCTCACATCACTTTGCTCTAAATTCTTTTAGAAAGACATTGATTCATCTGTTCTCCACCTCACACCAATGAGTAAATTGTTGGGTAAGCCGGATTCTTTTGCTTTGGTTGCCACCTATCTTTCAGAAGGAAAACTTAGAATTCAAACCAGCTGTACTCTGCCAAAAAATTAGTCTTGCATCATATTCTTCCCATGACAGAGGTTTGTGGAAATACTTTCTCGTCTCTTTACTATAATTGGCCATCTGTAATACTTGCTCTGCTAAATGTATAAAATAGTTGTATTTTATTTGAATCCTGGATAAAAACCTCTATTTCAGATTTTCTAATATTCGAAGCAGGACACAGCATTTATTTCATCAGCAGTGCCTAATTTTACAATTATTGTTAGTTTTTGATTCATACTATGCTAAATCATGCAAATATTTATATCTTTGCAAGTTAGACTATTTATCTACTATTTTGTTTGTCGTCAAAGTTTTCCTTCTCAAATGTTAGATTTTTTTGTATGCTCTGCGTCCTGGACAACTAGGAGAGAGCCCTTGTCAAATGACGAAGATCTTAGGCCATGATGCATCGTTAAAGAAGTCAATGTTATTTGCTAGCATTAAAGTAAGTGAAAAATCATCATAGGATCAAGAAAGATTTTTGAGTGTTAGTGGAGAGAGTAGAAAAGATGCAGACCAATATTTTGCTTCTCTCTCTTTCTTTCTATTCCCCCCCTCCTCCCCCTCTCTCTCCCCCTTCTTTCTCTCTCTCTCTCTCTCTCTCTCTCTCTCTCTCTCTCTCATTTTATTCTTTTTATATTTTTTTAGCCATCAGCAGTTTGACAGTAATGCATTTTCACATCAGTGTTCTGCTGGAGGCTCTTTTATCTCAAATTCAGTTAAGAAAAGTTGAGTCGTTCTCCCACTTTGGTGAAATCATTGGCAGATTCTTAGAAGATTCCATCAAACTTGAGAGTCCGTTCCCCAGACTTATATACTTTTCCTCACTATGTCTCTTTCTCCCATTATTTTTTCTGCTTTTCTATTGCGGACATTCATGTCATGACATTTGATGATCTAATGTTCAGCTTTTCAAGGTTCAAATAGACAATTTTGCTCCAAGATGTTTCCCATGAATTTATTGAGTAAACAGAATAGCCATTATTATTCCATCCTTCATTACCGACATTGGTTTATTGCTCTTCTTGTGCCAATGCTTGGAGCAGTTTTTAGTCTGTACAATGTTTCTGGAACTATGTTGATCAGGAAATCTCATATCGATATCAAAATCTCTTTGCAAACAGAAATTAAAGTATTTGAGTGAAGCGATAATTTATTGGGTAGTTAATGTCTGACTCAGAAGAGTTTCTTTCCAGTAAAAAGTTTATAGTTAATTTGTTTTTACATCATATCTTACCAAAACAAAGTTGAAAAGTCCCGAGAAGAGTCAGACCAAATAAAATAAAAAAATATTTTTTTAAGTACATAAACATTTTTATTAAGGTTTTAAATATTTGATATATTATCTTCTATTGAAATTTTAATCTTTTTTTAAATTTTTAATTTAAAAAAGAAAAATCAGTTCACTCTATACAAGAATCAAAGATAAAATCTCAATTCCATTCCACTGAAAGCGACTTATTAAAAGGAAAAGCCAAAATCTAAATCTATGTAAAGGTAAATAGTAAATTCATTAACAATTTATACTGGGTGGTGCAAAAGTCGCTTACCATTTAAATTTAAACCAAAAACTGAAATGAACGATATTTGTGGAAAATTATCTTTCACGGTTAGTTGAAAGTAATCTCCAAAAGTCAAAATAGACATATTTAAAAAAAAAAATTCATACACGTTTTTCATTACGAAGTTGTTCTTGAACAGTCGGCTGGGGCTGTAATATACACTGACTTCAGAGGGGTAAGACACCACCCCAATGAGCATCCATGATATGACACTAAACAGTCTGATAGTGAGGTCCAAGTAATGCTGGGGCTTTGGGGAATACGGAGCACTCCGTCATTGCCCTTGCTCCCAGGGCGCTTCTGGCCCGGCAGGGTAGCACCTAATAGGGCCCTATCTAGGAGTTAAATAGAACTGATGGCAAACTTATGCTAAACTGAATTGTTTGATTAAACTGAATAGCTTGAAATAGAAATGTTTTTGACAATTAAACCGTACTTACATTTAAACTGCGTGCTTATGCTAAACTAAATTGATTGAAATTGAACTGTTTTTGACATTGAAACTGTACTTACACTAAACTGAATTGTTATATATAACTATTTGAATCAACTGAAAAGTTTAAAATAGAAATGCTTTTGACTGTGTGCTCATGCTAAACTGAATTGTTTGAAATATAACTGATTATTTACATAAAAATGGATTTGGCATTAAATAACCTACAAAGGTTGATATGCCATAAGACCCAACCAACCAACCAACCAACCAACCAATAACAAAGTTGTTCAATTATTGAAATGGAAAGTATTATTTGTATCCCACTTTCTATATATGGCGTCCTGTCAGTGAGGTTTAGAATGTGCTAACTTTATTCTTTGCGGCGAGTTAAGACCATTCAAAAAGAGATGTCCAGGGTATGTCAATAACCTGCATCTCAAGGGAAGCATCACCCAAACCAAATATTAAACAAGACCATAGAACCAAACAAAAACAATGAAACTCTCAAGGATCAAAATAAAGTTAAAACTCTTTATAGAATCGAGAGAAATTAAAGTATGAACACAGGACAAAAAAAAAACGCTATCATACATAACTATCCATGTTACAAAAAGTACTTCAATGGAATTGTTATAGATTAAACGCGAATCATAACGAACTTGAACTGCTTCTAACAGACTTATGTCCAGATACTGTTAGTCAACAAGAAACTTTCTTAGAAAAAGACGATTGAATAGATATAAAGAATTATCAAACATATAATCATATACATGAACCAGGACGAAAAGCCTCTTGAAGAACTTCAATCCTGATGAGAAACAGTATTCCCAGAGCTAAATCAATATAACAACTCATTTTCAGGCAGTTGCGTTTCGAGTAACTCAACATAAGTCTATCAATTTATGCCCTTTATATATCCTGACCCCATGAACAAAAATGATTTCAAAAACCTGATAGAGCAAATACATGATACTGTTACACTAAATGCATTCACTTTTCTCCGAAGAGAAAACTATAACGATTATAAAAAAAAACTTAAAGAGACTGAAATACTAATGGTCGACCAGCGTAAGTTTTTATTCTACTGGATGATTTTAGTAGCCACAATACTGTATGAGTTAATAATGATACAAACCTCATAAAAGGAAAAACTGTGGAGAAATTTAACAACAAAAATGATTTATGTCTACTCAGCAAAGAAGCATATACATATATATATAAACCCTTTTTCATGAAACGATACGGTCCTTGACCGAACCGTGTGTACGTAATATTTATGCTTTATTCAAATTCAGTTTGTATGAAAGTTTTTGTCCAAATCAAATTCAATACAAAAAATAAAATTAGTTGGACTTCTTTTATCCTTCAGCAATTTATTGACCCTGTTGGACATCAATCAAACCGATTTTTTATGATAACGCCATTTTTTTAGATTAGACCAAGCTTTTATTTTTCCATTAGTTTAGTATACTTGTCTATTAGGAAGCCTTATTTCATGATCTTCCATCAATGCTCAATTGGGTTAAAGTCAGCTTAAGTGGGAGCCCATTGCATCACTCCTCATCACTTTTTGTTGTACTAGATGCACAGCAGAGAGCAGTATCTGGCTTAAAACTAAACATCCCCGCATTTTTATAGATAAAAGATATTATATTTTTATTAAAACATTATCAGAGGATTTTCAAAAGTTCCATAGCGTTTTCGGCCATTTCCATAAGACAGCTCAATTTTTGACTCATCATTCCATAATACTTTTTTCAGTCTTCAATGGAACAGTTTTGATGTTTCATGTTCTCAATGCAATCTTTTCTTTTTCATTGGAGTTGTTAGAAGCATTTTTGGCTTCATTGTGGATATATAACCAAATTTAAATTGAATGCGTTGAAGAGAAGCAGGACTGTTATAGATGTCAAAATATTACTTGATCTCATTTGCTTCTTTTTTTTTTTGTTGAATCAGGAGTCTTTTTTAGACTTTGAAAAAGGATACGGACCACTGATTTTGTAAGCTTTTATGGCCTTCCAGAACTTTATTGGTGTGAAGGATCCAGTGTTTTCGATTTCTTAATCAAGTCCGCTACTGTGCGATGTGAAAGATTAACCTTTGACGCAAATTCTTTGGGCATCGTAGCCCTTTAAGGACAGCAAATTATAGCAAAACAAGTTTCTGTCGATCTTCCTTTTTATACCGAAATAATTTGGATTCAAGAATTATCAAGAAGCTTCTCGAATGTTCAGGAACAAATTAAAAACTTGTAGAAACAGGCCTAAATTAGTTAATTTTTATTGTAAAACAAATTTTAATTAAAAATTTTAATTAATAAATAGTATTTTATTTCAAAAGAAATATAGAAATTATATAAAAATAAAATGATGAAAACTTATCCACACCTTATTTTACACGTGTTTTAATTAATTAAGTAAAAAAAATATTAAAAAGTAATTCTTATGATACCAATTAATTTCTATCTCAGATGTTTTTCATACTATTCTAAATATGAGCAAATATCTATTAATTTCGGTTGCGTGAAATTAGAAATAACATTGATTTAATGCTTTGTTCAAATTTATGTGAAAACTTATACCCAGAACTGTGTGGTTTAATGAGAGATCTCTACGCCGTCGGCCTGAGAGAGAGACGGCACAATTCATTAATAGCTTTCTTTAGAGTAGCAGGTTCAAAGAACAGCTTGGATCAGCTTCTCTCTGATTGAAAAGAAAAGGAGAGTGAATGCCCTAAGGTACTATTTCATTGGTAACGCTTTTTAGCATAAAGATAAATAATATAGTCAAGAATCTAACACCTGGAGAAGAAGGATACTTGTATGTGGACAACTTCCTCATTTATTACAAATCTAAATAAATGCACACTATTGAACGAAAATTGCCCCATCGTCATTATAAGATAAACCACTGGGAAATTGAAAATGGTTTAGCGATGGATATTGTTACGTGTTGTTACGTTGTTATTTCCTCGCTAAATGTTGTTAGAAAATAAAGTAGAGAAAAGCCAAGATATCAAAAGGTTTTTTATGAAGATTTTATGACAGCCAGAATAAAGGGTACCTCTATGCTGCAAGTCTCGTTGGTAGGAAGTAAGGAAATAGTTATGGAGTTGAGATGGAATTTAAGCAGCTAAATGCCTGAGCGAAATGTGCATCGTTAGGTGTAGCAAAGGTCGAGTTTTCTGTTTAAGGACAGGAATGATGTAGTCACTCATAAATGTGTGGTCCTAGTTGTTGTGGTTGTGAAGCGTGAATGTCTCCAGTATATGTTGCCCAGGGATGAAATAGCAGGATGTCTGAGCGATTTTATCGCGTCGCTGTCGACATAGGAAAAAGTTGGAGGCGACTTAAAGGTGTTCTTGTGTGTGGCGGATTGAATGCATCTAATTCATATTCAACTGGGAACCCTTGATCTAAGAGAATAGACTCAAGAGGTCGATAAATTAGATGGCTTTCCTCATGGTGTCGTGATGCTGCTGCTATGAAGGGGGCGAACTGTAAGTACGTCTGTCCTGTTCGAAAAGGTTCTAAGAAAGAGAGAGTTTGGCGGGCTTTCCCCATTTTGGTGCTGCCCGAAAAATGGCCTGGGTGAAAATATGCATCGACCCTAACTGTCAAATTAATTTATACGCCAAACAAAAATACGAACTTCTTTCTGCTACAATGGTTTTATATTCTGAAAAATTAAAACCAGATGTAGAATTTGGTTGTTGTTGTTTAGCATTAATTAAGTTGAAAGCGATTTTATTTACATTCTTTTACAATCAACGAGTCATCTGAAGCGTTGTATCTCGCGCCATCACTCGAAGTGAACTGTTCCAAGTTATTGCTACACATCTGTGTGGAAAAGTGGATAAATCCGACACTTAGAATAGGTTTAGTGATATTTCGTTCTTTATTCGCTGAACTTCTGTGAATAAAGTTCTGTGAATAAAGAACGAAATAAGTTGTGTCTGATTAATCCATTTTTCCACATATTCTATCATCTTGTCAGATTCACCAAAATCTACCATTTCACCACACACCAGTGTGCATAAGGAAGTAGTTCCCATGATACTGTTACTCTAAACGCATGCACTTTTCTCCGAAGAGAAAACTATTTTACGATTATAAAAAACTTAAAGAGACTGAAATACTAATGGTTGACAAGCGTAAGTTTTTGGGTGTAATTGTCGACTATAAACTAACTTTCTTACCGCAACTGAAACATCTCAAAAACTATTGTCACAAAGTAATGCATGTCCTCCGTGGATTGGCTCATACTTAAAGAGGAGCAAACTGACAAAACTTGCAAAAACGTTAGAGGGATTTTATTTGATCAAAAATAGATTACGGCGGCATCATACACGGATCAGCCAGAAAATCATATTTAAAGATGTTCCCTTTTACCATTCATTGAACCCTAAGACCGGCGCTTAGTGCGTTCAAGACCTCACCAAATGAAAGTTTATATGCAGAAGCTAATAAAATACCTCCTAACCTTAAATGGGAAAAGCTAGTGTTGCAATAAGACGCAAAACTAAGATACTGTCCATCCAATCATATCTTCAAAGATACATTCACCACACAAAACACAGACCTCTATTAACAAAAAGGAAAAGATAAACCCATTTGGGCTTTGAATGGAATCCCTTATCAAGGAATCAAAAATACAACTGGCCTCAATACACAACAAAATCATTGCAACTTGGACCATACAGACTCCAAAATAAATACTAGATTGATGCAAATTCTAACAAGCAAATACTCATCCCCTCACTTTTCAGGAAGAACTAGATAAAATTAAAGACAACTATCATAGTCATTCATCCATTTATACAGATAGATCCAAACAGAGAAAATAAAATGGGATGTGCCGAAATAGGTCAAGAGGAAATAAGCAAGAAATGCCCTTCAAGTGAAACCCCTATCTCCATTGCCGAAGCTTGTGTCAAAACTCTAGCACTTAACATTATTTTAATAGAATCAAAAGCTTGATAATATTATCTGGTTAAAAAACAACATTCGGCAAGTCATTAATTGTCAAGATACTATGAAAACTGAATTCAGAATCCGAGTCGAAAGAGGATGTGATATACTGGATCTCAAGTCATGTTGGAAAAACAGGAAACCCAATTCAGTTGCAAGATATGGATAGAGAAAATGACACAAACGTTGTAATAGTAGTGCACCGAAGAAATTGTTATCAGACCAACACAAGGAGAATGGAAGCCAGAATTTAGAAAATCCTGAGAGGAAGAAGTCTACTGGTCCGCTTGCGCATTGGACACACAAGACTCACTTATTCGCTTTTACTCAAACAAGAGGAACAACACCAGCGTATAACATGTGAAATACTCTGCTCTGTTGAACACTTCATCTTAGAATGCAAAACTTTCGTTCTTATAAGAAAATGCTTTGTCAGCGCAAATGATATGAAAGATCTATTTGAAAATGTCAACTTAAATAACATTTTATCTTTCTTGAAAGAAATAAATTTATAGCAAAAATTATAAACGTGAACCTGATCAATATCGTACAAAGAAGACTTTCAACAAGATTCCCCTCAAACCATTTATTAGAAAGAAATCCCAGACGATGCTGACAAATCATTAAAACGAAATAAAAAATCATAGATACCGGAAAGTGTAAATGTAGACGTATAACGTACGTTATTCCCTGTCCGTTAGGCGTAAAATAGCTCCTGACATTGATATGACATCGTAATCCATTAATAAACCATTGTGCTTGATGGAAGTGCTTGGTATCAGGTAGCTGTGTGCAGGGCAATCAAAGACAAAAAATGAAATGGATCATTAAAAAATATAGTTATGAATGTAGTGAAACATGTACAGATTAGTCCAATTTTGGAATTAAATAACCCGTAAAGAGGTGATATGTCGTTAAACAAAACAAGCAAACAAATATTTGCATAAATATTTTGTATTAAAAAATGGCATTAGATAACTCACGAAGATTGATATGCCATTAAACAAAATAACCAACCTAACCAAACCCGCCTCTGATGTTGTTGGTTAATAATAAGATAGGAGAAATGACTTCTCTTATGTATCATATAGTTGTCGTCTTACGTAACATAAAAATGAAAGGATTATTTAATTATAGATCATCAGTAAATCTCACTTAAACTTTGGCTTTTTTTTCTTCTTTTTCCTCTCTCACGATAACTTTCTGCATTTTAACCTTCAATTTTGTCTCTGTCCCTTTGGTTTCTATCTATCTTATTCAATTCTTTTTCCTTCAAACTTATTTTCTCTTTATTCTACATGCTTTTTCACGCACACACACACAAACACACACAGATAGATAGATAGATAGATAGATAGATAGATAGATAGATAGATAGATTTACTTTTGTTATAACAATAAAGTTTCTCATTAACCTGTAAGGAATAAGGAAGCAAGGTTTACGAACATATCTGAAAGCAAACACATTTAACATCATTATGAACTTAAGCCACAAAGAGGAACTTTCGCAATGTTTGTCTTCATACCCTGTCCGGTGGTAAAAGGTTCTGGTGGCGCCAAGGCCGGAAGTACCACCTTAGCCACTAAAACTATGGTATCACCCCTGTTTGGTGGCTGATGAGGACTGGGTATCACACGTGTTCTCACATATATGATAAAATTTTAATACCAAAATTCTTTGAAAGGCAAGATGACTTCGGAAAGACGAAGTGACCCCTAGAAAGTTGGAGTGACATCTTGGAAAGATAAGAAGCTGCATCAAATCCTGAAAAATGCAATAGACAAAGAATGCTCTCTGTCCGATGGTAGCGGAGAGGGAGATTATATCACCTGTCACTGATTTTAAAGAAAATGACGTCGTCGTTGAAGGTAGTTGGTCGTGAAGAACGAACGAGTTGGCTAAGACTGCCGTGTCTTAGCTCTATGGAACCGAGGAACGAACAAACAATCGAGTGACTAAGGCTATCGTGTCTTAGGGTTGCAGAGCTAAGGAACGAACTGCCGAGTGGCCAAGACTAGAGTGTCTAATCTCTGCGGCGCCAAGGAACGAACGGGTGACTCGTGACTAAGGCTACCGTGTCTTGGGCTGCGCGAACAGTAATCGACCAAAATGCTTAAGACTGTATGGCCTTATTATCCCCTTCGTGGTGCCTCCAGGACGCCTGCTTCGACAAGTTCGTAAGAACTGTCAGAGACGCTCCAACATTAAGGTTGGAGACCTCTAAAGGTCCTTAAAAAACCATCTCGCAAATCTATGAACATGTAAGGCGGATGCGACAACAAAATGTACGATCACGCCTTGGAGTATCGCTTACGAGTAACCAGATTCTAAGGAAGAGTAAAATGCAGACGCAGAGGTCTCCTTAGATCGTAAATTCAGGTCTAGGGCGAGCTGCCTGTGAGAATACTTGTCTTTATATAGGGCTAAAATGATGACACGCTACCGGGCTGAATGAATCGAAAGTTCATCCATATTAAATATCAGTGGTAGTAAAATACTTCATTAGCCAGGAATAGGCTTCTGGAGATTACCCACTCTATCTTGATAAAGATGACTTTCGCGAGACAGTCACTGCTAGTTTTTTTGACAGATGGATTGTTTATTTTTTCGCTGTTATTGCTAGTCAGGGTTACCAATGATTTCATCATTTCCGGTCGTAACCGACCGAAGCGTTTTTAAGCAAGCGGAATTGTTTGGTTTGTTTACATTTTAAACAGAGCACCACAAGTGTCTATATCTCTTGAAAACAAAAATGCCTAGTTCCCACAAAGTAATTTATTTCAAGAGAAATAAACTTTATAAAATCTGGCTTTGCATATTTTTCCCCATGCTTGTGAAAAACATTGAATTTAATGTAACAAAAATAATATACATTCAAGTAACGACAATATTATACACCCCGCCCCCAAAAAGGAGTATATAAAGAAATATATCGACTAACTTGCTTGAAGCAATGCCGTCAACAAACAACCATCAGTTTAACCCTTATTAATGATAAAATACCTTTCTTTGGTATTTTATGTCAAAGTTTATTTTGAAGCCAATTTTAAGGGTTTATTCTTCTTCCGGAGTAGAATCAACCCGGACAACCGTGTTCTTCTAGTTTCTGATGTTGAAAACGGAGTTTGCAGTTTCTTTAAGTGGACTTCGAGTAGACCACCGCTTCCTCCTCTTTGATGAATATCTTTCTGTTTAAACTCGAATTTTCTTTCTCCTATGGAGGCTTTTACCACATCTTCTGACTAGCCAACAGCTTCCCTTGTTGGCAAAAAGTCAGATAATTCCGCTTCCAGACCTTTGACTCAACTTTCTTTTGAAGGGGAGAGCATACCAAAACCACAAATAGCCTGCAGTTTCTTCAACAAGAAACAATAAAAACCCTGTAATGTAAGGAAAAGTGGCTTAGCCTAAGACTTATGTGCCTATTTTGCTCAAGTTACTTTGCTTAAGAAGAATCTGCCTAAAGTCGAAGGCGAATAAACAAAAACCTTGCAAAGCAAAAAGAGAAAGACAAGCAGAGCCTACTGCTCAAGCAGAAAAAACTAAAAGAAGACGGAGAACTCTTATGGCCATCACTTAAATGACAGTAAGGGCGGGGGCTAACGGCACAACTTCAAAACAGCCAATCGTATTTGTGCAGATGTTAACTGCCGAATTTATAAATTTCAACAAGACATGCCTGAAAGTATTAACAAAATCAAAAAGAATTAGAAATTCCACGAGAATAAAAATATTTCATTCACATCAGAAAATTCCCAAACACTTTATAATTTTGTTTATGCGTAATTATTGAATAAGATTATACCACATGTAACTGATCAAGCAACGATGTGATATTTTGACTTTAAACATAAGGAAAACAATTTTTTTCACACCTCTATAACCACTCAGATACCCTGCCCCCGTATTTTACAGGATAAGTCTCTAACCGAGGGGGAGTAATTTTCGAGCTACACATGAAAATCATGGGATGCAGTTTGTCGGGTGGTAAGCAAAGTGGGTGAATCCGAAAGTGGGATCAACGGCAAACTTTACCAGATGCAGGGTGAAAGAACCTTACTGTTCAACGGTCAGGATTAGATATTTCTATAAGGAAACTACTGCTTCTTATCTTTAAGGGTGAAATCTGTTGATGAGAATATTAAAACAACCAACAAAAGACTACCATGACTCTAATCCAAACCGTACATCAAAATTGCATCGTTGGTAAACAAGGGGCACGTTCAACTGATGTTGGAGATCTGGCCCCGGTGTTCAAAAAATCTACAACAAAGACCAAATCCAACTAACATAGATGTGTTGCGGAGCCGATAAGCATGTCGACCCCTGCAAATGATTTAAGTTAAAGCGTGTGAGTAATTGACAGCCAAAGACAATGAAGGAAACAAAGGTGAGGTAACAAATATAACAAAGGTGACAATTTATTGTCGTATTTACAAACGTGTGTGTAAAGTCTGTGGCAGTGGTATTTGTCTTCAGCTAGATGGATATTGTCGGTAGCTTGTATAGTCGAAAAGTGGCTAGATGATCTTTGCTGGTAGCCGATGTGGGTCGAGTCGTAGGATGCAGCAGGATGATCATTGCAGGTGGTTGAAGTCGGTCGAGTCATAGAGCGCAGCTGGACGATCGTTGCAGGCTGATGGTGTCGGTCGAGTCGTAGAATACAGCTGGATGATCATTGCGGGAAGCTGAAGTCGGTCGAGTCGTTGAAGTGCAGCTGGATGATCATTGCGGGTAGCTGGTGTCGGTCGTGGTTGGTTAATCGAAGTCCTAGTTTTAAAAGTACATTGGGTTAACCGGGGATGCGTCAATGTAGTTGCTAGACGGTACAGCGAGTCGTACATGGGCTAGATGCTGCAATGCTATATCAGTCCGTACAGCGCGTTGTACGTGGACTGGCTGCTGCATTCCTGGAGCGTCGTGGTCGTTGGCAGCTTGGTCGCGTAGAGTCGGGTGAGGTGGCGACTAAGACTAAGCCGTGTCTTAGTACTACGGACCAAGTGAACGGCCGGGGAAACCATGGCTAAAGTTTGCCAGGCCTTAGTACATACGAAGTCGAGCGAGCGAGTCGGTGAAGTTAGGGCTTTGTCGTGCCCCTAGCTGTGCAGACGTATCGGAGACGATGGCTTCGACAAAGTTGCGCGGACGTATGGGGACGGTAGCTTAGGCTGTGCCGTGCCAAAACTGTGCGAACGTATCAAGACGGTAGCTAAGGCTGTTCCACGCCAAAGCTGTGTGGACATATCGAAGATGATAGCTCAGGCTTTGCCGTGCCAAAGCTCCACACTATCGAGCAGACAGACCCAGAGGCCGAGGCTAAGATTGGCAGTATCTTAGTGCTGTGCTGGTAGGGAAATGGTAGGTAAAGGCTAACCCGTGCCTTTAGCGCTGCGCGGCCAAACGGACGAACAGAACCAACCAAATGATTAAGACCGGGTGGTCTTAGAGTCCTCTTCATGTTTGCCTCCCGGCCGTCTCCTTCGATGAGTCGTTAAGGACCGCCAGAGATACTCCAACCCGCTGAAGGCGACCTATTGTGGTCCTTAAAAGGACCTTTTGTGCATAACTATGTGATGGGAAAGGCGAATGCAACCACTATATGTAAGATTCAGTTTTTCGGAGCCTCGCTCTGAAAGCGGTTCTTGAGAGCGTCCGGGGACCTTTGGTATTTGACTATGTCTTCCACCAGACGAAGCTTGACACAAGGTCAATGTCCCGAAGGCCGATTAAAGTGGGGATAAAGGGGAGGGGGAGGTCGGAAACGAGCCGAGACTCGAGCCCTGCTGGTCTGTGTCGCTCATCGGCTCACTTAGTGTAATGTGAGCCTGATGAGCCAGGTGGTTTCATGGACCCAAGGATGGGCCCGAGCACGTACGCCAGATTACGGCTCAAACTAGACGCGAGGTCTAGTGCCATACATCAGTTTTCAAAAGGAGACAAAAATGCATCTCGCCCACCTGGAGGCAGCCTAGTCGAAACTAGGAGCCTTAAGGCCTCAAGTCAGCCATTGTTCCTTTTCGGAGCCACGCTCCTGACCAAAGTCTTGAACAGGCTCCGGGGGCTTTGAAGAAAGAGTCTGGGGACCTCTGTTATTTATCATACGTCCCACCAACGCACGAATGTGGCACAAGGCCGTTTTTAAGGTTGATCCGGTCGCAGGTCCGAAGCCCACATTCGTCCGGTAAGGCCAAAATTACCTTCGGCCCCGTCGGAGGAACTCTCCAGTGCCGAGGCACACCTGCCAGAAGCGTCCAGAGTTACGACCTAATAACTGGAAAGGAAACGTCACAAACGCCATAAAAGAGGACTATTTGCCAATGTCTCCCACCAGACAAGGATTGAGACAACGTCAAAAGCCCGAAGTCTGATTAAATTGGGTTTAAAGGAGTGGGGAAGGTCGGGAACGAGCTGAGGCTCGAACCCTGCTGGTCTGTGCTGTTCATTAACCCACTAAGTGCAATGTGGGTCAAATGAGGTAAGCAGTTTCACGAACCCAAATGTATGCCGGGTTATAGGTTGAACTAGACAGCAAGGTCTAGTGCTATACATGGAGGACAAAGGAGTCAATGTTGCAGCTCGCCCACCCAGAGGTAGCCCAGAGGAAAATAGAAGCCTTACGACCTCAAGTCTGCCATTGTTACTTTGTGGAGCCCAAACGGGCTCCTGAGAGCGTCCGGGGACCTCTAATTGTTTTCGCCGCAGAAGACTTTTTAATATAAAGGGAACGCAGCGCCACTCTGCCGGGCGTGTAAATAGAAAGTTCTTCTATAAGAAGATGGGTGTAGAAATAAAGTCCTTCATTAGTGAACAGGTCGCGACAGATGCAGAAAAACGTTACTAATGCGATATTTAACGTTAGGAATTTAACCGCAATTAACCAGCAACCTTAGCATACAGCATCTGCACAATATAGACATTATATGCATGTAAGAACATCGATATTACCATCGTGAACTAGTCGAAAAATGCCATGATACCGGTAATGAGTGAACATTTGTCTCGACAACTGCAGGAAAAATTCCGTCAATGTCACCATTGGAAGTGTAGGAGTGTTTCTCGGTCTTCGTGTCTTAAAATCACTTCATTGCATGAAGAAAATCCGACCGAGAATTATGAGAGCTGCATTTTCAAGCAACCCCTGTACAATGATTGTCTCTTGGTACTGTCCCACCAATATCAATGATGAAACGGATATCACCACCTTCTACAACGAGCTATCTTCCCTTGCTTGACATATTTCCAAATATCACGTACTAATCGTCGATGGAGATACGAATGGTCAAATAGGCAAAGATGAAAATAATAAATTTTGCTTACACAACCAGCCAAATAAAAATAGCAAATACCTCGCTGATTTTTTCCCTCGAGAACTGTCTTTCATACCTAAATATTACGTTCTAAAAAAGGCGAGAAAAACATGGCCCTACACCTACCCAAATAACGCTAAATCACAGTTAGATTATATACTTAAAAACAAGAAGTGTATAAAAAGCGCCCTAAACTATAATGCATATCCCTTTTTTGAAGGAGTATCTTCCTATCTCAGGATCGCCTCGGCAAAGATAAGCCCGTGTCCAGGCAGACGTTAGAAACAGTCAAAATCACACGTTACGAATGATCCTCATTTACCGATAGAGATATAAGCAATAAATGTGGGGTTATCCTAGCCCACTAGTGACTTATATAGGCAATTTTTGTTTTGAAAAAACGCAACGTCATCTATGTTGTCAGAGATAGGAATTTTTCACCGCCCTCGAAAGCGAAACTTTGTATTAGCTCAAGACCCCATCGCCAAATTCGTCAGCTAGCGGAATTTTCCGTTACCAACACGGATGCTCTGTTCGAGACAAATTAATTTGGCAAGCCGTCTCGAAAGTATTTTTTAACAGTTGAGCATAGCAGGTAATATTTGCAAACTTCTCTTAACGCTATAATGACTTGTTTCCTAATCACACATAATCAAAGAGAAGCTTCCTGTCTAAAATCGGACACATACAAACTCGGCAATTTAGCAACCTGTCTCGTTTGTAAAACCTGCAGTCACTGACAGCTGGTTTCACTGATCGATGGATTCTTGGTCCGAGGCGAAAAGGTAATTTGATTCCTTTCACTTGTATCAGTACTCACCAACCAGACGCCTGTTCCAACCAGCGACAAAGTCCTGCCTTTAATCAGCTGCAGTTAATGTCTTTCTTGCATTTACAGTCCTTTTCAGGTAAACTCGAAAGTCTTTACAGTTCTTTAAAGCATTACATGTCTTGCTTGGTCTCTACGGTCCTTTAAAGGACTACAGCGAGTCTTATTTCCCCTTTACTGCATCTTTCAAGGTAGTGAACTCACTACCATCGCGAGAATAATGATGTAGCAGCTAGTCAGTTGCAACAGGCACTCGGTGCAAAGAACCAGTTCCCGAGCACTGCTCGAACTTTTGTCGAGTCTTCGAATCCAATATCGACCAATCTCCTGGTAAACTGTCGAATAAACTATCAGGGCGTTGTTCATCCTGCTTCTGTAAGCCGGCACTTCTGACTCTCCGACCGTCTACAGTTACCTGGCCATACAACTACACCTACGACCGGTCCAAGACCAACAAGACTAATTCAATATCTTCTTTCGACCTAGCATGTACTTTGCATGAAAAGTATGGACTTTACTCGAGTTCTCCGTGTATCGTATTGCCAAATAGAGTAAACATTTAAACTTATACTTTTATCTTTGTCATCCTTGCATAGTCAGTGCCAATATCATTACATTAAAAAAGTTTACAGGAATGACTATTGGGTTTCAAGGTAATTTAGTTGTTGTTATTATCTGACTCCATTTTTGATTTCTCTGTCTTTTTATCCCATGTTATTTTGCTGGTTTGACTTCTTGGTCTATGAAGGCTGTAAAGGAATTATGTGGAAAGAAGACAGGAAAAGAAGATAGGGGTCCAAAATGTCTTTTATATTTTGACTTTATTTCTGGGTTCAACAACTATTCAGTGGGTGGGGAAATTATTCCTGAATACAAATGAAATGGTTGGGTCTCCCAAACAAAGTGTTAAAATGTGTTAGTTGCTTTTGGGCAATAAGGTCATTCTTCGGTGTTTTCAGTTGCAGTTGTTAAGTCCATTATATAATGTCTTAGTTAATATGTTAATGAGTCCATTATTTGGAGTTTTTAGTCATGGGTCGTTGGTAAAAGAGACTGCTGCTACTTGTGGAAAGATTAATCAGCGTGCCGCTAAAAGACGGACGCGTTGGGGATTTCCACCAGCCGCAAGAAAGATTTTTCGGTTTCGGTTTCTTTGTTTAATGGCATATCAAACTTTGTAGTTTATTTAATGCCAAACCTATTCTCCCAGAAGAACAGTAGTGGTACTATTTAATCCATAGCTGGGAGGATGAGGAGGTTCATACCTTTCCCAAGGTCATTTGCCCGAAAGTGAACGTAATAGCACAACTGGAGTACAAACTCGCTTACTACGATTCCGCAGTCCATTGCTTTAACCATTACACCACGAGGACAGCCCCACCAGAGATTTTTGTGTTATCACTTCGCCAGTATCTGCTTAAAGAGAACGGGTTTCTTTCTTTTTCCGAGACAACTCCTTTTTTGCGCATGCGTCGCACCTTTTCCTGTCAGGGGCTTCTGGAAGTTTCTGCACCTTTTATATTTATTTTTATTTTAATTTTAATTTTCTTTTTCTATCCACTACATGACGTATTAACCGTCACTGCAATACGCTAATTGTAAGAAACAAATTCGATACTGTATAAGAGATATCTGAAAGATATACTCCAAGTGACGGATATGAAAACTTCCTCACTGCTAATAAGAAACAGCAGCAGAGTGCATACCAACCTAAACATGAGCGAAATGTAGAGTTAAATGGGAATCATTTACAGTTAGGGAAAAAAGAGAAAATTTAAAAGCACCCTTAATCAATGAAGGAAACCCAACAAATACCAACGCATAGACATTATAGAAAGCACAGAAAGAACTAACCAACACATTCTAAAAAGAGCAACTGGAAAATATTCAAGGTCGAATCAATAAAATTCGAAATTCTGTGAAAGATAGACAATCACGAATCGCATGGCAGTCAGTAGATGAAAGGAACAGAAAGAAGCGCACATCAAGAGCAGAAGAAAGCACTGTCTCCCAAGAAAAACGACGTCTGAAGAAGAAAGAACATTACAATAATTTACTGGGACACTCTTTAAAGAAAACTGACAAACCAATCCAAAAATCAATTATAGCTAGCTAGGCATGAAACTAGGACAGTTGTTACAGTTTTGAAAAAAAAAATTAAAAACAGAAAAGTTGCAGTTCTCGACAAATATATTCTGAAATTTGGAAGACAAGAACATTTGATGACATAATTCTTTGAATATGCAACGCAGTCTATAACAAAACACGACAGAGAAATGGACGAAAGGTTACATTTCTCCTTCCCCAAGGTTCACTAAGAGGCATAACTGTAAATGTTATAGCTCCTAAAGTTTATAATGCCCTGCTTCTAAATTGCATCCAATCGGAAATTGAGAAAATTCTTAGAAAAAGTCAGAATGGCTTTTGAAGTAATCGATCCACATCTTCACAGATTCTGACAATCCATTGAAGAATCGAAGGAGTACAAGCAAAGAATCTCAATTCACCACTACTGTTCATAGATTTCTCCGAGGCATTCGATCCCATACACTGAAGATAAAGCAAATACTACCGCTAAAATGATGCTTTACAAAAGCACAAAAGCAATGGTGTGCTCTCCTGATGGAGACTCTGACTTCTTCAACATACTTGCTGGAGTCTTGCAAGAAAATACACAAACACCATATCTATTTATACTCGGCTTAAGCTACGTATTTCGACCATCAATCGAATGATAAAAGACAATGGTTTCGCATTATAAAGATAAGAAGCAAACAATATCCGGTAGAAAGTATAACAGATGCAAACTACGCAGATGATTGAGCACTTCATACAAATACACCAGCCTAAGCAGAATCCCTACTGCATAGTCTGAAGCAAGCAGTAAAAGACATTGGCCTCTATGTGAATTCAATAAAACAGAATACACGAGTTTTAAACAAAAAGGGGCCGTTTCCATCCTAAGTGGCAAGCCTCTAGAATTAATGAACTAATTCATATACCTAAGAAGCAAAAGCTCATTTATTGAAAGTAGTGTCAATATATGACTAGAGAAGGGGTGGACTACTATTGACAGGTTATCAATTGTATGAAAGTCTGATCTATTCAATGAAATAAATGAGATTTCTTTCAAAGTGTAGTTGTATTCATACTACTATTTGGATGCACCACAAGGATGCTAACAAAACATAGAGAGGAAAAGCTAGGTGAGAACTATGCAAGAATTCTGTATGCTGTCTTGAATAAATCCAGGAAGCAACAACCTACAAAACAGCAGCTGTACAGCCACTTATCTCACAAGCTATTCAAGTAAGACAAATAAGACATGCAAAGCACTGTTTGATAAGCAACAAAGAACTCATAAGGGGCATAGCTGTGCCAGAGGTGGCTGCTCAGCAGATTTGCATTAGTACAGTACAGACATAAGATGCAGTGTAGAAGATATACCAGAGTTGGCTGACCAGCAAAGACTTGCATTAGCTCAGTGCAGACATACATGGTGCATTCAGTAGGTTTCCAGATTTTTTTTGTACTGGCATTTAGAATTGTCATAGACTCTTGAAAATTCTGTATGTTATTGCTATTTTTATGATTTCAGCTTCAAAAGAACAGCTACAGCAACAATTGGAATACACCCTACTAAAGCCCGATTGTCACAACTGGTGAAATTCAAAAATGTAATCTGACACTTTAGAAGAATATGCAATAAATTTGTATTTTAAACTTGTAAAAAATGCCACAGAAGCGTATGGAATGCTTCAGACTGCTTTTTGACCATCTTGCATGGATCGAGGATAAGTTTTTGAGTGACATAAGAGATTCAAGGAAGGCACGGAGTCTGTGAGGGATGATGTGAGGTGTGGGAGGAGTAAGGAAGTCAATACACCAGACTTCATTGGCCAAAGGGTTAGGGTTACTATGTTGAGGTTTTAAGGGAGCTCAGGAAGAGATTCTGTTGGAAAAGGCCAGCACTCTTCAAATCGGGTCAGTGGCATTTCCATTAAAACAATGCACCCGTCCACAACTCCATCCTTATCACAGACTATTTGAGCAAGATGGGCATCAAGACAGTTCCTCACCCTCCCTATAGTCCAGACCTTGCTTCTTGTGACTTTTGGTTATTCCCAAAGCTCAAAGTCTGTTGTTATGAGATAACTGAGGAGATGAAAGAGGCTGTGATAAAGGTCATTGACACGTTCACACAAGAGGACTTCCATGGGGCCTTCCAGAAGTTGTAGGAACGGTACAAGTGCATTGTTAGTGGAGGCGATTACTTCGAAGGGGACTAGAGTTTTATGTGTGTACTATAAATAAAAGTGCCCATATGAAAAAAGTCAGGAAACATATTGAATGATCCTCGTAAGATGCAGTGTAGAAGACATGCCAGAGTTGGCTGACCAGCAAAGACTTGCGTTAGCTCAGTGCAGTCATAAGATCCTATTAACCCAACCCCTCCGCTCGGGCAGGATATGACACAAGGTCAATTTTTAAGCGGAGTTTAACAGGTTTGAATTCAGATTTTTCCTTCTCTTAGACTAGTTGCCTCATCAAGGCTAAAGAACCTAGTCTGTCCTACTATTTACCCATAGCTGGAGGGAGAATAATTGGATTCATACCTTTCCCATGGGTATTAGTGCTATGTGAAATGCAATCAGTCTCGTCGAGGATTTGAACTCTTGTCGCTGTGTCCAATTCCTACGACGATAACCATTACACCACGAAGACGAGTGAGATTTGGCTGATCAGCAAAGACTTGCATTAGTATAGTGTAGACATAAGATGCAGTGTAGAAGACATGAAAGATTTAGCTGATCAGCAAAGACTTGCATTATCTCAGCGCAGACATAAGATGCAGTGTTGAAGACATGTCAGTAGCCATAGGAATACATGGCAAGAGAGAATTAGGGAACTCTACAGTCAGTACAACCTGTTGATAATGATGGAAATGATTTTTGCTATGAACCAATCTCAAACAATCTGGAGTTTACATTTAGAAAAAATCTTTTGAAAAAAATTAGTTTGCTTTTTTGTAAAAACAATACTCTTTTTTTGTAATGATCGTAGATATATATATATATATATAGGCACATTTTAATATATATGTAGATTTTTCATGTTTCCACTAACTTAAAGAATTGTAAATTTTTTTTTCAATGTTAATAGTTAACATATGCGAATTCATGACATGCGCAAATATTAAATCAAACTAGGAAAATCAATTTTTCTTTATGGAATATTTTCAATAATCAAAAAAAATTTAAGTAACCATAAAAAAGCTAAGATATTTGCTTATTGAATTTTATCAAAAATTCAAAAATATTCACATAAGTTTATTAATTTAAACTGAATTTTGAAATGAGAGTCATAAAATTTTAAATAATCCTAATCACAGTTTAAAAAAATGGTCGAAGCAAAAGAAGTTAATCTTTATCATTAACCACATAGAACAAATATGGAGCAAATACTTCTAGTTTATGTTCTTCTCCAAGAAGCTGTTACACCAATAATGATGCTGTACAAAGACACAAAAATAATGGTTGACGCATTTAATGATGACAGATTTCTTTGACATTATTGCTGGTGCTTCTTGTAAATACACCAGCTCAAAGTGAATCTCTACTGCATACACAAGAACAGGCAATGTTATATGATTAAGGAATGATTTGTTTTTTATTTTAATTATTTTTCATTAATTATATTTTATCATTCAGTTTGGTTGGGCTTTGAACTATTCGGGTTAAGAGTTCAGGTGTGTAGTCAATTGGTGCAGTTTATGCTTGCACGCAAAGGATATGACAATCACCATTGTCATAAAAAAACCCTGAACAGGAAATGGGGCAGGAGTGTGGATGACGTCATACCCAGAAGAGATGGGCTGAGAATTTGGAAGATTTTGAAAAAAATCACGTCAGTTGAGTTCTGACCATGGTGTTGAAAAGTTGAGTTCCGACCACAGTGTGGAGAAGTTGGGATCCAACCATGGTTTTGAGAAGTTGGGGTGTGACCTGGCAGATTGGACCATGCAGGCAGAGAATTGGTCTGCCTTTGGGGCATAGAGAATTGAGTTTCTGACGTTTGCAGTGGCAGTTAAGTTCTTTGGGTCCTGACCAGCAAAGATGAATTGAGATCTAAAACACCACGGGATGTGCCGAACTTTGGGGGTGGTGTTAGCATAGTATGATATGAAAGACTTTTAAGAATTGTCTCTCTTTCCTCATGTCAAAGAACCAAAGTTGGAAGTTAATAGATGCGTTTGTGTCTGAACAACAGCGTCCGCCAGCATTTGTACATGTATTTGCCTGTGTGTTTGCATATCTATATGTGTTGTATAGCCATGACCAACTATACAAACACATAATACATATACATCTACATATGCATGCAGAATCATAACGATGACACAATAAAGACGAGCGACACAGGTCTTTAGAAAAATATACCTCTCACTTTATTGAAAGGGTTGTGTGTGAGAGGGAGTCGGAGACCGAACAGAACTGCAACATATTGACCCCCACTCTTATGGCCATCAGCGTTTCTTTACCATTCTCCCCTGGCTGCTCAACCGGGGGCCTGGAGGACCAGCCTCTCTGGGTGCTGGTTTTCTCTACCACATCTTATCTCCAACTTGTCTGATCCCCAACTGATTGAATTTCCTGTGCACTGAGTTATATAATAGTTTAATGCCTACCTTCTTCTTGTGGGCGTCACAATTTCGCACTCATTCAACCTGTCCACGGTCAAGGTCATAATATCCTGATATTCCTCGACCAGATGCACCTGTTATTTACACCGGTGCATTTCCTATTTCGACAGCCCGGCCGGGTCGTAGGTCAATATGCAACATATGTACTGTTGTGATGGATTATGATTACAGCTATACAACAGCAGCAAGAGACATTGGTCTCTATATGAACTCAGGTAAAACAGAATTCATGTATTTTAGTCAAGATAGTGGCATTCCCTTATTAAACAACAAGCCTATGGAATTTGTTTTAGTTACTTCAGTAGTAATATCTCATCAACTGAAACCAATTTCAACATATACACAGGTAAAGCAAAGATAGCTATTTACAGTTCATTGTCTATAAGGAAAGTTGATCTCTGATTAAATGAAATGGGATTTCTTTTAAGCTGGAGCCAAGTCAGTACTACAGTATGGCTGCACCATGAGGACTTTAATATATGTCTGCAGAAAAAGCTTGATAGTACCTACATAAAGATGCTGCAAGCTATTTGTAACAAATCAAGGAAGTAGCATACTACAAAACAACACATAAATGGGCACTTACCACCCATCATACAAACCCTCAAAGTAAGCTGAACAAGACATACTGGGCACTGCTGGAAAAGTAAAGCCAAACTCATAAGTAATGTTCTTCTATGGATTCCAACACAATGGCCCATCAGTGTTGCTTGACCAGCAAAAATATAAATTATTCAGCTCTGTGTGGAAACTGGATGCCATCAAGAGGATTTACTGAGAGTGGCGACCGATAGTGATGGAATCAAGAGAATTCACACTGTGGGAACACTTTGATGATGATGAAGAAGATGATAATAAATGATTGATAAGAAAGAAATGAGGCAGTAAACTTGAAGATGATAGTTCTAATTTTGTAGGTTATCTGAAGTACATTTCTTTTTTTTTTACTTTTGTAGTTGGTTTGTTTTTTCCTATCCTGTTGGGTAGTAACCTCAATATGGTGTTTCCTGGAAAGAAGGCACCATATGTGTCAACTTTTTTTTTTGCTTCCGACTTTTGCTTCTTTTTTTTTGTATAATGGTTTCATGTTATCGGCTGTAACTTTACTCTAGAGAAACAAAATTATTTCCTTTTCTTTTTTTAATCTTATTCTTACTTTCTAAGCTCAGCTTATTTCTTTATCCACTATTTGTGGACAGTATTGCATCATGGGATATCACTGACAAATCATTAGCATTTGAAAAACATTCATAGCATCTGAGACAGCAGCACCATATTTTAGGCCAGCACTCAGTGGAACTGAATGAGTCAGCAAAAAGTGAAATGGCAGCAAGTAACAACCTGTAACAAATAAATGATAAACAAAAAAGAAACATATGCCTACAAAAATTTGCATCAGATAACTCAGTCACCTGAGGAGAGTTGGTGAATAGAGTGGGGAGAACATGGCAAAAAAAAAGTGAAGCAATAAATATCATGGCTTTCTAAATTCACTGAATATCAAGAATAGCTTCAAAAATCTTAGTAAAATTCAACTAGTTGAGATGTTAAAATTGAAACAAATAAATTCAATATTATTCCTCCAACACCTCAGCTATGAGTCATTATAACACAATGTTAATTTTTAATCAGAGTAAAGCTGGTCTGAATTTAAAATTTTCCTTCTCCAAGATTGGTTGTCATTTCAAGGACAAAGATTACAATCTGCTCTTCTATTTTAATGAAAGCTGGAGGGAAAAGAAATGGAGTCATACCTTTTACAAAGGAATTGGTGCCAAGTGAAATACAAATAGCTTCAACCAGAATTCAAATCACATCTTGTTCAGGATGCATGCTCAATTTCAAGAAGTTAGCAAAACCTGTTCAGCTTGATTTGCTGTCAAGATTTTTCCCTCAATCAAATAACTCATTAATTCTAGTCAAGCTTGTCTATAGAGATAACAGCTATTCAGTTGCATCTTCCTGAATAATATTTGTTAATAGTAAAAGATTTGTTTGTCCTAGAGTTCAGTTATCATCTTTCTAATATTGTGCTATATCAGTGATGAGACAATTTTTAATATGTACAATGGAACAGAAGTAAGTCTTTACTCAACCTTTCCTTCTCCTATTTTGATTGTCTTACAAAGGACCCATTATGCTAAACTATTTTGTCTATAGCTGGAAAGAGAAAAGATTGACTCATGGCTTTTCCAAAAGTATAAGCATGAAGGGAAATGCAACCAAACTTATCGAGGATTTGAGCTTGGATCATTGATTTTATTTTCAAAGATGATAAGCGTCACATCAAAATGCCTTAAAGCTATTTCACTATATTCTATGGTGAAGTCAATCATAAATCTCATATGATTAGTTTGAAGGACATTGATGAATTCATATGCAATTAATCATTGTATTTGGTTTGTCCAGATTAATTTCCTCACATTTGATCTTGTTTTTCTCATGTGTAAAACCAATAGGAAGTTTTAGAAGGAAAAGAAATGTCCAAAGGAAATGCTTAAATGTATTATAATTTCAGCAAATGCTTGAATGAAAACAATTGCTTTTCAAATCACTGGTGTACTGGAGTATTTTCCAATCAATTATCTTTATTTTTAATTGTGATATTTCAGAGATATCATGGAGAGTATTTGGAGTTGCTGTTTGATATATCAGGATCATTATATAGGTTTCCAGACTTTTTTTTGTATGCACACTTTTATTGATAGTACACACATGAAACTCTAGTCCCCTTCAAAGTAATCTCCTCTGGCTACAATGCACTTGTTGTACCGTTTCTACAACTTCTGGAAGGTCCCATGGAAGTTCTCTTGTGTGAGCGTGTCAATGACCATCGTCACAGCCTCTTTCATTTCCTCAATTGTCTCATAACAACAGCCTCTGAGCTTAGGGAATAAGCAAAAGTCACAGGGAGCAAGGTCTGGACTATAAGGAGGGTGAGGAACTGTTTTGATGCCCATCTTGCTCAAATAGTCTATGACAAGTATAGAGTTGTGGACTGGTGTATTGTCCTGGTGGACATGCCACTGACCCGATTTGAAGAGTGCTGGCCTCTTCCAACAGAATCTCTTCCTGAACTCCCTTAAAACCTCAACATAGTAACCCTAACCCTAACCCTTTGGCCAATCAAGTCTGGTGTATTGACTTCCATACTTCTCCCACATCTCTCATCATCCCTCACAGACTCTGTGTCTTCCTTGAATCTCTTATGCCACCCAAAAACTGATGCTCGATTCATGCAAGATGCTCCAAAAGCAGTCTGACGCATTCCATACGTTTCTATGGCATTTTTTCCAAGTTTAAAACAGAATTTTATTGCATATCATTCTTCTAAAGTGTCCTCACGTCCAGATTGCATTTTTGAAATTCACCACCTGTGACAATCAGGCTTTAGTAGGGTATATTCCAATTGCTGCTGTAGCTGTTAATTTGAAGCTGAAATCATAAAACTTGGTCAGTCATCTCATAAGATAAATAACAATAACATAGTGAATTTTGAAGTGTCTATGATAATTTTAAATGCCTGTACAAAATAAGTCTGGAAACTTATAGAATTTGCCATGTAAATCGAGGAGGGAGATATGTGCTTCTCTAAAGGACAGGTGCACACACACACACACACACACATATACATATATGTGTCTATGTGAGGTTTGTTTATAAAGTTCTTGGCCTCACCCAAATTTTAGATGACACACACCTAGAACTTTTGAAAAAGCCTCATCTGCACAGAAATAATGACACAAATCTGAATTAGTTTTTCAGTTTGATAAGAATTTGTAGTGTGGCCATTGCAAAAATGTTCTGCTCTGACATTTCTTTTTGTCTGTGGCTTAGGACTTTTTGAATGACCCTTGTATATGTTTATATATATATATATATATATATATATATATATATATATATATATATATATATATATCACAAAGGAAATAAAGCATTTGTAATATCATCTAGTTTAAACTTCAGGTTTTCAAATTCAACTGATTAAATTATATATATATATATATATATATATATATATATATATATATATATATATTGTCATCCACAGACAGACTGTTTCGTTGTATCACAAATCTTCAGTGTGTCTAGACTGGCTAAATTCCCGAAGCTGGGATCGAAACCCGGCTGACTCAAACGCCAATCTGAGATTCTACCACTCAGCCACGAGGAAACTAGCACAAACGTAGGAAATTTAAACCCTTATGTATCACATTTGTTTTGTTTACATATATCCACTTAAAGGCTACCAAGAGCTCAATTCATTTGAAGAGCCTTGCTTTACGCTCGTAGCCACCATTACTTTCCTCACTAGAGAGCTCAACCCTGCAGGGGTAGGGGAGCATATATATATACATATATATGTATATATATATATATATATATATATCAAAAGAAGATGTGTTGGGAATGATTCTATATGAGAATATATTAGAGGATTCTTATAAATCTCCTGGAGTGCTCAAAGTACAATTATTAATATATACTTTTAACTGGAAAAAACTCAACAAACCATCATTTACCATTATAAATTTATTTCGGCTGGCAACACAACAAGAGAAACCAACCTTTTCAGATAGCCATTACACAATAGAGAAAAAAGTTTTTAAAAAATTCTCTCATAAAAACTCAACACACCAAATATACTTTACTCATAGAAGTATTTACTCCAGATATCTCTCAAAAACATCCTTTCCTCAACAATATATTCATTCACTTTATCTCTAACAGATAAAATAGTTGATTTTATCAAAAGGATATGTTAGAGGACCTATTTCTATTTGAACTCCTTAGAGTAACCAATTAACCAAGGCAAGAATGTACTCTACCTGAAATCCTAGAAAACCCCCATTAAACTTCTGGACCTTATTGTGGATGATATGTTTAAATTGATTAAAAAATTAGATTTAGAAATTAATTTTATAATTTTCAGTTTAAAATTAAAAAGACATTGAAAAAATTAAAAATCAAAAAGATTTGAGTAAGAGAGGACAAATTGAAAAACATATATAAGATTAGCCGTTCCAATTATTTTAGAATCCTACAATATAAGATTACTGATACTTACAAACTAGACAACAGGGATACTATGTTACGAATCAATAATGACCAAACTAAATTTGCAAGCTAACTGCAACTTAATGAGAGAATAGGTAAATTTGTGAAAAAAAGTGCTTATATTTTATTCAAAGACCAAGCCCAATTTCCATGTCAAACAACTGTTTATCTTAATAAACCCATTGAAGTCTGAACTAAGATAGTTTCAAAACAGTTTCTCAAAAATATTATCTTTAACATTCAAAAAGACCCTCGGTACAATCTTTGCTAAATTCATTTGATGTAAAAGAATGGTTTAGAAATATAAAGTGTAAAAGTAGAACCGCATTTATTCAATTTGATATTAGTGAATTCTATTCCTCTATATATAAAGACATATCATTAAAAAGTTTGAACCATGCAAAGAACTTCATAAACATCACTGAAGAACAAATACAAATTATTTTAACTTATAGAAAGTCTATGCTTGCTGATAATATGTCTACTTGGATAAAAAATGAAACAGATAACTTTGATGTTCTCATGGGTGCTTACAACTCTGCACAAATAGCTGACTTGATAGATATTTATGTATCAGACACTCTACATAGGATAATAGTCTTCAAGTAAGTAGATTTATATAGAGATGATGGTCTCATCTTCATCCCAGATAGTAATGGCCCAAAAACTTCAAAAATACATAAGAAAATTCAAGGTATTAGAATTTAAAACTGAAATATCATCTCACTGTCATATAGCTGTGATACAACTATATGTATAAATATATATGCGGAAACATAATCAGCAATAATGACAAATGAACACACTTCTTTAGAAAAATATACCTCTCACACTTTATTCGTGAAAGAGTTGCGAAAGTGTTGTGTGTGAGAGGTGAGTGGGAGACGGAACAGACTGCAACATATTGACCTCAAGTTCCTCTGACAAGAGCAGCACTTCTTTCTCATTCGGCTGGGCTGCTCGACAGGTGGTCACTGAGGGCCACAAGCCCTCTGTCTGAAGCAAAGAAAACCAAACACCTACTTATATTAATATCTACTCCAACCAATCCAGATCAATAATCAAGCATGCCAAATGCAGTTAATATAAGGATTAATAGATTATCAAGTACCATTTTTTGGAGTTTTTGGTATGACACCACCTGGGATTGAACCCCAATCTCTTGAGCTATTGACAGTGCCCTGAACAGTGGCGATAAAAATAGTAGGATTAAATTAATGGTATTAGTATTATTATTGATATTATGGGTAATGATATTAATAGTAAATACTGAGACCTTACTAGAGAATTGAAAAACTGTGGAACATCAAATTGATGGTGATATCATTAGCAATTGGCATGCTTGGCACGGTCACCAAAGGTACGGAGCCTTGAAGACTTGGAAATATGAGGATGATTGGAGACTATTCAATCTTCAGTATTGTTGAGATTGGCCAAAATACTCAGAAGAGTCCTGGAGACTTGAGGAGACTTGCTGTTACTCAGACTCCAGTGGAAAACTATCAGCTAATGCTTGTGTGGAAAACTCTTAAAAGAGCAAAATAATCATCATAATAATTATAATATGATAAGTTAGCAATAATTATAATACGAGTTAGTTTATCATCAATAATGTATTTATTGATAATTAATAATTATCACAAAAATATTAATGATAGAAAGGGTAATTAGAATAGCAGTATTCAGAATTAAAAACAATATGAAAATATTGAGAAATCAAATAAAGACTAAATTGTAATCTTAAATGGTAATCAAATAAGACTTATAAATTTATTTTAACTAAACAAGATAAGTTTGATATCATTAATTGTGTTAATTGCCACATTTTCTTTAATGAATTGATAAATTAATAAATTGAGAGATTTTTTTCTTAAAATAAAGTAGGTTAATTAATTGACATGGTTTTAATTGGTGAAGGTTTGGTGAGTTGTGTTAAGACTTTTTTAGATTGCAGATGATGCCACCAACTTCTAGTCCATGTCTTTTAATCCTCCCCCACCATTTTCTTTTAAATGAGTAAGAATATATTGAAAAAATATTTAAAGATTAAAAACTAAATTTTTTCTTTCCATGTTGTGATGGCTACCTGAGATGTTTGGTTTCTCTTATTGAGTTGCCAACTAAAATAAATTTATTATTGCTATATATATATAGCAAAAAAAAAAAAGAAGTATATATATATATATATATATATATATATATATATATATATATATATATATATACTTATATATATATATATATATATATATATATATATATATATATATAAGTATATATATATATATATATATATATATATATATATATAAGTATATATATATATATATATATATATATACATATATATATATACTTATATATATATATATATATATATATATATATATATATATATATATATACTTATATATATATACTTATATATATATATATATATATATATATATATATATATATATATTTCTTTTTTTTCAGACAATACATATGTTTTTAGTTTTTTTCTTTTTTTATGGAATTTTTTTTCACAAATATCAATTTGTGTATTTGTTTATTCCCAAGTTGGATCATTTGGGGTTTTTTCACTCTGCCAAGTTTCAAGTTAGGGATTAACCTAAAATAGAAATACTTTATAATATATATATATATATATATATATATATATATATATATATATATATATATATATCTTCACAATCATCATGTTGAACTGACACTGCAAAGTTCCCTGACTCTTTCCTACAATCCATCTCTATCATCCATCACTGTTGGCAGATCCTCCAAACTCCATCCAGTTTCCACACACAGCTTATGTTAATCTTTCCAGGTTGCCCAACTGATTTATGTATGTGTAAGAGTCCATTTGAGAATATTGATTATGAGTTTTTCCTTGCTTCTTCAGCAGTTCCTACACATCTTGTTTGTCTTACATGGATGGTTTGCTGGATGGGAGGTAAGTGGCCATACAATTGGTGTTTTGTAGGGCATTGCTTCCAGGACCAGTTCAAAATAGCGTATAGTATTCTGGTGTAGTTCTCCTCTAGCTTTTTCTTCATGCATTTTCTTAGCATCCATGTAGTGCATCCATACAGTAGTATTGACACAGCAACAACTTGGAAGAAATCCCATTTTATTATGATGGAAAGATCAGATTTCCATATGATCAATTACCAATCGATAGTATTTCAAGCTTTTGCAAGACATATATTGACATCACTTTTATTTGGTGAATTATTGCTGAACAAAGAGAACAGCCATTTAAAATGAAGATGGAACTGGCATTAAATTACCCATAATGTCACGAAACACATAAGCCAAAACAAACCAAACCTACTAATAGTTATGATTATAATCAAACATTTATAAAGGAATCAAATTTCAGCATTAAATAACCAATAACATGTTAATATGCTATTAAGCAAATTATCCAAAACTCATTATTCTAATTCATAATTCTAATCAATCATTTACAAATGAATCAAATGTCAGAGTTAAATAACCCATAAGAAGATGGTATGCCATTATGCAAACAGGTATAAACAAACCTACATAATTCTGACCAAAACAGAAATATTAAAAACCTTGTCTGAAAATAAATTTTTAACGAGTAATTATTTTATTCTTTTTAAAAGAAAATGTATCAATGTAATATGCCATCTTTCATATTGAAAAACAGATTCACAGTTTCACAGAATACTGATTAATCTTTATGACATATTGTTAAAAAGTGAGAGAAAAGGAACATTTTCTGAAGCAGTTTGATAAAAATGTTAACCTTTATCTGCATTGAAATGTATGTACTATGAGAAAATTGAACTGTACCAAATTTGAAATATTTTTTTAGTTTCTATAATGAACTTCTATAAAAAAATTGAGGATTTGGTTAAAACAGATTTTCCCTTCATTTCATCTGATCAAAGGTCTTCTATCCAAAGAACAATCAACAATAGTTTGAATAGCTTTTTCAAATATTTCCCCCTGCCATTTCTTGTGGCAATGAATTTTCAGTTCTTTCAGAAAGGACTGCTGATTGAAAAAAACTACCCTCCTCCATATTTACTTTTTAAAAAAAATTGTCATTATCTTTAAATAGAATAATTGATTTTTAAAAAATGACTGAATATTTTGATATGAGAGAAAGCTCCTTAGAAAACATCTGGACCTCTTGTGACCTGACTAAATCACATCAGTTATTAATAGTTTTTTGATAGAATATGCAATGTTGTTACTAATATGAAGAGATTTAATGAATCATATTTTTTTTAATTGCTTGTTGCTTATTTTCTTCATGTTAGAATCAATAAACAAAAATATAACAATTCTAACAATTTGAAATGCTATCATAGTTTGGTCCAAGGCAATATTTTGGAATCATTGGATTAAGACTAAATTCTAATGTCATCCTACAGCAAAAAAGAATTATTTTCACCAACACAGTATATAACATATATAGTGACTTACTGACAAGTCATGCTGAAGAAAACAGTTCCAGACAAATTACCAATTGATGGGTAACACAGGGAGAATATATTTGAAATTGATAACATCATGAAAAGGAATCATTTTGAAACAATAAAATGTTCTGTACTAACTTAAATAAGTGACCACTTAGTAACAGTGGATACTGTAAGTAACCTATGCCCTTTATGGCAGACTAAGCAAAACATAGTAAATCACAAACAATATATATAGGGGTTTTTTCTTCAGAGTTTAATGAATTTTAATTGGTCATTCATTATTTTCATGAATTTATCAGTTAAAGTCAAGACTTTATCGATATATATGATGAATATACTGGATAACTGAAAAAAAAAATGGTAAGAAATTGGACTTAAAGACCTATGTGTTAGCATAACAGTTAGAGTTTTTTTTTTCAGTATTTCAAAATCCTTTAGGTTGTGTGTAAAAATGCTCATATGGTGAAAAGCAAAACATCTCAGAGGAAATAATATCCTTAAAACTAAATCTTTTAACTTCAGCTTTTCAAGTCTTTCTTCTTACCAAATATATATATATTGTCATCCACAGACAGACTGTTTTCTTGTATCACAACTCATCAGTGTGGCTAGACATGAGATGCTTGATCAAAAACCTGCCTGACTTTACACGAGCCGGATATTCAAACACACACACACACACACACACACATATATAAATACATTGTGTGTGCGTGTGTAAGGGAATGAAATAAATGAGACAGAATATACATGGAAAAAGGCAAATTGATGAAAGATATATATTTGGTGCCATTGATGATAGATTTTTATTATTCATCTATTTATTTATATACAATGTGTTTTGACTTCAAAATTTGCTTGAGTAAAAAGTCATTCAATTAAAAAATTATTTTAAGTATGAAAATGAAAATAAAATTATTATAAGAGAAATTTATTTTTCAAGCAAATCCAGAGTCATCATCAGGGCTAAATGTATAATAAAGATGGGTAACACAGGGAGAATATATTTGAAATTGATAACATCATGAAAAGGAATCATTTTTGAAAAAAGCAACATTGTTTTACAGTTTGAGAAGAAATTTTTAATGGTTTATAATTTTGAATATTTAAAAAAAGGCTAATGTAATAAATGGATATCGAAATCCTTTTGGATCATTTTTACTAGAGAAGGGGATATTCTATAAAAACCTTGTCTTTGTATAATTGTATCAAAATATGTTATAGAACTAGCTTTGATTATTCAGTGTTTATCTCTGTCATGAATAAAAGCAAATATGGTAGAGTTATGAAAGTCAAATGTGTTGTTGGCTAAAATATTATTTCAAACTAAAAAGTTGGTTTTGTTTCCAGATTTAAAATCTTTTTTATGTTCATAAATTCTTTTATTCAAGTTCCTGGCAGTTTCTCCCATATATATAATTTGTTACATCCTAAACAACAGATTTTATATACTTATGCATTGGAGAAAGAATTTGTGTTTTTGGAATGATTTTTTAATACCTGTTTAATAGTTTTTGTTGTGTGAGTAATGGTTTTTATACCCAAGTGGTTTAATTTTTTTCTTTGAGAGGCAGTTGTGAGATTTTGATGTAATATTAGGTATCTTTCATCAATGGTCTGGAAAACTGGGATTAAATCCCAAGTTGAGCCTTACTAAAGACTAAAAAAATGGTCCTTGATGCAACCTTGTTTAACAGTCAGGATTATAAGGTAAGGATCAAGGGTAAAGTGGAACAATGCAGGGAAAGAGGTAGCATCCTCCCCTACAAATTTGTGTAGTAGCTATTGAAGAGGGAGCCTTTGGGTTACCACCAATTAAGTTCACCAACTTTATTTTATTACTTTATTTATAGGGTTAATATGTGAGCTAGGTTGGTTATTTTTCTTATAGAATATGAGTTTATGGATTTTGATGGCTTTTGGTTTTGCAGGAAGAATGAAAGATTCAGGATATTGTAGTTTATAAAAAGAGTTTTTAATGTGTCCAAATTGATCATTTAGAAATTTAGGAGAGCAAATTCTTTGGGCTCTGAGGAAAAAACTGTGAGAATGCCACTTTTTGTTTTACAACCATGGCTCAAATAAAAATGAATGTTATCATTTTTGCTAAGTTATTAGTATTATTTATTGATAGGCTATCCAGAAATGGTAAGGAATTGGTTATTTATATGTGATTCTATTTGGCTGAGTTTGTGTAGCATTTATTGGGATAAATGATTAAAATATTATCAATGTATTTAAAGAAAGGGATATCATTTTGTAAAATGCATTTAAACGGTTTGGATTCTAAAAATTCTTGGAAAAAGCCAGCTAAAATCTCACTAAAAGGCAGTCCCATAGGAAGGCCAAATTTTACTGAGTAGTAAATATCATTATACTTGAAGAAACGGTGGTTGGAACATAATTTAACTATGTGGATTCTTTGGTCAACTGATTAGAGGAGAGAATTTTTTATTTTTTTCTTAGGGGAATTTTAATTGTGGGATACATTTTTTAATAGGTATGTTTGTGTATATTGACTGAATGTAAAGACTAGTAGTGAGTTTATTTTCCTTGTTTATATTTTGTATTTTCTTGAATAGGTTGCTAGAACTTTTTAAATGAGAAGAACTAATTGTTCCTAAAAGGGGTGTTAATATTTTGGCTATAGATTTTGCTGTTTTTGTGCAATTTTGAGCATTTTTGTGTATTTTTTGAAGTCCATAAATCTTGGGAATAATTGGCTTGTAATTTATAAGTGAGGACCAGAGTTTACATATATATATACATGGTGAATTCAATAAGTTTCCAGACTTTTTTGTACAGGCATTTCAAATTGTCATAGACTCTTGAAAATTCACTATGTTATTGCTATACATCTTATGAGATTACTGACCAATTTTTATGATTTCAGGTTCAAATGAACAGCTACAGCAGCAATTAGAATACACCCTGAGTGTCACAGCTGGTGAAGTTCAAAAATGCAATCTGGACGTGTGGACACTTTAGAAGAACGATATGCAATAAAATTCTGTTTTAAAATTAGAAAAAATTCCACAGAAACGTATGGAATGTGTCAGACTGCTTTTGGACTATCTTGCATGGATCGAGCCTCAGGAAGGCATGGAGTCTGTGAGGGATGATGAGAGGTGTGGAAGGAGTAAGGAAAGCAATACACCAGAGTTGATCGGCCAAAGGGTTAGGGTTAGGGTTAGGATTAGGGTTACTATTAAGGGAGTTCAGGAAGAGATTCTGTCGGAAGAGGCCAACACTCTTCAAATCGGGTCAGTGGCATTTCCACCAGGACAATGCACCAGTCCACAACTCCATCCTTGTCACAGACTATTTGAGCAAGATGGGCATCAAAACAGTCCCTCAGCCTCCCTATAGTCCAGACCTAGCTCCCTGTGACTTTTGGTTATTCCCTAAGCTCAGAGGTTTTCGTTTTGAGACAATTGAGATAAAAGAGGTTGTGATGATGGTCATTGACATGCTCACACAAGAGGACTTCCATGGGGCCTTCCAGAAATTGTTGGAATGGTACAAGTGCATTGCAGCCGGAGGAGATTATTTCAAAGGGGACTAGAGTTTCATGGGTGTACTATCAATAAAAGTACCCATACAAAAAAAGTCTGGAAACTTATTTAATGATCCTCATATATGTACAGAATAAAAAATAGGGTATTCAAAAGATGGTTTTATTCATAAATAAAATCTTCTTCTGAATACCTTATTTTTTTTCATATTTGTGCATTTACATACCACTAGATTTACTTCAATTTTCATATATATATATATATATATATATAAGACTTTTATGTATTGACTCTGAATAAAATCATATATTTTTATATTCTAGTACTTCTTGTTTTTGAGAGTGAAAGTTTCTGTGAATCATACTTTGATTCCTACACTTCTGTGATGTTTTATTTTAGAGATTTTTAGATGTTGAGGCTTAAGTCTTATCATGATGAAATAAAAAAAATCTGAAGGCTTCAAATTTACACTGGAATTGAATTTGGAATTTAAAGTGTATTCCTGGTGTGAATAATTCTACATAAGAAAATGGAAAAAAAGATAGTTACTCAAAAACACTTGGATATCTGATGATTCTTACCATTTATATCAATTATTAATAGGTATTTGGTAGAAGGAAATACAGTTGTATATATATATATATATAATAGACACAGTAAATCATCTCACTGACATTTCATTTTAGATAATGTTTAGTGTTTGTTTAATTTAAAAAGAGATTATATCATGAATCACTTAAGACAAGATCTTTGATTAAATTGATGGCTGTAAAAATGTTATCTCACAAAAAGTATGGTTGCCCTTGTGTGATTATCTGAAACACATGATTTTTTGTTTATTTATTTGTTCTCATTAGACACTAACCTCAATATGCTACAGTGAGTTTCCTTAAAGAGCAATCTTCCAATCTTATCTTTCTTGTTTTATTGATATGTAGAGAAATAGAATCAAGCAAAAAAACAGTAAAAAATCTGTAGAGTTCTTCTGGTCTTTACAGAGGCTAATGATATATCTATTATTCAATGTAATAATAGAGAAACAATTGAAATTTAAAAATTAAAGAATATAAATTTTAAATTGATATATAAATGAATAAATAATAATAATAATAATAATAATAATAGCAAAAACCCCGTAAAGTTTATTGAGGAAACCATGGAAAATTGGAGAGTGGAATTAACAGAAAGAGGAAAAAGTTTGCTAAGGTGAAAATCTTGAAAGGTATATTCCAAGGAGATGCTTAATCACCATTACTATTTGTAATAGCAATGATGCCGCTCAATCAAACTCTTAAGAAATGTCCAGGGAGCAACAAACTTACTAAACCACAAGAAAAGATTAACCACCTTATGTACATGGACAACATCAATCTGTTTGCAAAAAATGAAAAAGAATAGGCAACCCAAATACAAACAATAAGATATTCAGTCAGGATATAGGGATGGAGTTTGGCCTAGAAAAATGTGCAATGCTAATAATATGGAGTGCAAAAATGACAAATGATGGAAGGAATAGAGCTTCAAAATCCTGAAAGAATCAGAACACTTGTAGAAAAGAAAACTAACAAGTACTTGAGAATATTGGAAGCGGACGCCATCAAACAAGAGGTGATGAAAGAAACAAGAACAAGAAAACTACTCAAAACCAAACTATATGGCAGAAATCTCATCAAAGATTTAATATCTAGCCTGTCTCCCTTGCAAGATACTTGGAACTGTTCTTGAAATGGATAGAGGAAGAACTTCAATAAATGGACCAGAGGACAAGTAGGCTAATAACGATGCCTAATGCCTTACATCTGATGACATAGATGAACTATATGTGTCTAAAAAAAGAAGGAGAAGGACTCATAGACATGGAAGATAGTGTGGATGCATCAATTTGACAACTTGAAGACTACATAACAATGAGCAAAGAAAAACTTATTACTGCAACCAGAAACAGCACAGGCAACATAAAGATAAACATAACAATAACAACTAGGAAATAGAAATAGGAAGACATATAATGGTATGAATACTTCAAGGTACACACCAACAAAATCTCACATGAGAAGATCTGGACTTGGATAAGAAAGGGGAACTTGAAGAGAGAAACTGAATCACTTCTAATAGCAGCACAAAACAATGCCATCAGGACCAAATATACTAAAACAAAAATAGATTAGATGCAACAGAACAGCAAGTGTATGTTTTGTGATGAGACAAAATGACTAATCACATACGAGAATTTCAGCAAAGTAGTGCAAAAAGAGTATAACTTGACACAAGAGGGTAGTGAAGGTGACCCACTGGGAATCATGCAAGAAATTGAAGTTTGACCATACTACCAAATAATATGAGCAGAAACCAGAATCAATCATGGAGAAGGAGATGTACAAAATTCTCTGGGATTTCAAGATACAAACAGATCACCAAATCCCAACCTGAAAACAAAACCAAGTGAGAGTTAACAAAAAAGAGAACCTGCTAAATAGCAGACAAGTATGTAGAAAAAAAAATCTCTAGAACATGACAGTGACAGTGATACAGATTGTAATTGGCGCAGTAGAATAATACCCAAAGGTTTTGTTAGGGGCCAGGAAGAATTGAAAATTGAAAGACGGGCATAGACCATTCAAACTACAACTTTTTTAAGATCTGTCAGAATTACAAAGAAGAGTCCCAGAGACTTGAGGAGACTCATTGTCACTCAGACTCCAGTTAAAGGCCATCAGCTAAGGCTGGTGTGAAAAACTCACAAGGAATAATATTATAATAATTATAATAATAATTGATGATGCTTCATCTAAAAAATTAAAAAAGTAAATGAAATATATTATTGATATAATTAGAGAGCAAAAACAATAAGTAACATTATGCCAAGACATTGATTAACAAAGTTGAGGACAAATTATAGGTATTTTTAGAGTTCTGAAATACTAATAGCTCAAGTAGCTTTGTTGGTAAGCATAAGCAGGTATCCTAGTGGTAAAGAAGATGTAACTTCATCCCACTGAGAATCTATTTAATTAATCCTTCATCTAAAAAGAATTAGTAAATAAAATCATGATTTAATGTAATAGTATAGCTCCTGTAATGATTATCATTGTAGAAATAAACTTGGCTAGCCAAATCGTAATTTTAATTTTGTTCAAATGATGTTCAACCCTTGATTTAGTTATTTTGAGCATGGTGGCTATCTTTTATATTGTATAACATTTATTATTCTATTGTAATATTTTCATTTGTTATTCTGTTGTAATATTTTCATCTAATTGCTCTCAGCATCAACTGATCTACCTTGCAGGAGAGCATTATTCATTAAGAAATCTTCACAATATACTCTTCATAAGTCACACAATTTCTATGGCTTATATATTTTTGTAATTTGATTTTTTTATTTTTCTGAAAATAACACACCAAAAAGTGTTGCTTATTTTTTTATCTTCACTGTTAGAATCAATAAACAAATCTGACAGTCTAAAAAAAATGGATGCTGACATGATAGATATCTCAGTGCAGTCAAAAGCAATCTTTTTGAATAACATGAATTAAAAGTAAATACACCAAATATTATTGTAAAAAAAGAAGAAACAAGTTGGTCATTCCATATATATATATATATATATATATATGTCTATATATATATTCGTTCAATTACAAATTTTTATATATATTTTTTGTTCCGTTACCTCTTGGTTCAGAGAGTTTAAGTTTTAGAGAATCAGATTTATTTTGATCCCAGTGGTTCTGCAATGTTTATTTTGAGATTTTTGGTGTTTATTCTGTATATGTATACAGATCAAGCCTTAGGTAAAATCAATATTACTAGTTACTTTGCGCTTATCTGTGGCATGAAAAGGCATATTTAATAAAAGCTTGAATTTTTTTCACAGTATGTGTGTGAATGATCAAGCACTGGCAATAATCAATATTGTTTGCAGTGAGAAAAGGGGCAGATCAAATTCTACTTAGGTCCCCATAAAATCCTGAGCTGGCTCAAACTGTATGTGAAAGAAAGATCTGAAGACTTGAGATTGTTAACGGAATTGATTCTTTATGCCTGAACTGATTATTATACAATTTACTGAGGAAGATAAACAATGTCAAAAAAGAAAATACTGCAGTTTGAAAAGATTTGGATTTTGCATATCATGTGTTAGAACCTCTGTTGCTTTATTCCCTCTCTTCAATTTTTGGGCCTGAAGAAGTAGGCAACAATATATGATAGAGATCAAATACAAAATAGCTTCTTTGTTCTAGTAGAAAGCAGCTCTTCTTGTATCTTTGAATGGTTCACTTGCTCTCTGTCCATGCAACTACTTGCTTCCATCTATTCCAATGACTAAAAAAGAAGGCAAATCAAGAAACTCATCTTCTATTATCGAGATTCACAGAACATTAAATAACCACTCACATCTTAAATGGCCAGCATTGTCTGACTGTCACCTCCCAATGTAGATGCCTGATTGTGTTTGGTGATTCAGCATGTCCTGGATAATTGCCGTTTTTAGTTTGAAATGCTAGATCATGTATATCTTGAGGTCATACATATGTGGTAGCTTGCTCTAAGACTGTGTTAACTGTTGATATGCCTTCATTGTAACGTAGTCCTTGTTCTTCCTTTGGATCTGTGATAGTTTTCTCCAAGGAGGCTGGCAAGTCAGTCTGAATATTTTGACTTATTTATTACCAGAGTTGCACTGTCTTTGTCAGCTAGTTATTTAATGATGTTATCATCTCTCTAAAAGGTTTTGATAGCTCGTCTTCCTTCTTGTGTAATGTTTGATTTAGAGAGCTTTGCCTTCTTTAGTATTTGTTTCACTTCCTATCTTATCAAATATCTTAGCAGGCTACTACCTTACGAAGGCTGGAGAGAACAGCATTTGAAAGATTAGCTGTATTGCAACAACGATGAGTATAGCAATCTGCAATGTGTGGGGAATTTGCTAAGTTTAATGGAACAGTCATCATCATCAGCAACACCAGTACAAATTTGAGATGAGACTGGTTGCATTTAAGTTTGTGCTAAAACCCTGCTTCAGCTATTGGAAAATACTAAAGCATTCTGAGCTCTTTAACCTGAGTGAGGTGATCAGTCTAGTAAAAAAAAAACTGAATTCAAACCAACTGTTCTCCTCTAAAAAAAATGACCTTGTATCATCTCCTACATACTTGCTATCAGCAGAGTATATGTTCCCCTACCTAGTATAAAATGTTTTTTCCTTGCACTTTTGCATCAGATCAAAATGTAGTTACCTGGATTTTGTACAGGAAATAAAATAAAATATCTCTCCTTATATCTCAGCAATATTCTCCACTTTGGTTGCTATGCTGCAAAAAACAAGACAAATCTTGCTCCTGGGAATCAGACCCAAGGGAAGTCAGAAGACAGAAGATTTTGATACATTTATGACATGTTACACTAATGCCCTTCAGAAAGGTATGAATCCATCTGTTCCCAATTATGAGTAAACAGTAGAGCAGACCAAGCTCTTTAATCTTGGTAAGGCAAAAAGAAGGAAGCACTTGCTTTAGCCAGAGTGGAAAAGGGAGAAGTAATCCCAAAGAGTACAGCACCAAAAAGCAACATCCTCTTTTTGTCAAACTACTATTTGATCTTCAGTATGAATTCAGGGATCCAAACTAAAAACATAAAAACTTAAGGGTTTCATCATTCGCTTCATGAATGGATCTCCTCAAGAAATAAAAGTAAAAATAAATGAAAGTTGACTACAGAGGTTCTACCAGGAAAATTCAACTGAAAGAAAATTCAGCAGAAAGAAAATTCAACTGAGAATGCTGCGAAAAAGAACCTTAAAGAAGACTCGAAATTTAATGAACTCTGGAACTTTTCGATAAAACAAAAAAAGAAAAGAAAAATACTCAAATTCAAAGAACTTTGTTTCACTGACACTCTCACAGATAAGTTTCCTGCTAATTGCAATAAAATTTGCTACACTTTATCTTTTCTATCCCTTTCTTTTTGGTTCTTTTGTATAAAATTCCCTTTCAAAAACTTTATTGTCAATGTTATCTTTTTGAATCAGTATCCAAATTAGAAAGCTGCAGAACTTACAGTTTAAACTTACTGTTGAAATTTACTGTTTGAATTACTGATAATAACACACTAAAGCCTCCTAAAAACATTACCCAGTTAAATACTAAACTTAGTTTTTGTGTCATTGACTTCATATCAAATTTTATTTCCCTCAAAATTCCTTTATATTGAATTTTATTCTCTTCAATTTCTTTAAAATTCAAACTTCTCTCTGTGTTCTGTTTCAGGTATTAAAAATTTCTTCATTACAAACATGTTACTATGGGTTAAAGAGTACAAATGCTTTCTTTGAAAAACAACTATTCAATAATTATCAAAAATACCCAGAAAGTAGCAACTGAAAAACTGTTACCACTATAGTCAGCCTTGACAAGAGTTAATCAGTTATTTAATTGATTTTAAAAAATAATGCTGACAGCAGATCAAGATAATCTGAAGACCAAAGGGTTTTATAGCCTCTTGGCATTAGGTGTGCATCTTGAACAAGTTGATAATAGAATCTGCCACACCCACTAGTTAAACATTATCATCAGTAAATTTTGGTAGTCTATATTTTCATAAGATATTTACTAGTCTGAATTATAAGTTTATGAATTTACTAAATTTGGTTAGTTTAACTCAGGTTCAAACACACTGAGAACACAATATTGAAGTTTTATAAGCTTCATCACAAATTTACAAAATATTTCTTTCTTGTGAGATGTTCCAGATGTTTATATTAACACGAGTTTAGTCTAGCAAAAAGTCACTATTGTGAAGAACACAATGAGTATTGGGGTTTAGTTATAATAAACTGAATGATCATCTTTTGAAGGATTGCTTTGTGGCTAGTGAGAGGCAGTAATATCAATCTTAGGTGATTCTTGCAGAATTGTATGAAGCACCCAATGAAGATTGAAGTCCTATTATATTGTGCTACATAACTAGTTTTTTAAACATTGCTCTCTGGTGAGACATTCCAGGCATTAATCTCTGCTTAATTTTGTTCTAAGTGACTCCAAAGAGAATTAAGGTCATTTGCTTCTTCACTATTTCTCCTTGATGACATGTCTGGGTATTGATTAATCTTCCTTTAACACAAAGTCACTAAAGGGAATAACTCAATGAGTATTGAATCCAAGTAATGATAAGTAGTTTGATTAGTTTACTCACCTTAGTCTTTGGCGAGGTGGTCTAGGTATTAATTGATATTAATTTAGGACAAAGTCACAATTGCAGAAGACCCAATGAGGATTGTGGCCTAGTTGGCTGGGGTTGTAGAATACACAGACTGCATTTCTGCAAAGGAGTAAGACTTCCCTAACAAGTTTCCTGTTGTAACACTAAACAATCTGATGGTGAGTCTCTGGTAATGCTGAAGCTTTGGGGAATGCAGAGAAGCCTTTCATTGCCATCACTACCAGTTCCCCTCTAGCACTTAGAGGTAGCACCTGATAGGGTCCTATCTATGGGTCAAATAGGACTAAACTGTGTACTTATGCTAAACTGAATTGTTTAAAATATAACTGTTTGATTGTTTAACTGTGTGTAAACAAGAAATTGTACTTATCCTAAACTGAATTGTTTGAAATTGAATAAAATTTTTCAACTGCGTGCAAAAAAGCTCAGGGTTGTTTAAAAATGTTATCAACAAAGTGTGTTTAGAAATCATATATTTAATATGTATGTATAAAAAGTATTTGGTATGGTTGATATGCCATAAAACCAAACTTAGCCAAACCAGACTAAGCCAAACCAAACCCAAAGAGGATTGGAGTTCAGTAAAAATGGGTTGTTTAACTAATTTGCAAATCATTGATATTCAGATTCAATAAATCATTTGAACTAATTTCCTCATGTTTGTTGTTTTTAGCAGAATATTTAGCTAATGAGCTTTTCAGCCATACCTAAGAATATGTTGCATCAAGCAATTCTTAAGTGTAGCACAATTTACTTTTTTTTATAAATGAACCTCACCAGAATCTCCATTTTTTTACATGATCATTTGATGAAGTGATCAATGAAAATCAATTCTGTAAGCATAGCTATTGTTTTTAAATCTCTTATATTTTTTCACTCATAATTTTCTTTCTCTTCTTTGGTTGTATTTTTTCATTTGATTCTTTTTTTACCAGCAGAAAAAATGAGGTAATTGCACAGTAGACTTACATATCTACGTATTTTATGCCCTGGTGCAAAAGAATTACTCGTCCTGTTATTAAGCCAGTCTTAGCACATATCTTATTAGGCTTTAATTCAATTTGATTTCAACACAGAAAATATCTCCCAGTACCAATGATTGCTGAAGATTATCTGTATAACCAACCGCATAGTGAATTAGAAAGAAATCACAAATGATATTTTTAGAGTAAAAATCACTATAGAGAAGAAAAAAGAAAATGAAAACAGTAAGAAAAAGTGATTAAGAAAGAGATGAGGAATAAGCAGAGCCATTTTCCCCACCAATTGGGAAAGGAATATCTACAATCTAATATTAGTAGATTTCTTGATAGAAACTTACAAGTGATGTGATTGGTGAGATGGGAATGCAAGACTTGGAGTGCAAACTGCAAAATGACAAAACAGAAAAAAATATTAGTCTGGTCTGAGATCTCAGCAGGTCGTGATGGCATCTGCAATGTTGATTAGGTTAACTTTTATACTTTGTGTTGTTTAAAGAAACAATAAACTGACAATAAGACCACATGAACATAAATGTTTAACCATTTTAGGAGTTTGCCACAAAATAATTGAATCTAATATTTATTTTTTATATTAACCAAGAAAAATGACATCCATTCACGGGAATCAAAATAACATTTCTGTTAAGCCAGTTTTGTCATGTGGAATCTATATGACAAATTTCATAAAAGCTTTGTATAATAATCTAATTAGGATGCAATTTACAGAAAAGGGAAAGAGTCACTAATATTCTCCTGAATGAAACAATACAATTCTTTAAAAAGACCAAAGTCAAGCTAAGAAATGATAGAATTTACTCAAGAATGTTTATGTGAAAAGCCAATCATAATTCAAAGTAATCATCTCACCTATCAAATTTTTCATCATCAATTTCAAAATACTCAAGCTTCAGCAGCAGGAAGGGTATCAAGCAATTAGACATATGGTAAATTTTTTTAGAAAGCATGAAAAACAATTGATATAATAGTGGCACCACTTAAAGTCTATTGAAATGCTTGGAGAAAAAGCCAGATGGAAACAACACAAGAATGCTAATTGCTGTTTTGAAAAATCCATGGAGTAATACCCAACAAAACAGCAGCTGCATGGTCACTTACCTCTCATCACAAAAACATCCAAGTAAGATAAACAAGACATGCTGAGAACTCCTGGAAAAGTAAGGACAAACTGATAAGTAACATTTTACTTTGGCTATTCAGTGTTGGCTGACTAGTTCTTCAGTTCTGTTCAGATACTGGATGCCATCAAGAGAACTTACAAAACATGGTGGCTGGGAGGGACAGATGGCAAGAGACAGTCAAAGAAATCTCTGCAGTCAGCATGCCTTGATGAGGATTGTGATGATGATAACAGTTGGACTCTGGTTGATTATGAATTGTTTCCTTGGGAGTTACTGGTTGATGATGGCACGGTGGAAAGGAAAGGAACATACATGAGAAAGACTCACAAGGCAAGCAAAGAGAGAGAGAGAGAGGGAGAGAGAGAGGTATGATGAAAAAGAAGAAACAATTAGGAAAGAGAAAGGTAGGTTCCCAAAATCTAGGTCATCACATCAGCTGACACCAAGGTAAAAAATAGATGTATATCAACAGTAAATTGGCAATGAGTTCTGATTGGCAGGAAGAAACTAAAACAGAAAAGCTGTTTGTAGGAGTGGACATGGAATAGAAGAGAGGAAAGGAGTCATTTGAGGACAAGACATGACGATGTAAAGGCTAGAGTTGAACTCTAGCCACAACGATGTGAAGATGAATGAAAATTGTGGTGACCATTTTGGGCCAGCTCTGAAAAGGGGTCTCACAGCTGTTGCAAAATTGTAAGGACAGACCCAGTGAACAAACATATGCAAGAACTATAACAGAGAATGAGAAAGTTAATATCAAGGTCTATGTCTGTTCTCTCTCTCTCTCTCTCTCTCTCCTCACACAGCTTTATTTATTTCTGTCCAATGGTGAACACTCTACTCATTAACCCAATGTTCCGTAGTAGTGAATAAATTTTTCTATAAACGAACCAAGATTGAATTTTTGTGTGTTTATGACTTTTTCTCACAGCAAAGTTACAACAGGGGTTTGACTTACACTTACAGCATAGTACTTCATGCATAGACTCATTAAACATATGGTAGTAAAAATGTTTATGTGATGTTTTAGTAGTACAAATGTTCATTTGAAAACCAGAGCCTTCTATTTGTGCCATGTAACGTTACTGTTTTTTATACCTACAATCTGGTTCCAGACACTCTTTATTACAACCATAACTTCATTAATAGCGTAGAAACTCTCCCATAGCATGCAATATATGAGTACTCAAAAGTTTAGTTAAAGATGTGATTTTTTTATAATGGTGAAGGTTTATGTGGGACCAGGCTCACTTTTGAGATGAGTTAATTACAGAAGAATGATGTATCAGTGTGCTACAGTTTCTCCTCGACAACAGTCCTCAGTTTCTCCAAAACTGGTTGCATTACTGATGCTAAAGAGCCCGGCCTGCCCTAATATTTAATCATAACTGGAGAGGGTAGAAAAGGAAGATTCATATCTTTTCCAAAAGCATAAGCACAATGTAACAGGCAAACAATATATATATATATCTGTATGTATATAATAGTAGATGTTCTATTGTACTTTGCCCAGTTGGCTGGGGCTGTAGAATACACAGACTGCATCTGTGCAGAGGGGTAAGACCACCATTAATGTGTGTCCTGGATATGACACTAAACAATCTGATGGTGAGCCTTTATGCAGGTGCTTTGGGGAACGCAGAGTACAACTTTATTGTTTCCGGGTCCATTCTGGCCTGAAATGGTAATACCTGATAGTGTCCTATCTATGGGTCAAATAGAAATTTACTGTGAGCTAAACTGAATTGTTTAAAATAGAACTGTTTATATGAATAAGAATAGATTTTTCATCAATAAACTACAATCGTTGATAAAAAAAATACCAAAAAATTATAGAATCTACTGAACTGTCTTTGTATCAAAAATCAAACAAGGACTCTGCTTTGGTGATTTATCACCATTTCTGGCAAGATTACATTTAAAACAAAATGATGTTGCACTTGATTTTTCATTGGTTTAAACATTTGATTAAAGAAAATAATTATTCCCAGAAATTTGTTAATTTTTGTATATAATTTAATCGCGTTTTTGTTATTTATCATATTTACTTTACATTTAATAGTACTATTTTTAAAACCTTTAATCAATTCATAGTTTAAATAATTGTCATTAGCCCAATTTTGAATGTTTTTTTGTTTCCCACGTTTTTTAAGGTTTAGAACAATCAGGAATTCTAATTATGCCATCATAAACTCAGTGGCCTTGAAATATTCTCTAAAACTTTTCCTAATATTTATACCAAATAATTGTTCTAATGCTTTCACAGTGTGGACGACTAAATATCATCCATAGTTTACAGGAGTTACTTTCAGGTTTCGTTTCCATAAATACAGCACAAATTTTACAAGCATGTAAACAAATGGAATGTGACAACAACAAATATTATGAAACAAGCAATTCAATAGTCATAAGAACAAACATGATGAAAATAATTAAAATAAGATGTTCATTTAATGTGCTTGTGTGTGTATGTGTAGAAAATACAGCTATGGTCAGTTCAACAAAAATGATTTGTTCAATCGTGTGTGCGTGTGTAGATGTTGGGAAAGTCTTTCAAATCAATGTATCCATAGTTGGCCTAAGTAGAAAGGATAAAAAATTGACTTTACTTGGATACATGTGTATGCGTGTGTGTATAAGTGTGAGACCATAAGTATGAACCCTTTGTTTTCTCAAATCCACACGTGTCTTTGCCAGTGGTTTATGATCTTTGGCGACAACGTGTCGCGTCCCGATAGTAGGCAAAAGAACGTCGAATGCCTCTTTGCTCTGTGTCCTATGTGCAATGCCTTCTGCTGTCTCTGTCTGTCTGGTAGTGGAATGCCATAGTTAATTAAATTTATCATTATTTATACTTGTCTTGTCTCTGTCTGTCTGTTTATCATTATTATCTTGTCTCTGTCTGTCTGTTTATCATTATTATCTTGTCTCTGTCTGTCTGTTTATCATTATTTATACTTGTCTTGTCTCTGTCTGTCTGGTAGTGGAATGCCATAGTTAATTAAATTTATCATTATTTATACTTTTTGGTGAACTAAAGTGGGTCAAAAATAGGATTTTATTAAGTTTTATAGTGGGTCCTAACATTCAAGCGTGTGGACATTTCTTGATCAATCTGATTTGTATAATCACTTACTGATTTTGGAGCCAAAATATTTTTCTGTTAATTAGCTTATGAGCCGAATTTTCAAGAATGTTCTTATTTAGTGTTTTTAGCTGATTTGTTGAAAAATATAAAAGTGTAACTTCAAGGTTAATGAGATCTTGATTCAAATTTTCTAGGATGTTCTTAGTAACACTTCTGCAAATATTTTTCATGTTCAATTTTATTTCCGTTCTGTCAAATATTTTCTTCAAATATCTATTCACACACACACACACACACACACACACGCACAAACATATATATATATATATATATATATATTATTCACACACACACACACACACACACACACACACACACACGCACAAACATATATATATATATATATATATATTTGAAGGTATGGGTGTTGTAATAGATTACAATGTGCAGAATGGAATTGTAAAATGAATTCAAACCCAGGCGGGAACTGTTTGCCTTACTTTGAAACAAATTCCCCTGGGAAAAGCATAAAGCAATTTACCCTGTCACGCATGGATTTATAGTAACATAGTTAAAGCTATTTAGGCTTTTATATAATGATAATACAATGTAATATTTATGAAAGTCCCTTCATTTAGGGCTTGGTCATTTGATATTAAGTCAGTTCAGCAGTGCTTTCTCATTGTAAAAACTGTTATATGTTATAAGATGTGGGATGAGAAAAGATGACACAGACAAGTTATTTAAGAAAATGCATTCACATCTGTTTACAAACAAAGCTCCAAATAGTTGCTTACTTGTTCAATCAGTTTGCATAATTAGATATATTTAATGATAATCTTACAAAAATATGTTTTTATACTGCTCTGCTGGCCAACATCTGAGCACTCTTAATTCATGAAACACTCATCAAACAATTATTTCTCTCTCTCTCTCTCTCTATATATATATATATATATATAGATCGATAGATAGATTCAATATCGTTCCAGTTGAATTTATAACTTATTTTCAGAGTTTTTGAATGATAACATTTACATGAATAATTTAATTATGCAAATTGAAATAATTAAGATTCAGATGTTTGCAGAAAATATACATGCAACTGTCTTTCTATCTATCTGTCTTTCTCTCTCTCTCTATATATATATATATGGAGAAAATGGTAGATTTTGGTAAATCTGACAAGATGAGAAAAATAAGTGGAAAAGGAGATAAACCAAACACTGACAAAGTCTTTCTAAAATGAAGATAAAATATCATTACTAAATCTGTTCTCAGAGTTTGGTTTATTCACTTTTCCAATTATTTTTCTCCTATTTATATGTCGACGTGGACAGCCTCCTTCATAAATCTTCGTTCGCGAAGTCTAGCCAAGAAAGAGAGAGAGGGAGACAGAGAGAGAAAGAGAGATACGTAGCAGATAAATATGTAAATGATTGAATAAAACACCAGTCTACAAACTGATAAATTTTTATTTATTTAAATTGAGTTAATAGTTTGTTGAAAAGCAGAAGTTATAAAGTCTTTTCTTGTTAGAAAACATAATATTAATCAGAGTATAGATATTCTAAGAGAGAAAGTAAAGACACATACATGAAATGTGGCAGTTATAGACAGATTAAATCTAAATGGATATATTTTGTGTATAAAAGATCTTTTCATGAGAGTGTCACAATGTACAGAGAAAAACGTAATTATGCCTTAAACATGCATGCAGCTGCCAGTGAAATCTTTATCAACCAGCTTAGGCTGTAATAGCAGTATCAATAACTCTACGTAAACAATAACATATTTGTTCAATTTAAGATAGTTAAGTGACGTTAGAATTAATACATTATATATTCAAACGAATGCTAAATTTTTACACAAAGAAATAAACTGAAAGTTGAGTTGATACAGAATAATTCCATACTTAGTGAAGAAAATGATTATTTCTTTGCTATTTCTAAGATTGAGGTTGGCTCAAAATTAGAAAAAAGTTCATGATTTATCAATGATTCTAATTGTTTAAAAAATTATTTTTAACAATCAAGGTGGTAAAGATCAATTAAATCATTTTGGGTTTTAATACTACAATATTTTTTAATCGAATATAATCAAGAAAATATGGAATATTATTTTAAAAAATTCTTGAGGCATTTCAGAACATTGTCGTTATTTTCAAAATTAATTATTGATTTTATTTTTTTTTAATTTCATATGTAGGGCTTCCAAGATTTGTAGTCATAGCTTATTTATTTCGTGTGCTATTATGGTAATGTTTTCAACTAGACTTCGAAATTGGGATTTGGGAATAGAATGGGTTTTAAGATGTAAAGCTATGGAGCTAGAATCATTAAGGTGCATTGTAAGCCGTCGAGAAAGAGTTGTAGAGGTAAGACCAATATACGCACTATTTTCTTCGGAGACACAGTCTTCCAAGGGACATTTGAACATATATACGACGTTTGTCCAATCAAGAAGTTCAGTGGAGGGTGTAGTGGGTGCATGTAGCGAGTGAGAGTGAGTTCTCGTTCGTATTTTACGGGTATTACTTCACAATTAGTTCCACCACAAATACAACACACATTTTTACAAGCACGTAGAACAAATGGAAAATGATAACAACGAACATTAAGGAACAAACAATTTAATATTCATAACAAAACAGGAATAAAAATAAATGAGAAACATAATGTGCAAGTGGCCTTTTGTAGAAATACAGTTATGGCCAGTTAAATGAAAATAAGATTGTTCACACGTGTGTGTGTGTGTTTAAAATGTTTTAAAAAGTCTATAAAATAAATGGTTCCATGGTTGGCCGAAGTAATTTGGATAAAAATAGTTGTCTTTACATACATATGTGGGTATGTGTGTGTATATGAATGATGGACCCTACGTATGGGTCTTTATTTTCATTAAGTCCGCACGTGTGTTTTTTTTTTTTTTAGATTTTGGCGACAACCCGTCGCATTGATGAAAGAAAGTTGCAAGCCTTTCCTGTTGCCCATTAAATCATATTTACCAAACCCCTCCGCTCAGGCAGGATATGACACAAGGTCAATTTTTTAAGCGGAGTTTAACAGGTGTGAATTCAGAGTTTTCCTTCTCCTAGACTAGTTGCCTCACCAAGGCTGAAGAACCTAGTCTGCCCTACTATTTACCCATAGCTGGAGGGAGAATATTTGGATTCATACCTTTCCCAAGGGTATTAGTGCTATGTGAAATGCAATCAGTCAGGTTCAGGATTTGAACTCGTATCACCGTGTCCATATCCTGCGACGATAACCATTACACCACGGGCACCTCCTGTTGCCCATTTAATGGCCTCTAGTGGTAAGTCTTTTGGGGTAGTAGACAGAATGACTTTTTGGCCGTGGAAGAAATGAATTGAATGACCGATAACTGAACTGGTTGAATAAAATCTTCGTTATTTATACTTTAGTAGTGGATCAAAAAATAGTTTTATTGCAGGACCTAAAATTTAAGCGCTTAGACATTTCTTGACCAATCAGATTCATATTTTTACTTATTTGTTTTAGAGCCTAAAAATTTTCTGTTAATTAGTTTCTGGTCCGGATTTTTTAGAATGTTCTTATTATATGTTTTTAGCTGGTTGGTTGAAAAATATAAAAATGTAACTTCAATGCTAATGCGGTTTTGATCCAAAATTTCTAGAATGTCCTTATGAATGTTTTTGTTGATTATTTTAAGAATAAAAACTGTGTATTCTATAAGGGGGAAGTGTTATTAGAAATAATTAGGTTGACGGTTTTAATTTTGTTGTAGTAAATAATAAATCTTACTTTTCTGGTAGGATCGGTTGTGAGAACATTTTTTGGATAAGGATTTTTAATATCTATCTTATAATTACTATGAAATTGGTTTTTGTAGTAGAGGTTTATTGATTGTTTATGGTTTAAGATATTGTTTACTGAAAATGCATCCCAAAACTGACCCCATTACAATTCCATCTTTTTGGATAAATATATTTCCATTGTGATCATAAAATGGTAGCTCAGTAGTGCAGAGTAAAAGTATTTTTCGTAAAATATTGGAATTGATTTTGAGTGGAAGGAGCGTTGGTTGGTGGAAAACATTATTTAGAATTATATTGATTGCTTTTAGAACTGGAACATTTGAAAATTATATTTTTTTAATAATATTCCATATTTTCTTGATAATATTCTATTTCTGTTAATAGCATTCTGTCTTTTTAAATTCATCAGCAAATCAGTTTTATCCAACTCAGCATTTGCATAGTTTTGTTATGTTATAAAACCCAAAACAAAAAACAAAAAAAAACCGTTCAAAACTCTTTAAAAACACACTTTACACATGCAAGCAACCCCTGATGATGGTCTATGAAAGGTCTGAAAGTGCTCGGGATAATTTTGGTAAGTGCATCAACCAATTCCAACATGAAACCAAGACACTTATCAGGAAACTTGAAAAGATCTTAATTAAATTATATAGACAAAATTTGTCTTTATTATGTAATCAAACATGCTTAAAGCACATATTTCAAATATATATATATATATATATATATATATATATCCCTGCATGATACCTTGAGTCACAATGGGAAGAACTGTGAGATTATAGTGTAATAGTCTTGTTTGTATTTCAGCTGTGTCTTTGTACAGTGACCACTTTTGTATTTTATTGCTGAAATCTTTTACTTCAGTCATTTGAATATATATATATATATATATATATTAAGATAGATATTTGTTAAAATTTTCAAAAATAATGTCTACATGAGTCGTTTAAAAAAATTTTTTAAAATCTCTTAAAGATTCTAAAATGTTAGTAAATATACATAATAAACATAATAAACAACACAGAAGGACTGTTGAATCTTGAATTTTGCATTATTTCAATTTGTAAGGCTCAATATTTTCAATTTATCTCCTTATCAAGTAAAATTAATTCTACATAGTTACAGTATCTCTTATCTAAATTAGTTTTTATTGATTAGTTATAAATTATATTTTATTTTTGATACGATTTCAAATTAAAATATTTTCTAAACTAGATCTTTATGACAAACACATTATTTTATTTAATATAGAAAAAATCCGGTGATAATAAAACATATCTTTAAAATGAGAAGATTTTTAAAAGAATTCTTAGCTACTCACATAAACATTGTTTTTGAAAATCTTTAGCATACATATATAATTGAATAGACTTTTTAGATGCCTGCATGTATATAAGTAATACAATCAGACATGATATACCAAATGTTCAGTACTTGAAAATTAATATTTTAAGATATAATTATAATATTAATAAAACACAGAAATTTAATAGCAAAAAGATTTATCTGACAAGACACTTTCTTATTTTAACATAAAGTTTTCATGACAAATCTGAAAATGAAAGTAAAAAAAGAAAGATATAATTTTATCATGAGTCTCATTTAGATGATATATTAATAACAGCATAAATCTTGATTTACCTTTTGACTGCCATTATAGCACCTCAAATAATATCAATTGAAGCAGCTTGTGGTTATTTTTGAAACATAAACTTTAAGAAAAGTATGAATTCCCTTTTTGTAGTATCTGTTGACATTGTTTCATATAATAACAATTAGCCTTATCACTAGCATGACACAATAATTGATTGATAAGGGAATGGCACTCCAATTACAACCCTTCTTGTTCAGACTATGTCAGAATTAAATTACCTAACAACAGTTGATAGGCCATCAAAATCAACCAACATTCCAACTTGAAACCACTTTATCTAATCTTTTCTCCTTTTACTATCAATACTGTATAGCAAAAAATAAGATCAGTAAAATAACTGGATAAGGATGAGAATCAAAAACATGAGCCCCAGACTTTGAAGATTCTATGTAAGGAAGGCTTCATATGGTTATTTAGAATAAGTTTTATCTTTACATAGAGACCAATTGTTTAGAGAATAATGATACATTTATTCATATCATATTCATATAGTTATCCAATAATGTCTACTTTGTTATTAATATTTATTGTCATTTATATTCATTTATATTTACTATTATGCTTGTGTTTATTTGTTTTTACTGAAGGCATTATTTTTAAGTGTTTTTATGAAAGTCTCATATCACTTGATAAAGGGTGCCTTGTAAACAGACACACTGCTGAGTTTTAGGAAGCACAGAATGCTTGCTACTTTTTATCATTGAAACTAAAATTGAAAAGATTGAAGATGTTTACTAAATTAAACTTTGTAGATCACACAACCAAATGTGAAGAAATGTAAGGTATAAAAATTGTGTTTTGCTAAAAATTTCCTATTCCAAAAACATATAATACTGGTATTTTGGTTGTAGATTTTCAAGATAGACAGTTAAATAACAGAAAATCTTATTTATTTTTATTGAAAGAGGAATTTTTCAAAGAGAAAATATAAAATGCTCTTTTGCAGACAAGAAAGAGTGATAAGAAATTCAGAAATATTCCATTTTTGTCTTATAGATTCCTTTTGTTTCATCCTGGTAAAAGACCACAAAATAGCTATAATTCAAAACATTCTAAAACCTCCATTGTCTTTTGATAGAATGTATCTTGTACAATGCTGAAAAGCTGATTGAAAATACTTTGTAGATGCCTTCAGAGTATCAAGAAACAATTATTTTTTCACAAAAATGATTCTCGGACTTATTGAGACCATATATTTATCTAATGGTTTCTCATCACCAGAAACTATTGTAAATAACACTTACTTTCAATAATAATGAATCAATGATGCTTGCAAACAACTTGGAGATGTACTTAGTGTAATGGTTTTCATGGTAGGAAATGAAATCAGTGACTCAAGATCAAATTATGGACAAAGTTGTTTTCATTTCAGTTCTCACTAATATGCTTAGGAAAGGCATGAATCTTTCTCCTTTCTCCTGCTATGGGTAAATAGTAAAGCAGACTGCACCCTTTAACCAATGGCAAACAGTCTAGAAGAAGAAGAACTCTGAATTTAAAACAGTTGTACTCTGCTTAAAAATTTTGACCTTGTGTCTCATCTTGAGGTAAAGGAGTTGGGCAAATACACACTTCCTGAAAATGAATCTAGAATTTTAGATGAAGAAATTGAAGTGACTGTTAGTTATTCTTAGCAAGAAACTTCTGTTGAAAAGGTATATTTAAGTGCATACTGACGATCCAATGACTTGTGTAACAAAATGGTTACGTTAGAAGTTTATGTATACTTGAAAGAGCTTCACATCTATTTTCAATAAGCTTGCCTTCCTAATTTTGAATTAAGGAAATAGCAATAAACTTGACACGGAGCATGAAACATTAAAATCATTTATATATTCTTAGCATCATGAGTTACCTTATTCTGTTTACAAATTTTAAAGAATTTTTTCCTTTTGAAAAAGAAAATAATAAAAATTACCATTTCTTTTTTTTCTGTTTTTATTGTTTTGTTTTTTCTTAAAATGTCTCTGAAACTATTTATGCAAGTGTTGATAATACACAAAAATATTAGGAAAAACATTTACTATGAAAATTAAATGTCAGTTGTTTTTTCCCCAGTGACTTTGCCAGCTATTTTATCAGCTGGTAGGAAAAGTTGATTGAATATTTTGCTCTGTATAAACGAAATATCTACATTTTATTGACTTATTGTTTTCTGAAAATTTGAGATAAAGTGTTTGAATCTATTCACTGGAGAATATAGACTGCTGTCTTTATTTTTGTTAAATGTTTTAATTGAAACATTTTTTTCACCTTCCTCAGATGTATCACCCATAAAAATGTACACCACAACAAAATTTTTGTAGAACATTTTCTTGTGAACCATACATACCTGGATTTTGTTATTTTTAATGGAACCAAAAATGGACATTAGTAGGTATTATTTATAAGGAAATTTTAAATTAAAATTCCGTAACCAAAAATAAAATTTCAGATCCTTTGTAACCAAAAAGAAAATGGCCAATGTATATATAAAGGGAGCATTTATTTTGGGACTGCTACATATTGATATTTTTGGTTAGAGTTTCAATGCAGTAAAATTTGGTACTAAAATATATGATAATATCCAACATGATTGTATAATGTTCAGCTAAAATTAACAAAATCCTGCTATCATTGGTTTGACAGAAAATATTTCAAATAAAAAATTTGTCTGGTTGTACTAATTCATTAGTGGTAATATATATATATATATCAAGTCTTTACTATTAGTTTAGGAAAAGGAAATATTCAGCAAAGGAAGGTCAAAGGATGGTTTTTCTTTGGCTCATTTCTTTGTTGAGCAGAGGAAACGTAGTGTTAATAACAAATATATATATATATATATATATATATATATATATATATATATATATACTCAGCCATAAATTCAGTCACAAAAACCCAAGTATATACTAAAATAATATCCCATATATAAAACAGCAAAGAGAAAAAGTCTCACAGAAACACACATGCACATACCCGTAGTCACATGTATATATACACATGCAAATGAATGCATAAATATATACATATAACCACTTGTTGAAGTGATAGATAGTAGTGAATCTGACAGTATGAGAGAAATATGTAGAAAGTTGGATAAATCAAACACTTAACTCCAATTCAGATGCAATATTTCATCTGTTTTATTCCATGGAACTTCTTCAGACAAAGACTGTTTTCTAAGTTTTCCTATTTAAAAGCAATTGAGGAGAATGATAAGATGGTGGAGAGGGTATAGGTGTAACAGAAAGAAAGGAGGGTTTAAAGTCAAGCATATCAGATTTCATCAATATTTTTTGGTTGTTGTGAGAGTGGAGATCTCCACTTTCACAACAAAAATCTTCAATGAAACTTTATACAAGTGCTTTAAACCCTTCCCTACTTTTCCTATGAGCCTCCTAAAATCTATCTTCACTTTCACACCAAAAAATCTTTAATGAAACCTGATACATTTGACTTTGAACCTTCCTTTTTTTCCTGCTACACCAGTACCCTCTCCACCATCTTATCATTCTCCTCAATTGCTTTTAAACAAACTCAGAAAACAGTCTCAGTCTGAAAAACTTCCATGGAATAAAACAGATGAAATATTGCATCTGAATTGGAGTTAAGAGTTTGATTGATTAAACTTTCCATATATTTCTATCATACAACCACTTATAAGTATAGACATAATAGGAAATATGGTCGTAATACATATATATATATATATATATATAAAATTTTATGAACATATATAAAAATTAACAATTATGAATTAATGATTAGAACTTACAACAAATAATTACAAAGAAATATATACTTTTCTTTTTCATATATTTACGTCCTTTTATATTATCATATGCTCATCATATATATATATATATGTATATATATATATGTGTGTGTGTGAGTGTGTGCATGTATATATATATAGGGTGTGTGTGTGTGTGTGTGTATATATATATATACATATATATATAGTGTGTGTGTGTGTGTGTGTGTGTGTGTGTGTGTGTGTGTGTGTGTGTGTGTGTGATTTTTATCTACATGTAAAGAATTAATGAAAATTAAGAAGTAAATACAAAGAAATAATATTCCTGTTTGACATATAAGATTTATATTTTCTTAAATAATGACTATCTTTATTTGTATATTTTGTGCTTTTAGTTTTGAAAATACTCATAGCATTTCCAGGAGTAAAGATACTGCACACTGATTCTAGACATAAAAGCTAATCCATGCTCAGAAAATCTCATCAATTTTACATGTTCTATAAAAAGGAGACATCTCATAATCTGGGGTGCTATTGATGTAGCATGTCTTTGGCAGAAATAGGCTGATTGATTCCATCTTTCTTTAGGTCTCCAACTGGTTTGAATTTAGTGTTTTTCTATCTCCTAGACTGGTTACCATATAAAAGTTAAAGAGCCCAGTCTGCCTTTCTGTATACTTATAACTGGAGGGAAATACATAGAATTCATTCCTTTTCAAAGGGTATTATTGCAATGTAAAGTGCAGACAACCTTGTTCTGAATTTGAACTCGGGTCGCAAAGTTCACTTCTTGTGTCAATAACCATTATCACCACAAATGCCTCCAAAGATAACATGGCATACTTATTTTTCTACAGCTTCATATTCATATTTCAATTACACTGTTTAAAATTTGAAGAGTTTGATGATAAATAATACCTAATGATATATGTTTTTATTGCATAATGTTCCATGAATCTTTGGTTTAGAAGAAAATTAACATTTTATAAAAAAATTGGTTGCAGTATGCTTATCTACGTACAATGATCTGTCTATCAAACAGGTGGTCATACATTGTTGTGTATACACAAAGGTTAATTCATACCTATTCTTTTATTTGTATCAGTTTATTTTTTATGTATGTATATAGTATGTATGTATGCACGTATGTGTCAAATTATGGTAAAGACTGTTGTATATCGACTAAAGATTATTCCTATCTACCTTTATGTTTATCTACATGAATATATTTTTGCATTCTCACATTATGCTTATTATATATGGAAGATTGCTTCCCGCATGTTTTGTTTATTTCATCTTTGATTTATTTTACTTTTTCGTCTTCAGAAACTGATAGATAAAATTAAATAAATTCACTAAAATTATATTGCCTAGTTATTCGGACAGGTCTTTGGATACTTGCTGTTTTCATCAGTTTTCATATTTTAGTTGATGTATTCTGTGACTTTTCTCAAGCATCAAAGTTATCCTGTTGCAATTTTTTCTCTTAGTTGTTTTTTATTGATGATTATAGTTCTGGGAGCCAAAGATTCCTACAGACAGCAAAAATTCATAAGCCTGAGAAAAAATCCATCAAATAGATCAACACATATTTAGAACTCTTTGATATCTAAATCTAGCATGATCTGTAAGAAGAAAAATCCCGACTGAAGAAAACCAAAGAACATATGAACCAGGTAAGATAAGAATACTTGTCTAAGTTGTGGAATAATAAGAATAGTTACTCTTCTCTGAAATGAAGAAATTTAAACATCCATCAGTAAACATATATATCCAGAAAGATAAACAGTCAGACCTACACAAATATAGAGAAGAAAACAGAAAAAAGAATAGAGAGAGAGAGAGAGAGAGAGAGAAGGGAAAGAAATGTTGCGAGAAAAGGATGGAAGTCAAGAGAGAAAGATAGAGAGGAAATGTAAATTAAAGAAATTTAAGCATACATCATTTAAACATGTAAATAAATATAAGAGAGAGAAGGAGGAAGAAAGAGAAAAAAGAAAGGATGGAAAGGGATGAGGTAGAGAGAATGTTGGAGAGTAATAGAGATGGAAAGGAAGATAACGAGAGTGAGAGAGGAAAAGTAAATTCTATATGAACCAAGGACTTTATTACTTAACTTTTTAACTTCCTATCAAGAACTAGGGTGTCTTGAATAGTGTCAAGTAGCTGAATATGTAATATAATGGCGGAGGGATTTCTTAGCTTTGGGTTTAGTTAGGCTGAGAACCTTTCAACTCAGTGCATAGGTTAGTTAGGTTCAAACATGAGTGCAGGTGTTCACGCGTGTGCGCAGAGTGGACATGTCATTCAGAGATGTCACAAAAAAATCCCAGATAGAGGGTAGGACCAGGGATGTGGCTGATGTCACGCACCAGAAGTGTGGGCTGAGATTTGAGAAAAGTCAGTTAGTTGAGTCTTGCCGTCCGAAGAAGAAGGGTGACTTTCGCTTGCTTGCTGAGGCTTTTTGGCGGGTGCCACGCGTGGTTGAGTGGACAGATGAAAAAGTCAGTATAGAAAGATGGTATCTCTCTCCTTATGTCGAAAAACCTTTAAACTCAAAGGTAATAAAAAGTTTTGTACCTGAACTAAGAAGTTGTAAGTGTTTTTCATGTTTTGGGATTCCTATGTTATATATATGAGTTATGAACATTCAATGTATATTTCACATATTCATGTATGGCTATGTAACAAACATTGGTAGGGAATTCTGTTCTTTCTAGATGTTTTATACTTTTGGCCATGAGCTCAAATGAACTAAGCTTAATAAATGATAACTTCATGTAAAGAATTTCTAAAATAAGAATTTTTGTTTCAAATGTCATTATGTTTATTTTGAGAAAGTTTTTCACATCAGTTTTAACGGTTAGTTTTTCACTGAAGTCTGAAAGAGAGCAAATCTCCTCAGGTTTCTAGGACTCTTCTAAGTATCCTCGCTGATTTTACTAGTGCTGTGTTCTAGATGGTCTCACTTCTTTCTCTGATCTCCCATTAGTTCCTCCAGTTTCTTTTCCAGGACTTTAGGGATTGCTCCAAGGGCACCAACTACAATTGATATCACAGTCCACTTAATGTTCCACAGTTTTTTCAACACTCCGGTAAGATTTTGATATTTGTCTGTCTTTTTGCTTTCTTTTAGTTTCATTCTATGGACCACTGAAATGGCAAAATCAACTAGTTGACAATTTCTTTTCTTGTCAGCATAGCAATGTTTTAATTTCTTGCTCAATTCCCAGTGGGTCACCATCCTCATCCAGTCATGTTTAGTCTTGTATTTCTTTTCTGCTCAGCTTGCTGCATTCACTTTTAATGTAAGTAACAGCATCATTTTTTTCTGAATGAGAAATGATGTACTAAGTTTGCTGAACTGTTGAATGAAAATGTGGAATAGAATGACTTTTTATGGCTTTGGGTCATTATCATCTTGGTTGTGCAGAGAACTTTTTGGTATGGCCTTGTATAATTATCTCAGCCACCAAATGGAATTCATAGATTTTATTCATTTTAAGATTTTATTAAATTTATTAATTTGATGATTAATGCTTTTTTTAAAAATTTCATTTACAGGTTCTCTTTATTTCAATCAAATTCTAAGAAATTCAAATACCTTTGATAACTTTTTATTTCTATATAGATGAATTAAAATGATGAAATGTCATGATTAAATTTAAGGACAAATTAGAAAAAAAACCTTCATGTTCTTTTTAAGATTTTGCATGCAATAAAACTCATTGTATACTCATCCCTGATTTTAGGGAATAAATTTTATTGAAATAATTATTTCTCTTATTATAATTCTTATAATTCAATACAGGTGAATATTTATATATCAATGTGATTATTTTATTATGTTTTCAGTACAGTTTCATTTTTTTCATGACATTTCTGAGATTTCACACCTAAAATTTGATCACCTTAAGCCCCCTTGATGTTCAATGTATTTAGATATGATAAAAAAATTTTGAAATTAAAATTGCAATTTCTATTATCTTGATTATTACAGTTTCCTTTCTTTCTGATTTTTATGCTGTTTTTATTGATTCCCAAATATATAATAAATTTTTTTGGACTAATGTCTTTATTTTCTTGTTTGTAGCCAAATTTTCCAGCAGATGGTTTTCTTCAATTTTCCCTTGATGTGGAATGGTGAGAACTACAGTACTGACAATTGAGCATCTGCCAAATGCAAATACCATCATTTTTGACTACCATAATCTGCACAAACTGTAAAAGAGAGAGAATTAAAACAACAAGGGATATTTGTTTTAGATGAAAAAAAAAAGATTTTATTCTCTGTTCATGAATAGAGATTTTAGTCAGCTGTTATTGCATATAGTTGATAAATATTATCATATAATGTAGTTAGTTGTTATTGCATAATGTATTTTGGTTATTATTGTTTTATACAGTATGGTTATTATTGCATATTTTATTTGTGGAGGCATCTTTCTTGTGGTTGCTGCTGCTGCTTCTTAGTGATCATTCAGAATTTCATTAAAGTTGCTGTTGCTGTTTAGTAATTGTTTGACATGTCTTTGAAGGCTGCTGCTGGTTTTTGATTGTTCAGCATCTCTTTAAATTTGTGATTTTCAGGTTCTATTTTTCTTTGGCTGGGTCAAATCAGAACCTCTTAAAAACAGTCCAATTAGATCAGAAATCAATCTAGCTGAAGGTTGCATAATAGTTTCTGATAGATAGGAAAATATTTTTATGGCCCTTTATTTTTTCTTTGTTCATTCCCAAGTGGATGCAAGGAGCCAGTTAAAATTTTGGATTGTCTTTACAATAAAGGTGGTGGCTGTTGAGGTGAACTCTACCAGTATTCTCGGTGGATGATTATTTTGTTTTAAAGATGGTTTTAGTTCTATATTTTATAAAGTAAGTAATCTAGTAGTTGATATTTATTTTGCAAAAAAATGTGCATGGCTTACAAAAAAATCTTTAGGTTCTTAGATCTTTAACTAAAAAATCAAGGCATACCTTTTACTCAATGTTCTTCAACAGTTCAAAAGGTCATTCTAAGGGATGGAGAATGTATTCTGATTACCCATAGATGCAATGTATGATACAAGGTCTTTTATAAGGAGGATTAGTCACAGAAAATACTCAGTTTTCTGTCTTTGCTGCAAAGACAAGGGTGTATCCTTAACAGTATTTCTCTTTGTGCTAAGGGAGATTAGTTTTGTTTGGTTTCTTAGTTTAAAAGCATATCAACCATTGTGGGTTATTCAATGCCAGTGCCATACTTGTAGAAGAACAGTAGTAATATTATTTAACCCATTGCTAGAAGTGTAAGGGGTTCGTACTATTCCTAAGGGTAATAGTCCGAAAGTACATAAAATAGTATGACTGGAGTTCAAACTGTATTTCTTTGAGGCTGTAATCCAGTAAGAGGAAATGTACAATCTTGGGATCAGATAACCAGTCTCTAAATGTTGATCTAAAGACAGTACATTGTAAGTCATCTCTTGTCAAGATTAGTTATTCTTCCTCAAAGTCAAAAATTAGAAAGATAGATAATTGACACAACTTTCATCATTTTCCCAATCAAAAATATTTTCTGATGGAATAAACTTGACCAAATATATCATAACTGTTTAGTTTGTGAAACATTCCTTTATGCCATAACTACTCTAATGCTGTGTAAATAATGCTAAGGCATGAACATCACGAGGAGCACATTAGCAGCAGAATCAGAAAATGGTCATCAAAAGATCACAAGATAGGATGAGGGTTACTGACTTCAAGAATATGAGTTGGCTTGTTAACAATTTGATTTTGTTTAGACTATAAAATAGCTGCATTTTGAGTATAATTTGAGCCCAGAGATCAAACACCGGCTAAGTGAGTAAAACTCTAAAGCATTATAAGTTTAAGTGAGATCCAGAGTAGGAGTATATGAATCAAGATTTAGAATTGAGAGTGATTGTTTGAGCTTTGATCGGATAGTTGGATTGTCATGTGGAGAAAAATGAAAGCATCCATGTTTTAGCTACTTTTTATAGAATAATAACAGTAATCACACTTACCAGCCTAAGATTTTCCAGCTAGTGTCTTGCTGGAAGACAAAAATAAAAGATGTTGTTACTCAATACAGTTTATTTCCCAAAATTTGTGGGAAAAACAAACATACAAATTTAAGGGAGCATGAAGCCCTAAATATATAGTAGGGAAGGGGAAGGGGAGCATTCATGCTTGATTATGTTTTCAAAAGAAGCCCTAGCTAACTGCATTCGCCGACCCAGGAACACAATACAATAAGGCAACCATACATTGACAAGCATGCAACATTCACCAAAATACCGCAATCACTTGATGAGAACCTTCTGTAAACCTAGGCGAAATGAATGATTTATTCACAATGAGAGCATATATACAAAATGGCACTGATGAGAAAGGGAGAAAAACCCATAAAAATAAATTGGTAAAACCAGGAAAAAAAACGTTTGGTTATCTTCCCATCCCTCTATCTATGAAGTGGAGAGCTGACTGTTTTTTGGTATCCACCAGGAACAAATATAAGCCAGACTCTTCCTATGTGGGGAGCAGGTCTAATCTAAACTAATGGGATAAAAAAATGCAGTTAAGGGCACAACAAGGAATAGTTAGCCTGGATTACTATAAAGTGGGTCCAAGATCCTCAGAAAGATGGGACTGGAGGATGGGTAAGTTGATAAAAGAATAGGGGTGCAGAAGATCTTGGAGACTAACAACTAGATGGCAGGGCCAATGACACAGCTCATACAGACAACTAGGGAATAAGGGGTACAAAAATTACTAACTTACTGAAGGACCCAGACCATCATCGCCATGCGTAAGAAGAGGAGGGAAGGATGACACCAACATTGCTCCCTTTTGTACAACCAGGCTTGCTGCATGCACCCACCTAATGTTGAATGTTATGTGGTCTAAGCATTTCTATTGCATCTAATTTTGACTCTAAGCTGATGCCTAAAGAATATAATCAGATCATGATGAGAAAACTTTGCACCATCATACAATCCCTTCTTTCACATCTCCCAAATCACCATTCAAGCCACAGCTAGGATCATGAGAAATACCACACGCTTCTTACCTCAATACAGAGGGTCAACATTGTCGATGATGTAACCAACATCGAGCAGCATGAGCTGTTTGTGATTGATGCAGGCTATTCACTTCCCAGTGTGATTCCAAAATGGACAAACTTGCTCGCAGTAGTAGAAAGCATGCAAAGCTGTTTTTTCTAAGCCACTTCCACAGTAGAGGCAATCAGGCATGTCAGCCAAGCCCGCTTTGAAAGTCCAGTCAGCAAGGGGCAATGAATTTCATGTAAGCCACCAGGTGAGCGATATCTCTGAGTTGTTCAAGAAGCCCAAACCTAGCGCCCGATTCTATTGAGAGTGAATCTCCTCCAGCGACCAGCTGAGTCGCTCCACGAGAGGATCTCTAGTGGAACCCACCACTAACTTCCTATAAAATTCCTTTCAAGACTAAGAAAGGTCACTGGACCAGGGAATGTTAAAGTGGGGCTTATGGCAGTTGCGGGATAATAGTGCTTAATTCTTAGGCTGACAACAACCTTCGACTTTGGATCTGGACTCTAGGCTAGGAAAGGTGTCTCCCACCTTTTGTTCTCACACCATGTCCCTTGACAAGGGTCAGCCCAGGTAAGCCAGACTTTCAGCGAGACAGGGCTCCCCAGATCAGACACCCCTAGAACACCATTTCAAGGACGTTGGTAGCAGACCTGTCTACAGACCAATGGCTTTCGACCACTCCCAAGTAATTTAGAGAGGGATTGTATTAGCACCAGCCAGTGACCCTTTGGCATGGGAAGTACAGACAATTGGTAAAGGATCAGGGGGAAGAAGTACATAACACACACCTTCACCCAGCCATTTAAGGACAAATGCCTTCAAAACCAGGTACCAACCTGTGCTTCTACCTTGACCTGCACCTCCAATCAATTTTGCTCCAGTTGGAGGCCGGGCCTGATCTACACCCCGAGAATGCAGACAGGTTTGTTACTCCAGTGGAAGGGTCCTAACAGGGGAATGCCACCCCTCCAGGCACCCAACTGCAGACCTTCACTCTTATCAAAATAGATTTTGGCACCAGTTACTTCTTCATACCTTTCAACCACCTTCTTCACATCCTTCATATCGGATTGGTGGGACACAAAGATGGTGATATCATCAGCGTACACAGAGACCTTTGCCCTGAGGTCCAACTAGCAGAGATACCCCAGAACTGCAATCGCTGCTAAATGCTGAAAATATCACGAAGTTGCTTCCAGCACCTGACAGTCCTCTGCACAAGTGAGGTGAATCTCCTACACTGCAGCAACATTTACTCAGAGGTTCAAGAGTTCACCAAGCAAGCGTACGCACTTGTTTTGATTCCTCCATCCCCTCACATTCAAACTGGCAAGTTTTAAAGTCATTCTGATCCACTTATCTATTCAAAGTCAATGATGGTTTAGAAATCCTCGGGGGTGGGGATGCTAATGACTTACTTCAGAGAGCTGGACACTCCTCAAACATCCTTGGGGTACCACTACTTTAGAGATCTATAAAAAGAGGGATGAACGTAAATCAAGACTCATCCCTCATAGAATTATAACATTTTTCAAGAAGGGGTGCTCCAATACCACCTGACTCATGCCCACATCAGTATGACTAACCTTTTCCAGGAACTTCCATACCTCCTGAGTATGGCAGCCTGCCGAGCAAATGAAAGTGGTCACCATGGGTGCACCCCTAAAATTGAAAGGATTCATGACTTTCTTTTTTCTTATTTTTTCTAGTTCTAGCAGTGATTACAGTTTCTTTGTGAGCTGGAAATCTGAAATGGTCACCAGGTTTGTAGAACACAGAGCCAATGCTGTTTGAAATAAGTTTTTGTTTTCAGCCAGTGAGACTGATTTCATTCTGCACCAGCTTTTAGAGTTCTTTGCAGATGAAGGGCTTTGGGGTATGTGAACCTTGGATAGTGAGCGGTGGAACAGTTCAGGGGAAGAAAAAGAGGGGAGAGTGAGAGAGGGGGAAGGCGTACACAAAGTGTGAGGAGGGCTGATTTAATGGGTTTGTAGTGGATTGGTTTCTTGCTGATGGAGGTGTTTTTGTGGTTGTTCTTGAAGTAGGTGTTGTTGGGGTTGATGTTATTGGGGCTGGAGGTTAATACAACAGCGGAAATAACAAGATAAATTCATTACACATCCAAGAACAAGAATTATTAAAAGAAAGAATACACAAGCATGTTCCATGGTAAAATTATACACATATCATTCATGAACAAACAGTATGTTGAAAGGGTATAAAATAGAAAAAGCTTCCTTGACAAGTGTGGTAATATAGCCATGTGTCTTTACCATTCTCTGAAAGGAGTAAGAGACATCTCAACTGTTCAAAGAATAGGAGTGAAGAGAGTCTGAGGAGAGCTTTCTGGAAGTGTTATATGACACCCTACAATCCCTAATGGACATGTTGATTATCTAAGGGAGATAAATATTTCTTGTATTCTTACACAAGTTTAATATGAACTGGAGGTTACATCACACTATTTGGATTTATGGAGCTAGACTTAAGATGTATTGAAACTAAGTGGTAGTTAAAAATTTCTTTATTATTGGATATTCTTTCAAAATGATATTCAAGATTATTAAGAAAATAACTTCTTTTAGAGATGGATTTTAATATTTAAAAAAAATTAGATGGTTGTAAGTTATACTTAATGTTTTCTTTCATTCAATTTTTGTCTTCCCAATCTTTAAAGGTCAAGACCAAAAAGCATTTCAAATACATTGCATTGATAAAGATGGCCTGTCTTATAGTTGAGAGCTTTGTATTTTACTAGGGATGCTAGTTACTATCTTAGGGAACAGCTAAAATGAGAAAAAAGAAAATAACACTTTTGAAAATACATTTTTAAAAAAAGGACAGTTTCAATAAAGGCAAAATGTACACAGTGAAAAGAAAGTTTGAAGTCATAAAATAAAAATATGTGTTTGTCAACTTCAGGTTCAAGTGACAACATTCACAAGACAACCAGAAAATATTAAAACTGACACTATCTTCTTTATTGGAGGTTTTGCAATAAGGTTCTCCCTGATTGATTGCTAAGTTACATCAGGTTTTCAATATATTTAAGATGGCTCAATATTTTCTGAACAATCCTTGTATCATGAAAACTCCAATATATTATGATGAATTGCCTTCTTTTATTTATTGTCTGTATTTCTAAATTTTAAAGACCAAAACCAAAGAATGTTTTAGATATATTTCATAGATTTAGTAATCATAAACATGGAGTGAAAAACTAGATCCTCTTATATGGGTGTCTATGTATTGGAAAAGTTAGAAAAATGAAAATTAGTTGTGATCATTGAAGAAATTAGTTGTTTGGATAATTGAGTCTCTTGAAATGAAGAGCAATGTCTGCATTGTAATCCTTCAAAATATATTCCACCTCTCCAATGGATGCAGCTGTCATATTATTCCACATCCTGCTGACAGGACAACTATTATATATCACATCATAATAAGATCAAGTAATTTTTTATAATTAACTCGATTGCAAATAAGCTTTAACTTCTCAAAATATTTTCAATGGAAATACTTACATTGATAAAAACATTACCTGTAAACAGTTGTGGAAATCTTCAATGGACATTGTTTCAATTGGTTTCTCAAAACCTGTTGCATGTTCTTAGAAATTTCCAAATGCTGACTATTGAGTTTAGTTTTGACCTTTATGAATAGGAACTAATCACAAGAATTCAGATCAGATGAGTAAGGAAGAATTTTGGAAGCTGCTCTCACTCCTAAACACAGTATTGGAAGTATTCAGCTGATCCGATCTTCAGTTGATTCATCATAGCTTAGTGCTTGTTTTTAACAGTTTCCAAATAATGATCACAACTGGATATATATATTTCACAACAGGAAATACTTACAAGGAATCAGATTATTGGAGTTAGGGATTTGTGTTATAACTGAAAGATTATTTTTGGCCAAAATTTCATTCACAGTATGTGCGTCTAAAAAGTAATAACACTGATTTTTTTCAAATATTTTCTGAAGTGTTCTGGGTCAGTATTAATCAGCTGACTACCCAAACAACATTCATCTCAAATTGTTTCCCAGAATCGAATATGATCTCCATAAGCCAGTGTTAATGTGCTTAATATGTGAGCATTGTTTTGAAGAGCAACAAAGAATTTGATCTTGTGTTTTGTTCTTGTATCACAAAAAAGAAAACACTGTAATAATTAAACTATCACTTACTAAATATATATTTGAAGAGGCAATGAACATCAGAAAGGAAGCAATTGTCATTGGTAAGAAATTAATGAAAATCTTGTCAATAAAATTAGGTGATTGTAATTAAAAATTTAAAAGCCTTTTTTGTGATTATTAAATCCAAATATATTGAAAGAAACAAAAAAAAAAGGGATTATTAGGAATCAAGGTTCATGTTAAAGACAGAATAAAGATATTATGTGTATTATTTTGTTAATAGAATCTGAAGGTTATGATGGCCCTAACTTCTCACATAACTGTTAGCAACATTTCAAAATATAAGTTTCCATTGTAAGTAATTAGATTTGTCATATCTTTAATAAAAATTCATCAATAACTCAACTTTTAAAGTAAATTATTTTTGATTGCCACATTGGGTTAAAAAAACTCACTTAACCAATTCCAAAGATTCAAACTATAATTCTCTATTTAAGATTCAATTTTCAATTGCTGAAAAATTCATTGTTTGAATATTTTTTAAACATCTGAATTTTTTAAAATTTCCAGAAATGACTTTAGAACTTTTATTTAATTTTTCCATTTATAACTGTTTTTAGTGTTATCTTTTTTTTTTTTTTTTATTCATTTTTGATTCTTTTTTAATTGCCCCTTATCAGTATCTTAAAATTTCAAATATATTTTATTTTCTGTTTTTATATATTTTGAATTATTAATATTTGAATTTGTTACTTTTTTGTCCCCTTGTTTCTATTTTTCAAGGTGTTGTGCATTCAAATTTGATTTTTGAAGGATTTCTTTCAAGATTTTCTTATTATGCTTGGAACTATTCATTTCTTTTATAGTAGTTCATGTTTTCTATCTTTCACGGATTTCTGTTTTAAAAAATGAATCAAATGATGATGTAAAAATAAAAACAAAAATTTGATTTGTTTCTTGTTTTGTTCATTTTTCCCTTGTTTTATAGCCAACTGCAATCTTATGCTGCTGAAATGCTGAAAGATCCTGCTGAAATTGATGCAAGCACAGAACAATCATAATTCTAAACATCTTTTAGTTTACTAAATGAAAAGTAATGTATCAAGAATATTATCTCTCCTACAATAACTTAATCTCATGTGGGTACAGTCAATGAGTACTCAAACACTGAAAAAAAATAAAGTGATGATATATAATGTTATTGAAACTTTGTTTATGTGTAAATATAATTTTTATATAAACTTGAGAGAGATAATGTACAATGCAAATCAAGCATTTTCTCATATCGAAATAAACAGAATGTGTTAGCAAAAAGAAAATACACTTTACAAAGCGAAGAAACCTCAAGAAACTTTTTACATGCCAAGTTTTGAAGAGGAACAAAAGATGTGTTGTTCACAGGCTGATGATCAGCCTCCAATAAAAAAAAAAAAAAAGCATTCAAGTTTCCTACTAAAGACAACAATCATCACTTGACATGTTTTGGAATTCTTCATAAACATTTATATTTTTCTCCAACAAGTGCAGATAATTATGATTACTGTCACTACACATCTCTATGTAACTAATTTCTGGTTCCTCATTTGGCATGATGCATGTGTAGAGATATAATGAATTATTATCTCCCTTAGATAATTTGCATGTCCTGTAGGGAGCCTATAGGGAATCACATGACAGTTCCAAATTCTTGACCACTTTTGGCTTCTGGTATTTGAACAATAGTGACATTGTCTCTGACCTCTGCCACACTATAATAAAGCCACATGACAATCTTTTATCAACCCTTCACAAGAAAGCCTTTTTTTTATATTTTTATTCCTTCTATTTACTGCTTCTTCATGGAACAATACTATGGAGTATGTTTGTGTATTCTTTCTTTTAATTCTACTTGTATGTGTATTATGTATATGAATAGTTAAATGTTCTCAGTATATAAAATTGAGTTTATCCTGTCTTTCTTTCGGATGAGCTCAATGTTAGTACATCAATGATATTCCAATATTAATGTTGAACCATGAGTAGTGGAGAGTTAACTAAAATATCTTCTCCACTGTTAAGCTTCCAATCTATCAATTTTTGATTGGTTGGCATGGTAACTGCTTCAGTTTCTTACAGTGACACTTTCAGTGGTCATTGATGACAGAGAAGACAACTAACATCCTTTAAATTTTGGATGATATACCTACCAGGTTTTTTTACATAAATAATAATAATAACATGCTATTTTCTTAGGGATAGATGCACTTATATAGCCTTACCAGGGCAAAATAAAAAGCCAAGGCAAACTGTAATTAAGCTGCAGAAATAGTGAAGTTATTTATTAAGCTGGATCTTGTTTGGCACAAGGTCTGAAATGTGAGGCCCTAATTGAGAAACAAACTTGCTAACAGTTGTTTGAAAGCTTAGCTAGTTAACCATTATACCATGTGAGATTCCGAGCAGGAAAATCATATTGATATTAATAATGATGCTAATGCTTATAATGAGAAGATAATTATAATGATAATAACTATAATGAAGATGGGCACCTCGGGTGGTGTAATGGTTAGCATGTTAGACTAGCAAACCTACACGAGTGAGTTCGATTCTCATTGGGTGCCCCATTCATGCGGCCTTGTGCTACATCTAAGCAATAAAGCTTAGTAAATTAAATAACTATAATGAAGATGCTGATAATGATTTTTCTACTGATTGATAATACTGATAATGTTGATTATGATGATTATCATTGTGATAATGTTAATGATTAGAAAGCTGATTGCTTTCATTGTTAATGATGATAAGGAATATGATGCTTGTTATTACAAAAATGGTAATAAATTTGATGCTTATTATGGTTTGCTGATTTTGCTGATTGAGAACAGAAATTATTTAATGTAGATAATAGGGTACAAAGTTTGTTTCCCTCAGTCAACTTTAACGAAGATGATATTTATTACCCAAGCCCAACACCACAAAGAGGATGTGACACAAGGTCAATTTTTAAGTGTGTAAAGTTGCTTTGAATTCACCTTGTATAGATTTTCTGTGTTACTGTTATGTATGTGTCGATTGAAAGTCATTTAAGTTTAAGGAAATCATTTTGGACAAACAAATGTGATAAACAGACACTGCACCAGTTGTAGCAAATGAATATCACTCAACTTTTGTTGTCAAATATTGATTGAGAACAATGAGAACATTTCCTTGCTGCGGGATATTTTTGGTGAAGAATCACAAATATTGCAAGACACAACTGATTATCATCTAATCTTTGGTTGGGTCACTCTGTCAAAGTTAATTTTCTGTCATTATTGGCTAAGTTATCAGCTCTGTCAACATAAAGTCGCCAGTTTATCTGAACAAAATAAATTGATTAAATTTAATAGAAAACTTATTTATTCAATCAAGATATTGCCTGTGAGCAACTACACATTTATTCCACTTTGAAACGACTTATTAATTTTCTTCATGATAAATTCTTGAAGTCTTCTTCTGTTTGATCCTAATTAGAGTTGTCCTTTACCTGGAAGGTAATGGTCTAGATGCACTGTTTACTAACATCAGCATCTTCAATTGATTGAACTTCATGAATGTCATTTTTGCAATATGAAGGCAGATGTCAGTGAAAAAAAAACTCTCTATTCAGCAAAATAGATGTTGTCGACAGAAATTTAAATACTTTCTTTGAATAGTTATAATCGCCTCAATCGCTCCAGTAAATACTGACCTTAATTTTCAATACGCTATCATGTTGCTTGATCTTTACTTTACTTCAGCAGATTATCATTTGGCTTGAACTTTGATTCCACATTCAGCTATTTGCCAGATTTTCTCTGGTAAGGGTACAATATTTATTTTTCATCATGGTATAGGAATGTGCATCATTTTCATACTCAACAACATGATTAATGCATGCTATCTTGCAATGTGTGTCTTATGAATATCTATTCACACACACCATCCATCCACACACACACACACACACACATATATATATATATATTGGTTTGCCGGCCGGAATTTGATATCAGTGGATAAATTAATTATAAAATGGAATTATATATATATATATATATATATATATATATATATATATATATATATATATATATATATATTATGTATATATATACGTGTGTGTGAGTGTGTGTGTATGTATCAGTGTGTATGAATATATGTATATTAATAAATATATAATGATAATTTAAATGGAAACAATTTACTCATAGCACCCAGTATATATGCATACATGGATATATATATATATATATATATATATATATATATATTTTTCATCATACAACATCGGAAAGCACATGCAATACCCTGCCCTCATCAGTCACCAACCAGGAGTGATAACACAGTTTCGGCCACTCAAGACAGTACTGCCTCTCCTGGTACTACCAAGCAGCTTTTGCCTCCAGACAGAGTATTTAGTATATATATATATATATATATATGGCTGATCAACTAAAAAGAGAAATTACATTGCATGTTCATCTTCATTTTTAGTGCAGTTTGCGGCCATTGATATTATTATGTGCTTACAGGAACCATTTCTTGATGTTACATAATCACATGGGAATGGTGATTCCCCATGCATTTCATTCATGCTGAAGAATTTTTGCTCTCGATCAAATCCAACTTGATGCATATTGCACCGTTGTCTAAAGATGATATGAGGTAACTTTCAAACAGTGGCCAGTGATTCCTATTTTTAAAAGAAATGAAATGCCTGTGTGTCCAAAAAAACCATGACAACCAACCTCAATAGGAATCACATGGCATATCCCTTTTCCATGCAGTTGACATGCAGTGTCTTGTATTGGTTTTTCTTCCATTCATGTACCTCCTTCCGGTTTTCTTTCCCGGAGATAGTCAGTTCTATGAAGAAGACACACTTCTTTGAATCAGACCATGCTACAATGTTTGGCTGCTTTTCTGTCTGAATAATGTGAACTGGAAATTGTAGAGATGTTTTGAGATCAACTGAAACTTTCCAGTCACTCGCTCCATTCAGTAGCTTCATACTGGGATTTTTTGTTTCCTTACAGGATATTCACTTTCCTTGAGAAACTGAATTATGGGTTCCTTGGCTGTAACAGTTTGCTGGTTTGCTGCCTTGCATTGTGCTCTTAACAACTCTATGACTACCTCCAACACTTTGTTATGCAACCATGTGTACATCTGAAGTGATTATGGACATGCAGATAGCACATGGTACAAGGTACCCTGATTACTTTTACATGAAAAGCACAAATCTGAATTTGTATATCATCATAATTTTAGGTTGGTTGAATTTGATAGATCATATGTAGAGCATATGTTGTAGATTGACCTTTGACCCAGCCAAACATGCCATTCCAAAGATGCGGAAGTTGCATATTCCATTGGCGTAGGCGGGCTTGACTGACAATATGGGACAAGGTAAAATCCCACAGTACAGTCAGACTGATGCACCGGAAGAGAGTGACCTGTGAACTGCATGACAGTTATTTCCGCTTGATGATGATCAAACATGCCATTCCAAGGATGGCAGAAGTGACACATCCCGATGGCCAGTCATGGGGAGATATTGAGTGGGTGATTGAACTATTATATAACTTGGTGAGGACAGGAAGTCAGTTTAGTTTGGAGACCAGACCCATTGGTAACAAGATGCGGTAGAGGAAGCCTGCACCCAGCAGAGTAGACCCCCAGGCCTTCGGTTGAGCAACCCTGGAGAACGAGAAAGACACAACGCCGATGGCCATAAGAGTGGGGGTCAATATGTTGCAGTTCTGTTCGGTCTCCAACTCCCTCTCACACACAAACCTTTCAAATAAAGTGAGAGGTACATATTTTTCTAAGAACTGTGTCGCTTGTCTTTATTATTGTGTCGTTATGATTTCATATGCATATGTGTTTGTATAGTTGGTCATGATGGTGACTATACAACACTAAGAAAGAATGATATTGCCAGAGATTCCTTTGCAATTTTGGAGAATACCTTGTTGCTCAAGCTACCCAACCCAGCTTGATTGGTTTGAGTGACGCCTATGATGTCTTTGATTTATAGGCTGCATTCTGTTTCCTGGGTGGCCTTAACGGTTGAGTATTTCGTACCTGATTTTATTTCTGGATACACCTTCCAAATGACCTGATAGACTGAGTCTTTCATCATCATATGAAGGTGTACTTTCCCAATTTTGAATTCTTCTACCAGTTGAATCTGCTTAACTCAAGATAGTGCAATCTGTAAGGACCACAAAAGATGAGGTAGCAAACCATGTTGGTAACATCAAGCCTTCATCTTTCTGGGTAGACAAGTTTTGTCAATTGATTTAAGACCCTTCAAGGCTCTTTTCTGGACCTCTGTACTCCTATGATGATCAGTCAGTGAGATTGAATAAAGATGTTCGAGACTCTTTACCAGCTTCTCTCTGACTGTTGGGATTGTGTCACTCAGAATTTTGAAATGCATCTCCTTGACAGATCCTCTAACTAATGATAGGCTTTAACTTTTCTTTGACTTAGCCTTCATGCTTGCCCATGTGAAAAGGTCATAGTACCTATATAGTAAGCCAGTAGCAGTGATTTTGGACAAGACAAGAATGCTCTAGAAGGAGGAAGAGTCAGATGTTTATTTTTCATCACTCCTTTTGACATATTTGCAGCATCTCATAATATGAGTTCCATGGCCATAATAAAAAGAAGTGGGGAAATCACATAGCCCATCATGATGCCAATCTCAAGTGCCTGCCACTTGGTTGTAAAATCTTTAACAGTAAATTTCATGAAGGCTGAATTGAAGTATTTCATTATGATTTCTCCAACCTTGCTAGGGAAGTTGAAAAAGTTGAGGGCCATCCGGATTAAGTGGTGTAGAACTGAATTGTATGCATTGGCAAGATCAAGCCAGATTACATGTAGTTCTGTTTTGTCTCTTTTGGTTGAGAGTATTGAGCTCCATATCATTTGTTAATGTTCCAGACATTCAGGGAAACCAGGTATCACATCCTTCTGGACTGATGTATTTATATAATAATTCCTCATCACAAAGTTTGTTATACAGTAAGGAAGAACTCAAAAAAATATTTTCCCCTCAAGATTTAGGAGGGATATTGGTAAAAATTTGTGATACCTTTTGACTGCATTTCCTTTGTTATCCAAATACCATTAGCCAGACACCATTACTGTGGTATTATACCCTTCTTCGAAATCTGCTGAAGGAGGACACATGGGCAGATTTTATATAACTTGTACAATATCCCATTCATGCCTGGGGCACTACCTGCACAGGCCTTGTGGACAAAATCTCGGATTTCCTTCAGTTTTATCCCACTATCATTAAACATTACTGTTTAATCTTAGGGTTTTGGTAAGTCTTTTAAATCATCCGAGTATGTCATCCTCAAGTGATTCTCAACTTCCTCCTTCGGTACATCAAGCTTGCCACTCTTTGATTTCATGAAAATTTTTTTGCAAAAGCATAAGGATTTGAGTAGAATAATCTCCAAGCCTAACGCTTTTTTTTCAATGTTTTCACTGGTTTTCAGTTCTGGATATCACCAAAATCCTTTTTTGAATATCATTTAGGATATTCTGAAGTTCTAACCTCTCATGAATTGGAGCTTCTTTTAATCGGTGCTTCAGCATTTTCTGTTGCGACCTTAACTTTCCCTTCTAAATCTGTTGTCTATTCGGTCATTTTTCTTCTGTTTTATCTTTTTATGCATTACTGCACCAAACCACTCAAGACAAATATCATTTATAATTCTGCAGAAAAATGTTATTTGTTGATCAATGCGACCCTTAAGATGGGTGGTGAGCAAAAAAGAAAGCTCCTGGTCTAAGTTTGTCCATGTAGCTATCTGATTACTCTGAGGCCATTGAATTCTTGGCTCACTAGGAATATTTCCAGGTTGCTGTAATAAACAGTAATGAACTCCTGAACACTGTGGGGTTGTACCTGATTCATAAGCCCATCATTCAATTTACATTCTTTTATTGGAGAATTATGTCATTTGCACCAGCATGCCTAGTGGATTCCTAACCCTCGCAAGCTGTTAAATTCTCTAACGCAATTATACATTGTGGCCAGCTACATGTCCAAGTCATTTTCATTTGAGCAAGTATGATGGGTGATATATTTTCCCTCCTCACTACAGACACCAAGAGGGCATTTTTACTTTGTTGTACTCTTCACATTTTTTACGTTTATGTCTTTCCAGGATGTCACTCCAACTTTCTGGAGAGTCACTTTGTTTTACCAAAGAGTCATCTTGCTTTCCTGAGAGTCTTAGTGTTCAAATTTTTATCATACAACGTGTGAAAGCATGTGCGACACCATGCCCCCATCAGCTGCCAACCAGGTGTGATAACACAGTTTTGGTAGCTCAAGGTGGTACTGCCACTCCTGATGCCACCAAGCAGCTTTTTCCACTGGACAAGGTATTCAATATATATATATATATATAAATTCCATTCCATTTAGTTGATCTGGCATATATATATATATATATATATATATATGCCAGATCAACTAAATGGAGAAATTACATTGTATGTTCATCTTTATTTTTAGTACAGTTTGTGATTTCTAAAATGCGTTAACTTTCGACCGTAAATATACATGTGTATATTTATGCATGAGAATGAGAAAAGTTGTTTAACAACTCCTTAAAGGTTAATGCCAAAATTAGGTTAATTTGGAAATGTTTGATCACAATCATAACAATATTTTCAATTTTCCCTTACATTTTTTAAAAAATTGCTCTTTTTTATTCGTCTAAACATTTGTTTCCACACTTATGTGATATCATGTGTTCCAATCTTATAAAAATAATTTGCACACTTTCAAATTACTATTGCTATTTGATAATAATTTGTTGGTGTGTCTATAAAGTTTTCAAGCAATCCTGTGCAATACCAAAAATTTATCAGATCTATTTGACCTATAGATGAGAATCTAACTGGTACTACTAACCCAGATCAGAGTGGACTTAGGAATAATATCAATGAAGAGGTACTCCACACTCATTAGAGGTCACTGGTGTCACAAAGTTTATATTTAGCAATAATCATATTAGCCAGTTATTACCAACACATTTATACATCAACTGTTACTCATAAATACAGGAAGAAAAAAAAGTTGTATACATGGATGAAATTTTGAGAGCAAAATTTTGCTTGATTGTATGCTCAACAATTGAAAATCTGTCAAAGTGAGAAACTTGTAAAATTTCTCATTATATGTATTTTCAGAACCCTTTAACGACAAAAAAAATACACATTATATTTATTTACAGAACTACTTAACCACAAGTAAAATACACATTATATTTACTTATATTTACCCCTTAACCACAGGTAAAATACCTATTCTATGTATTTACCAACACCCTCAATCACAAGTAGAATTTGACATTAGATCAATTTTCAAGTAGAACCTGCTCATTTGAATTCTGGGTTTTTCTTCTCTCAGAATGGTTGCCTAAAAATGGCAAGAGAATGTAGTATGACCATTAATTATACCTAACTGGAGGAAAAAGAGATGGTGTCTTACTTTTCCCAAGAGTATTCACATAAATACATCCCTCCCTCTACACATATAAATACATCTCTCCCTCCCCACACATAAACCCATCCCTCCCTTTCTATACATAAATACATCCATCTCTCTACACACATGAATACATCCCTTCCTCACCACACATAAATACATCCCTCCCTTCTCACATAAATACATCCTTCCCTCCCCACACATAAATACATCCATCTCTCTACACACATAAATACATCCTTCCCTCCCCACACATAAATACATCCCTCCTTCGTTTCTCACACATAATTACACCTCTCCCTCTACACATATAAATACATCCTTCCCTCCCTCCCCCCACACATAAATACATCCCTCCCTCCACACACATAAATACATCCTTCCCTCTACACTCAAGAATACATACACATAAATATATACCACCTCTACATACATTAACACACCCCTTCCACACCCAAATACATACACCTCTCTGCACACATGAATGCATACCCCCTCCTCACACATGAATATATCACCTCTTCACACACATACACAATGTTATTGTTTTGTCCTATTCCCTTCAATTTCACACTTTATAAATAAATTCTTAATTTGTATTTGTTACTTCTGCAGAATTCTGTCCTTATGCTCAAGTTTCAAATAACAAACATTTAACCTTATAAATCTGTATTGTCTTTGATTTCTGTCCTATTTATATATATGAAAGAAACACAATGTAATGAAAGCAAAGCAGCTCACATGATTTATACATACAAATGACAATAAGACTTTAATTGTAAAAATTTATCTGAAGTTGACCAGCTCACCACCAGGGAAAGATTTTCTAATGGAAGCAGATAGAGTCAGTTTTTCCTCAGATGATTTCACCCACTGTGTTATTAAATATGATCATCAGAAATGAGTTCCTTGTTTAACTTAAGAAGAAACTTCATCTCTCAGTCAATTTCTTATACTCTTCATAATCAGCTATTGAAATAAAGACAGAACTCAATTAGTATAACTGAAGATTTTGAAGTTGCATTTCAACAGTATGAAAATTATATAAAGAGAATCATATTCTCAGATTGAGATAGTTTGTTGGTTTGTTTGAGTTTTATGGCATATCAACTTTTGTAGGATATTTAATGCCAAATTTATTCAAATATAAATAAACAGTTCTATTTCAAACAATTCACTTTAGTATAAGTACACAGTTTAATTGTCAAAAACATTTCTATTTTAAGCTGTTCAGTTTAGTCAAAGAGTTCTAATTCAACCAATTAAGTTTAGTATAAGCATAGTTTTTTTACACACTGTTAAATGTCAAAAGAGTTCTATTTCAAACAATTCCGTTTTGCATACAAAAAAAGTTCTATTTCAAGCAATTCAGTTAGGCATAAGCACACAGTTTAATTCAATTTGACCAATAGATAGGACCAGAGTGGACCTGGAAGCAATAGCAATAAAGGGGTACTCTGCATTCCTCAAAGCTCCAACATTACTGGAACCTCACAATCAAAGTGTTTAGTGTCATATCCAGGACACTCATTGGAAGAGTTTAACCCCTCTGCAGAGATGCAGTCGGTGTATTCTGCAGCCTCAGTTGACTGGGCAACAGATTGAGATTGGTAAATGTGAAAAGACTGAGATGAATAGATAGATGAATGCTAACCACATGATATTTTATATATCACTGCCATTCCTCATATTCTCAACTATCAGTATTCCCCCATCAAGGTGAGCAGTGCTTTCCTACATAGGGATGCTTAGATGCAAGAGTCTCCTCCAGGGTCAGTCCCTGACATGGGAAGACACAACTACATTATTAAGATAAGACTGCTACTGCCCATGACTTGATATGTAGCTGTATGTTTTCAACTGGTTAACTCTACATATGTCACCACAATTCCATCCCCAAGGAACATCTTTGAGAGATAGAATGGTAAATGAAAAGATTGTTATAGAACATTTGTACATCATAATATTATAGTGGTAATGCTTTTACAACATGAATGCTACCCTCTAAGTCTTTATAATTATTATTCAATGGACTGCCCGTGGTGTAATGGTTATCGTCACAGGATATCGACACGGCGACACGAGTTCAAATCCTGGACCTGACTGATTGCATTTCACATAGCACTAATACCCTTGGGAAAGGTATGAATCCAAATATTCTCCCTCCAACTATGGGTAAATAGTAGGACAGACTGGGTTCTTCAGCCTTGGTGAGGCAACTAGTCTAGGAGAAGGAGAACTCTGAATTCAAACCTGTTAAACTCCGCTTAAAAAATTGACCTTGTGTCATATCCTGCCCGAGCGGAGGGGTTGGTAAATAGGATAATTATTATTCAATGATAAGCTGAAGCAAGATAACCAGTAACCATATCAACAACTAGTGTTATACTAGATTTGACCTCTATCTAGTTGGATAAGTTAATAGAATAAGCAGTCCAACACTCTCAGGAATAATGTGTCAGATGGCCTTTGAGCAAAAATCTTCCTTGACATATCTTTTTCATCCTGCAAAGTGTTCAACCACCCTCCTTACCAGACAAACACCTGAGGGTATTAGTTTAGACACTGATGACACAACTATGAAACAGATAGTTCTGGGTTACATAGTACCAGTAGCACTTAGAACAACCTGAGACAAGATAAAAAAAAACATACATACAAGATAGATACATATATGCATACATATGTAGCTAGACTGAAAATAATGATAGATTGATAGATAGCAACTGCATATTTTTTTTTACAGACCACTTCCGTTCCTCATAATCTCACACCCCCATAGTTGGAATCCCCCAACTCATATCCCCTCAAATGACTCATTATTCCAGCTGTGGATCCACAAAATCTGAAGAAAATGTGACATAAGTAGGATGTCTTTCTCATAAGATCAATCGGATCACTTAGAGGAATTTTTATGTTCGTGCCCCATCATATGTCTTCTAAGACAAGAAACTGACTGACCCTTAAGAGAAACCTGTATGCATGGATTGTCTCTCTTGAGACAGAAGATGATTGACATATCCAGCATCAGCGAGCAAAATCCACCCACATGTTTGACATCTTCAGCCATTTATTTTCTCACCAACATTGCAGAAGTTTCTCTCCCAAAATTGATGCCTGATGTTTAGATGCTCAATGCATTCCTTCTCAAATCTGATGTAATCATTATCATTATAGATCCTCCATTCAGTCCTTCTCAATTGCAACTTTTCCTAGTTATCAGGATCTATTTTTATATTCACGAGGTTGCTTTTTAGGTAATCTGTGTACCTCTTCCAAGGCATATGCTGCAGATATTTACTGGCATGCAAGTGACCTTAAAGGAGTTTCTTTTAAAGTCTATCATCATTCATAGACATGATTTACATTTGAGCCATTAAGATGAGTGACTCAATGCTTGTAAGTCCTTACAAGGGTAACATACACAAGCATTGAATCACTCATCATAAGGTCCTAAATGAAGTGGGATGCTTGGAAAATGGCTGTGGATTAATAGTGATATTACCCATTAAGCTAAGATGAATGTTTATAGGTCTTGTGTTTTGAGTGTTCTTTGTACTGATTGGAAACATGGATATTGCTTTGTAGACATACGTGCATACATACATAGCTAGATTAACAGACTGAGAATAATGATAGATAGATAGATAGATAGATACATATATACATACATACATATGAACAGACTGAACAAACTAAGAGTAATAAGAGATAGATGTAAAATTATTACACTTTACATCATATCATTTTTGAAAATATTCTCATAGGTTTTGTTTCTTTTGCATAAGTCACCTTTCTTTAACTTCAGAAGAATTGTTAAATACATATCTCGGTGCACTTATTCTTGATGGTATTGGAGTTTTTTTCTTTGAGATTGCTTGTAAGAAAATGGGAAAAATCAGACAATATCACCTGTTGATAATTTCTTAACATGTCAATTTCATCATCATCTCCCTCTCTCTCAACACACACACACACACACACACACACACATTCAATCTCTCTCTCTCTCTCTCTCTCTCTCTCTCTCTCTTTCTCTCTCTCTCATAAAAAGACAAACAAAAATTTTGTATTTCTTCAGGCCAACTTTCAAGGCAATAATGGAGATGAGCTGGTGCAAAGCAAAACATTCTACAAAAAAGAAAAAAGAAAAAAAAGCAATTCTTCCACTTTGAAGATTGGGACAAAATAAAACAAAAAAGTAAAAAGAAAAAAAAAAAGAAAAATAATTGCAGGTTACTTTGTTTGTCTGATATATTTTGTTTTTGTTTTTGTTTTGTTTTCAAAGAATTCTGCCTCTCCCACCTCCTTTCTCTTGTGTCAACTTCAGTTGTCTTGTAATTTTTGTTTCACTGCTTGATTCCTGATGTTAAATAAATTCTTATTTTCATTGTCTTCTAAGTTTGCACTTCTGGAAAGATGGCATCTGGCATTGACAGTTAGAGTCAAAGACAACCGAATCTAGCAATATCCACGTCAACAAATAAGATACACTCTGAAAAATCAACACACAACCCAGAATGGACATGAGAAGTTGGAGTAACAACAGAAACATAAGTATCAACTAAATTTACAAAAAATTAAAATAGAATAAATATACAAATATTCAAACAAAAGAAAAAGTAAAGAATATGTTGTCTTTTTTTTCTCCAGATAAAGATGTATAAGAGAGACATCTTTTTGCACCCATTTATTCATTACTTTCTTGATCTGTCTCTGCCTGTCAGTCTGTCTATATATATATATATATATATGCAATCCACATAACTATATATATATATATATATATATACAAATCAAATATGTGATATTCAGGTGGTGTCATGGTTATTGATACAGAAAATTGAATCAGCCAAGCTAGTTCACCACTGAGGCTGTTTAGATTCACTTCACACCTATAAAGCCAATGTATAAAAAGGTAAGCAAGACAGGGTTTTTTAATCCCAATAACTGGTAAGTTGTTTTGACACAAACAGTTATAAAAAAAAGTAGGCAGACTGGATTTTTTAATCCTGATAACTGGTAAGTTGTTTTGGCACAAACAGTCAAAGCTTCACAATTTGATTGGTCCTAACTCACTAATAGTCACATTAGAAATCATTGTATAGTAACTGTAAGAAACAAGTTTGATACTTTTCAGGAGACATATGAAAGACATACTCCAAATAAAGTATATGAAAACTTTGTAACAATCCAAATAGAAGCAGCAGCTGATTGCATTCTAACCAAACCTAAAGTCAAATATAGAGATCCATAGGAACTAATAACAATTAGAAAAAACAAGATAATATGAAAATAATATCCTAACTCTATAAAAGAAACCCAACAAATGCCAATGTTCAGAAACTTAAGAAAGCCTAGAGAGAACTGATACATACCAATAAGAAACTAGAATACATTCAAGTACAAATTGATAAAATCAGAAACTCAGTAGATGACAGACAATCATAATTAGCATGGTAAACAGTAAATTAAGTGAGTGGAAGGAAGAGCACCTCAAGAGTAAATTAAAAGTTGCCAACCAAAAAGACACTTTACAATTGGAAAGAACATTTCAAGAATCTTCAAGGAAACCCTCCTGAAATCACTGACAAATCTATTCAAAAAGTTCATAAATGGCCAACTAAACATCAAACTAGGATGGTTTACCGACAAAGCACTTGATGCAGTCTGGGAAAAAATCAAAAGCAAAAAGCTGCAGACCTCAACAAAAAAACTCTAGAAGTATGGAACTCAAAGTAATTTGATAACATTATTCTTCTATTATGCAACCCTGTCTATAAACAAAATACTGTTGAGAAAAAAGCAAAATGCTGCATCCTCCACTTCCCCAAGAAATGTAATCACAGAATTACTAAGAACTACAGAAGTATAACTTTGGTTTCTTTGTTTATCAACCTTCCTGGGTTATTTAATGTCAAAACTATCAATCATTGTAGCTGTGATACTATTTAACCTATAGCTTGGGAGATACAAGGGTTCATACCTCTCTGAAAGCTGCAAGTCTAAAAGGGAATTGTACGACTGGAGTTTGAACTCACAAGAGCTAGACTGCAAGATTTATGATAATCTTGCAGTCCAGCTCTCATGTGATAGGGATTTCCTTCAGAGACAAAACTCTTACTACTATTGCTGCTAAAGTTTATGATTCTCTACTTCTCAACCACTGCAAACCAGAAATTGAGATAATTCTTAGGAAATATCTGAACAGGTTTTTGAAAAATTGATATACACCTTCACAGATTCTGAGTATCCATTGAATCATTGAAGAAGTACATGCAAAAAACTTGAGTCAACACTACTGTTCATAGATTTCTCTGAGGCATTTGATTCTATACACAGAGGGAAGAAAAAGTAAATACTTCAAGTACATGGTCTCCCAAAAGAAAGCGTTGCAGCTATAATGATGCTTTATAAAACATGAAAGCATTGGTTTGATCACCTGATAGAGACATAGACATCTTTGACATTGTCACTAGAGTTTTCCAAGGATATACATTTGGACCATATATGTTCATAATCAGTCAAGAGAATGTACTTCAAATGCCAATAGATCTGATTAAAGAAAATAGCTTTACACTTAAGAAAGAAGGAAGCAAATATCCTGCAGGAAATTATTATACACTCAGGCTACTGAGATAATCAAGTGCTTCGTGCAAATACTCCAACTCAAGCTAAATCCCTGCTGCATAGTCTACAGCAAGCAGCAGGGGGCATTGGCCTACACATGAATTTAAATAAAACTTGGTTCATGTATTTTGAACAAGAAGACATCTCTACTGTAAGTGGCACACAAGTTCATGTACCTCAGCTGCAATATCTATCTAATCAATTGAAAGTGAGATCAAGATATGCCTTGTGAAGGCATAGACTACTATCAAGAGTTCATGAATCAAATGAAAGTCTGATCTATCAGACAAAAAAGTAGGATTTTTTCAAAGCTGTGGCTGTGTCAATATTACTCTATTGGCCAGTCAGCTGGGGCTGTAGAATACCTCAAGTGCACCTCTGCAGAGGGGTAAGACCCTACCCCCCGAGTGTCCTGGATATGACATTAAACAATCTGATGGTGAGGTTCCAGTAATGTTGGAGCTTTGGGGAATGCGGAATACCCTTTATTACCATTGCTCCCAGGTCCACTCTGGCCCAGAGTGGTAGCACCTGATAGGGTCCTATCTATTGGTCAAATAGAACTAAAATGTGTACTTATGCCTAACTGAATTATTTGAAATAGGACTGTTTTTACATAAACTGTGTGTACAAAATCTATACTTATACTAAACTTAATTGGTTGAATTAGAACTTTTTGACTTAACTGAATCGCTTGAAATAGAAATGTTTTTGACAATTAAACTGTGTACTCCAGCTAAACTGAATTGTTTGAAATAGAACTGATTATGTGTATAAAAATGAATTTTGCATTAAATAACCTACAAAGGTTGATATGCCATAAAACCCAAACTACCAAACAACCAATACTAGTGTATGGATGCACCATATGGATGTTAACAAACCACATTGAAAAAAAGCTACATGGGAACTACACAAGAATCCTACATGCTGTTTTAAACAAATCCTGGGAGCAGTACCCCATAAAACAGTAGCTGTACAGCCATTTACCTCCTATTTCAAAAACCATCAAATTAAGACAAACAAGACATATGGGATACTGGTGCAAAAGCATGGACAGACTCATAAGTGATGTTCTTCTATGAACCCCTATACATGAATGTATCTGTGTTCTCTGACCATCAAGAACTTTTTCATAAGCTCTGTGTGGACATTGGATGCGTTTTAGTGGACATACCAGGAGTGATGGATGATAGAGATGGAAACAGAGAGAGAGAGAGAGCAAGAGAGAGTCAGGGAAATCCATGCTATTAGCACAACTTGATGATGATGATGATGATGATGATGATGATGATGATGATGATGATGATGATGATGATGGCCACTGGTCTTGGAGAAGAATAACAGTGGGATTTCAGTAGTTCTTTTGACTTTGGAAAACTCAAGTCATGTAACAAACTGAGAAAAAAGCTTACTAGATTGGGTGCAGGTACTTTTATGGACATTTAATTTTTCTAATCTATGTAATTTTACATTTTTTTATTGTGAATTATAAGAGAGTAACAAAAATCATTTCATTTTTTAATACACAGATGGTTTAAGTAAAGTTTTTTGAGAGTTTCTTTATATCTTTTACAGTTAAATAATGCTCTAAATATGGTATTTTTTGGTGATCCTAGATCTTCTAAAAGTTTTATACTACTGTGGTTGACTTTGCTGATTTTGTAATTCATTTCTAAAAAAGATTTTTCTATAATATTGTCAGATATTTCATTATTTATGTCAACCTTTTTTGTCCATTAAAACACACATTAGCTTCATATGTAACAAAATGTTTTAAAACTTTTCCTTTTCTTCTTCTCTACCTTCATTTTCTCTCTCATCTTTCTCCTCACTTTTCCCAAATCTTTTCAACTCAATATTATTATGTAAGTTTCTCAGAAAGCATACCTGATTATTGTTTAAAATGCCCAAGCAGATAGTACATTATGATTCTACATAAACAATAGGGTTTTACAGTTCAGTTAAAGATACAAACTGCTAGATTACCTCCACAAGTGATTTTTAAGGGGTAAAACCAGCTGCAATTTTTGGATGAGTTGATAACAGAAGAATGGTGCAGGAGTGGAATCTCTGAACAGCACTTTCTTGAATTCACAGTTGTTTCCTTCTACTCGCCTGGTGGCCTTACCTTGGCTAAAGTCCCCAGTCTGCCCCACGACAGAGCTATAGCTGAAGTAAGAAAAGAAGAATACATGCCTTTCCCAATCACATTAGCATGCAGTGAAATACAAACAGTCTTATGAAACTGGTTCATTGGCTTCATTTCCTTTGATGATAATTTGCTTTGTTTTACTTGCTTAATGACATATTAACACTTAATGGGTTATTTAATGCCAAATTTCGAAACAAATATTTTGAATATAGATGTAAAGTTTCAATAATTTCCATCAATACAAATTATTCATGCATAATTATATAGTTTCATGTATCTATTCCTTATTTTACACTTATCATTTGTCTGCACAAAGTTATAGTGTATCAAGTATTCTTATTTAATGTGAATAATTTTCAAGCTGATTATTTTGACCCATAAATGGGAGGCTAACAGGCAAAACCACTTCAGGTCTCAGTGGACCCTCGAATTATAGCAACAAAGGGGTTACTCCACACTGCCCCAGAGTTCCAGGTATGGAACATTACCAGTTTAATTTCATAGCCAAAATACATCTTTTTGAGGGGGGTCTTACCCCTTGGCATGGATGTAGTCCAATGTCTGCCAACTGGGCTATATCACAATGATAATCACAATTACCTTTGGTCATATATTCAAAGAAATTAAATTATGTTATGTATGATAAATACACATTTCTAGATTGTTCTTTGTTTTTTTGATCTTTTGTTCTTAGTTTCATATATATTTCGACTTTATACAAATCTAATGGTATATCAGATTTGACCAAATTTTAGCTTTATTTTTTAATCACAAATCTCAAAAATTTTACTTTTTTTTATTTCTGAGAAAAACTTTGGCCAGTACTTAAATCATTTGAAATTCTCAGTGGATTCTATTTTAATTCTCTTTTTAATACATTTGTACTTCTTGAGTTTTCACACCAGGAATAATAATCTTTATCAGGACTTTTAAAGAAGGCTTCCAAAGAAGTTGGAAAATTTGAAAAGATTTTGGAAACAGAATTATAAGAAATCAATAACTGAAGATCCTATTGGAGGATCAGTAATACATTCTGTCTCTTGATCTCAAGAAAAATCCTCTCGTTTCTGTCCAGGTTGATAAATCAATGAATATAAATATCAATGATGAAAAGAGGTAAAAAAAGAGTATTAAATGATTTTTTGTACAAAAAGAAACAAGTGAAAACAAGTCTTACAATGGTTGTGAGTGATGACAAGAAATTTTAGAATCTCAAAATGATATTTTAAAAGGTTTCAATATCTTCAAATGTGCTGGAGATGTTTCTAGATTCATAACAAAGACTAGAAAATATATCTGACTGTACAAGAAGAAGATTTATTTGAGAGAAATATAAACAAACAAAAAAAAAGAAGGATATTTTTTCTGTTGGTATATGACTTTTAAAGAATTTTAGGAACTATCTGTTGGACAATCTAAAATTCTTAGATAAAAATAAAACCAAAATGAATTTTGAAGCTCAGACATGAATGGAATCTGGAATTGAAAAACCAGCACCAAAAGAAAAAGCAATCAACTAACGGAATTTTAATGACAAAACAATGAAATCATGCAGATACTGAATTGAAAAAAGAAACTGTGACAAATATCTCAGAACATTGGAATCAATTCCAATAAAGCAGTTGGAAAGAAATAAGAAAAGGAAAGAACAAGAAATAGAGAAGATAAAATGGTGGAAATTTTAAACAAGACAAAAGCACATTGGAGAGTTTTCATTGAAAAATATTCTGGACACTTCTGAAATAAAACAAGAAAAAATTCAAATGTTTGGATCAGATAATTTGAAAACTGATATTGTATCCAGCTTCACATCCCAGAGTTGAAGTCTATAGAATCTGTGAAGATAAAAATGGAAAGTAAGAAAACTGATCAGCATTGAAGAGTATGTTGACTCAGAGAAAGTGCAGCTAAGTATAGAGACAATGATCCTAGCATACTGGAACAAAAACAAAGCAGACAAAAAGATAAATGAGCTCAAAAGCCCAAAAACTATGAACAAAAATTCAAAGAAAAACAGGAGACAAATAAATGAACTAAGAATAAGATCTTCTGAGCATGATCATGGCAAGGACTCTTAATAAGCTAAATCAAGTCATAAGAAATAGAAATCTAGAAAAAGAGAACAAGAATGAACTTTGACTAAGCTAAACCAGATATTGTATAACAAAAAATGAAATAATAATTTTTTAACAAGCCTGGCTGATTGCATCCCCTGAAGGACCCCTCCAACAAAAAAGTTTTCATGGAAAAATTCTAAACTGGATCTAATGGTATGGCCCCAGTTCTAGATATTTGAAGATGAAGAGTACTCTTTTATTGCTATTTCTCCTCAGTCTACTCTGACCCTGAATGGTAGCACCTGTTCGGTTCCAATTTAGGAATCAAATGGATCTGTTTAACAAATTATTCATGTTTGATATAACCATATGCAAAGAAACCCATTAAGAAACAACTAAACAAATATGTTAATATAAATATATAATAAACATGATTCCCTAACTGGTAGGCATGAAATAACTCAAAATAGGCTGACATACTATTAAAATCAATCAATCAACTACTTTTTGGAAACAGTAAATCATACAAGTGAATTAAGAAAATTTGCTAATGTCATATTTTATTGTATGCACATAGCCTCATGGATTGACATGTGTGTTAAAGAGTATCTTGTAATCTGAGTTTAATCCCTGGGTCAGGTAGTGCCTATAGATCACATCCTCTGATTCAATTGAAGAGACAGACATTCAATATCTCAAAGATAAATTAATTGATACAAGATAAATAGTGGTAGAAGAATGATCATTCTCTGTGGATTAAATAAAAATGTCAGAAGAAGACAGAAGGTCACAATTGTGATTAGAATAACGACCAAGAAAAGAACATCTTCAAAATATTGGGATGCAGAATTGGAAACTGTTTTGTATCATTGTGGAAATATTGAACAATTTACAAAATAGTTAAAATGATTGTGGAATTCAACATAAACATACTTAATCTTATCAAAGTACAGCTAGATGAATAAATATGTCATACAAAATATAGGGAAATACAAAGTGAGTTATCCATCTGTTTTTATTTTTCAATATCAGTTTTTCACCTCAAAAGTTTTTATACACATCACAATTCTCTTGTTTTATAATGAAAATAATCATTATGTATTCTTATGTAACATAAAAAGAAATTGATAAAATTTTAAAATGTAATATGAAAATAAAAATAAAATAGCTAAAAGATATAAAAATAAAAGGAAATATCATAAGGTAATATAAAAATACAGGATAATGAACAGAACTGAGGCACAGTGGAGATACTGGTTAAAATATACAAAGAACTTGGGTTTTGCCATGCAAACAAATAAAATTATTTTGGAATATATTGTATCAGGTCAAAGGTTTTAAAAAAATCTTAATGAAAACATTATTTTTATTTATGTCTGTGACTGTGAGTGTGATTGGAATTTTGTATATATGTTATGAAATGTTTTATTCCTATATAATCATAGCAATATTGTAATCAAATGGTAACAGGGTTCAAATAGATAAATTATCAAAAAAGCAACCAGAAAATGAGAAGACGAAGTTCAACATTTTATCCTGTAAGCTTGGTGCAATCAAATATCCTTGATCTTGCACCCAGGACTTGAATCTTACCAACGTCTCTAATAATTGATCATCTAAGTGGTGATTTGGGGTGGCCATCCAGATGAAGTCACCTGTCTGAGGTGGAAGTGGAAGTGGAAGTTAGTTCTTTTAATCCCAATATGATTCAATGGATTTTGTGCTTTGGCCAATTTTCCTCTTTTAGAGTCGAGGGTATGAGGAGACAAATGTTTATATGAATGGAGATTGAGAAATAAATCAAAGATATTAGAAGAGTTGATTTTTAAAAGAACAAAGAATCTAGAACATACTTTGTGTTCATTATCTATTTCTTCCTAATAAATGGCCATAGAAAATAAAGCTCTCTGGTCCTAATGCCTTTGATGAGTTGTGATTTTAATTTTTTTCACTTCATTCAACAATTAGCCATCACTGATGTAACAGTTGTCAGAAACTATGCAACAATATTGTTCAGTTATTAAAGCCATTTCCCTTGGGGTTTTTCAAAAACTGGGTATTCTATTATAAAAGAATGATTCCAACCTTATTTCAATAAACGCTTTGAAGAATTTTTTCATGATCATGGACATAAAATCTTTGACAAGATAAAGTGTCATATGGAGCATAACAATAAAGTAGTAAAAGTGACAGGTCTGGAAAATATACAGTATACATGAGAAACTAATGAAAAGTCCCCTGAAAAATAAAAGGAATTACCTTTTTGTTGCTTTAATTTTTCTATAGTACTTTTTTTTACAAGTTGAGAAATCATGTGTGAAGTGTGTTGAACTTCAAGATGAATATGCAGAATAGTGTGGATTTATAATATCTTCTTCTTGGTTGGGCTGGGGACTTCTTAGCTCTCAATGTAGAAAATACTGATTCCAGCTCTATGATTATTTGAAACTTGAGGACAAATCTTATAATGCAGTAAAATTATGAGTCAGTTTCCTTGCCCAGAGAAAGCTATTTCCTTTTTCAACTTACCATTCAAATAAACCAATTGTTCACTTTAACATTCCACAATAACAAATTGTTCAGGTTCCAGCACTTTATAATAAATAATTTCTTTTGAATCAGACCAAACACATAGAAGAATGATTTTCCACAGTAGATTTCAATTAGGTTAAAATATTAAAGGCTATGATACTGGATTCTCCAAACACATTTTTCAATGACATTGTCTTTCTATAGCAAAAATAATGTTTTCCGTGCCAAGCAAGAATAGAAAAACAAGTATTTGAATATTGACTAATGTTCCTTTTCATAATTTCATGTTGAACCCATTTTCTTAGACGCTGATATTTTTCCAAGGCCTCTAAAAGATAAACAAAGTTCTAATTTTTCTTTTGTTTCAGATGACTTTTTTGCTATAACGTCTTCAAAAGTTCTCTGAATACATCAGCTTTAAAAATCTTTCCGAGCATTCTTTTTCAAAACATTTCAAACAATTCCCAAGACAAGCTGCCCTGTCAGTGGGGCCAGCATCCTTTGCATAGTTAAAAGATCCCCATAAAAAAGCAATGAGGCTTCAGTTTTGGATCTTGGCAAGAGTGTAATCACTGCTTTATTACCATTACTCCCAGGAACACTCTGAACGAGAATGATTGTGTCTGTTAGAGTCCCATCTATGGGTGAAATAGATTTGTTTGAGACAATGAATACTTCTATGTTTAAAATGGTTTTGAAAATGCAAAAGTTGATATACTATTGCATATTTGCTTAGATGAGAAAATTCATAAAAATGTTGCAATTCTTATCTCCAATTGGGACGTGTATATGGTCACACTTTTGCCTGTGATGTTTCAACCGAGATCTGCCATGGAAGGTTTCATTAGCTGCTTTTATAGTACATGTAAGCTAAGCCAAAACAAAATTCAGACTTCAGGTCTTTTATTATCATTGGTTGTAAAATGCTGTTTTTTTTAAATCACATGGTTTATTTACAGCTATGTCCTCGTGAACTCTGTGTGTTCCCTTGATCGACGTAATGGCTAATGGTTGGACTGCAGCCATGATGTAAGCGAGTTTGCACACTAGTCATGCTATTACATTCACTTTCGGCTAAATGTTATATAATTAAGGAATGATCTTTTTTATATTAATCCTTTTTCGTTAATTATATTTTATCATTCACTTTGGTTGGGCTTGGAACTATTCAGGTTAAGAGTTCAGGTGTATCGTCATTGGGTGCAGTCTTACACTCGTGCGCAACGGATATGACAATCACCATTATCATAATAAACTCCCAGACAAGAAATGGGGCTGGAGTGTGTGGATAACCTCATACCTGGAAGAGGTGGTCCTGAGAATTTGAGGATTTTGAAAAAGAGTCAGTTGAGATTGGACCATGGAGGCAGAGAGTTGAGTTTTTGCTATTAGGGTGCCACGACCGGCCTACAAACGTAAACAGATCGGATTACACCTTCGCCCTAGAAAAATAACATCCAGGTACAGCCGGAAATGATGAAGCCCTTTTTCAACTCTAACCGGCCGTTACAGCTAAGAAAGGAATAAATTAACATTTATCAACATTTGCAAAACACTTCTGCCAGAAACAATTCTAAAAAAATGGAAGTAATACTCTTCGCTAGCCTATACCGGACTATAGAAGTACTTATTTTCTGCATCCATTTTTTATAGAAGAACTTTCTATTTACGTGGCATGACAGAAGTGGAGTCTCCTTTTTTCCATATGAAAAAGGCTTCAGGCGGCGAAAATTAAGATGTCCCCATGGATGCTCTAGGGCGTTTGTGTGTGGCCTTTCCTCTCCAGTTCTTGGGTTGCATTCGGTTGGCCGTCTTACCTCTGGGCGGTTCTGCCGGGTGTGCCTCGGCACTGGAGATTTCCCCCGGCCTCAGGGGGCTATTCCCCCAGGCGTTTTACCCCTTGGGGGGGTTATTGCCTGGCACCTGAGGCGCCCCAAAAAGGGGAATGCCGACAGGGTCGAAGGTATTTTTGGCCTAGCCGGACGCGTGTGGGCATCGGCCCTGCAACTTGGCCCACCTTAAAAATGGCTTTATGCCATATTCGTGCATTGGTGGGATGCATCGATAAATATTAGAGGTCTACACGAACGCTCTCAGTGGCCACTCGGCTCCACGAGGCTCGGGTCCTACGTTATCGTGGTTGCACCCCACCTCACCGTCACTTCTAGCTACTGCTCCACTATCCGCGCAGCACTAAGATAATGCCAATCTTAGCCTCAGCCTCCTGGCCTGTTTGCTCGACAGTGCAGAGCTTTGGCGCGCAAGCCTTAGCTATCGTCTCGAAAAGCCACAGCTACCACCAACGATACACCCGCCCAGCTATCTGACATGAGAAAGCCATAGCTACAATCAACGACACGCCTGCCCAGCTATCTGGCACGACCAAGCCATAGCTCCCGTCAACGATACGCCCGCACAGCTACCTGGCACGATAAAGCCATAGCTACCGTTAATGATGCGCCCACACTGCTTACTGGCACGACAAAGCCATAGCTACCATCAACGACATGCCTGCCCAGCTATCTGGCACGACAAAGCCATAGCTCCTGTCAACGATACACCCGCACAGTTACCTGGCATGATAAAGCCATAGCTACCGTTAACGTTTTCGCCAGCTGCACGACAAAGCCATAGCTACCGTTAACGTTTTCGCCAGCTGCACAACAAAGCCATAGCTACCGTGAACGATACACCCGCACAGCTATCTGGCTCGACAAAGCCATAGCTATCGACCACGACGCTCCAGCAATGCAGTCCACGTAACAACTCGCTGTTACAGACTGTCCCAGCAACGCAGCATCTAGTCCACGTAACGACTCGCTGTTACGGGCTGGCAACCAGATCAACAAGCCCCTGGTTAACCCAACATACTGTCAAAACCTGGAGATCGATCTACCGACCACAACGCTCCAGCAATGCAGCCTCCAGTCCACCTAACGACTCGCTGTTATGGACTACTCTAGCATTGCATCATCTGGCCCACGTAACGACTCGCTGTTACGGGCTAGCAACCAGACCAACACACCTCCGGTTAACCCAATGTACTGTCAAAACCGGGATATCGATTTACCGACCACGACGCTCCAGCAATGCAGCATCCAGTCCACGTAACGACTTGCTGTTAAGGTCTGCCCTAGCATTGCAACAACTAGCCACGACGACTCGCTGTGCCGGCTAGCAACCAAAAACGACTCGACCGACTTCAGCTTCCCGCTACGATCATCCAGCTGCATTCAACGACTTGACCGACCTCAGCTGCCCGCAACGTCCGTCCGGCTGCATCTAACGACTCGACAAACCTCAGCTTACCCTCATCAAACGTCTAGCTGTATCACCACGACTCGACCTACGCCAGTTACCCTCGTCGAACGTCCGGCTGCGCACATCTACAACTCGACCATACCAGCTATCGACGTAACCCATCCTAGCTGAAGACCACATACAACCGCCACGCACACTTACATACACGTTTGTAATTCCGGCAATAAAATCGTCACTTTTGTTGTATCTGTTATCTCGCCTTTTATCTCCTTCCATGTCTCTGGCTGTCACTACTCGCACGCATGTAAATCCTTAAATCATTTGCGGAGTCGACGCGCTTATCGGCTCCGCAACAAGGGCTTGTAGTTGGGTTTTTCGGATCTCTACCGATAGAGATCTTAAACATCACAAGATGCACCGCGCCTCAGCATAGTATGAGCAGCATTGTATGGTTAGCATAGACTTCTAAGAATTATGTCCCTCTCCTCGTGTCGAAGAACCGAAGTCAAGAAATTAATAAACCGTTCGAACCTGAAACGACAGAGTCCGCCTGTTATCGTATCTGTATGTGTATTATCATTATGGCTATACAAAATTAATACCATTGGACAAGGTAGGAATCCTCTTATCGCCCCCAGCTACGAGTTAAATAGTATCACTGCTCTTCTTCAACAAGGATGGCCTTGGCATTAAATAACTAACGATGGCTGATATACCATTAAACAAAGAAACCCTACCAAATCTTGCGACTTTGATTTTTTATCAGAAATTGGTGCTGGGATGTCTAGAATTTCTGTTCAGTTTATAAACTTAATGCAAGATTTATTTTCATTTATCTTCTTTATACATAAATACATGCACACAAAATATATACAGTACCATGCAAAAGTCTTCGGCCACTTTAAAAAATTGAAAATTTCTACTAAGTACCAACTTGTAAGGGGATATTTTGCTTTACGTTTTTCATGAATGAAACATTGGCCCTGCTGGAGTCATTTCAAAACCAAATTATTTTATTTTGTAGTAGTGGTTCTGAATGAAAAGCGAAGATGCGAGATTACCCCAAAAATGGCCGCGCAAAAGTTTCTGGCTACCTCATTTAAGCCAATCCAAATTCAAAGTTTTAAAACAAAAAAAAAAAAACTTCTACTGCTAATATCCAAATATTTTTCCACCATAGCACCGATTTTTCTTAAATATTGAGAAATATTTTTCATCGAAAATCATGGCGAAAATTTTCAGAGGTACTGTAAATCTTTCAGATCGACCAGGATGCCGTAGCCCCTGAAAGCTACTACACAGGATGATACAGAAACTGATCGGGACAGAAAAAGCTCTGCCAAAGAGGACTACCATACAAGTGATGGATGAGCACGACTTGTCCAATTTGGTGTAAGTAGATACCACTCAGTTCATCCTTCGAGAACATGAACTGAAAAGGTACATTGCAGCTAAGAAACCAGCATTAACCAAAAAGCATTTGATGGTAAGATTAAGTTGTTCAAAGAGGAATGAACTATATGATGCAGATGCTTATAATAAGATCATATTTAGCGATAAAACTTGGATGGAGCTGCATTCTAATAAGCGAGAATATATCAGAATGTCTCCTGGAAGGCGAAAAAATCAACATTACACGACGAAAAAAGAGACGTTTGGGAATGAGTCTGATATTTTACGGATACATGAAATATGATGGTTCTAGAAAGTTGGTTAAAATTGACGGTAACGTGAATCGTTCCAGCTATATCCAATTGCTGAAAGATAATTTGACACTAGACTTGAACGAAGGTGAGATTTTTAGCATGACGGAGCTCCATACCAGAGATCGCGTGCAACACAATAGAGTTTGGTTGATAAAGGTGTTATAATATAGAAAGATAGGCCATCTCAGAGCACTGATATAAATGTCATCGAGCAAATGTGAATAGAACCAAAGAGAAAATTTCGTCAGAAGAATCTAGGCAATCTTGAAGGAAATGTGGGAGCTCAGCGACAGAGAATGACATTTCATACCAATAAAGATTGTAGGGAATTTGTGCGCACCTTTTCCCAGGAATATTGAATCAATTATTCAAGTAAAGGGAAGCAACAGGAAATATCAACAATGCACAATAACTCGTCAAAATGAACATTATGTAATATATTTTCATCATAAACATTTTCTGTTTTAAGATATTGTAACTTCATTGGTTTATGTGAAGTGTCCAAAAACTTTTGTACGGCCATATTTAGAAGTGGCTTCGTATGTTCCCATCATATTCAAAACCTCTACAATAAATTATAAGGATTAGGTATGGAAATGACTCCAACTGGACCAATTTTTCATCAGTAAAAAAACACAATGGGAAACATCCTCTTGTAAGTAAGCAATTAGTTGATATTTACCATACTTTAGTACGTCTAAAGACTTTTCTATGGTAGTATATATATATATATATCCTTCCATCCTTTTTTTGAGAGCATATCAATATTCGTGGGTTACTGAATGCTAAATCCATACTTATAGAAGAACAGTAGGGGTATTATTTAAATCATGGTTGTGGGAATTCGCGGTTTCATACCTTTCTTAAGAGCATTAATATGGAAGTGAACGTTGTAGTGCGACAGGAGTTCGAACTCGCTTACTGCAATTTCGCAGTTCAAGACGTGTATCATTAGGCCACTGAGATTTGCATATATATATATATATATATATATATATATATATTCAAATTTCATTAAACATAATAGACATTTTATGCCTGCATATTTTCTTTTGGATCCGTTCGAATTCCCGTATTACTTTTATCGTATTCGGGGGGAATTGATTTAGGTATTGTCCATAGTTGTATGTATCCCTAGTACTTTCTGCCCGACTTTGGGCCATCATCAGGGGAGAATCTGTTACAAAAGTGATGTAACTTTTGTTTTAGCAAATTACTACTGTGTAAGGACGTCTTTGCTGTTGGAGATTATGGCGTTTGCTTTTAAATGTAATTCTGTAAATAGTGCCAGTAATTTAATGACATTTAAGTACGTTAGCACTGGTTTGAAAATTAATTCTATTAAGTGCTGGTTGCAGGTTTCTAATATATAGTGCTTCGAGAATCTGAAGTTTTTGTTTATTATTTTGATGTTCGAGTATTGTTGTGTTGTCGGTGAGAATTTTTCGAAGTTGTGTTGTTGGGTATGAATGTTTTTTTAAATGCTGAGCTATTGAACTTGTGTCAGAAAGGTGCATTGTAAGTCTCCTCGACAGGGTAGTTGAGGTTAAACCAACATATGTATATATATATATATATATATATATATATAGTTTAGTGCTTATGCAATCATTAGACCAAAACAGTCTGGCTGTCTGTTTGTCTCGATATATATATATATATATATATATATATATCGAGACAAATAGACAGCCAGACTGTTTTGGTCTAATGATCGCATAAGCACTATACTCTGTGACTGCACAGTCCTAAATCAGACTCCCCCCCCCTCTCTCTCTCTCTCTCTGTATACATATATATATATATTTGGACAGAGAGAGAATGAGAGAGAGAGAGAGAGAGAGAGAGAGAGAGAGAGAAAGAGGCAGACAGAAAGACTGAAACATAATAGCCACTGAAATATTCTTAGATATCACAATAAATCATATTTCTGATGCATTTATTAAATCACAAATATTTTGAATGTTCACTCTTCAATTTAACAAATCTGAATCAATCAATACATTATAATTACAAGCACATAAATACATAAAGCCCAAAGATATATAGACGAATATACTTACCTTTTTTCTGTTATGTGAAGATTCTTTTGATGTGGAGTGCTTGAAAGATTAAAAAGAAATCCTCACTACATAAAAGTTCTATTTGATTGTTTCTAATCTTATTAAAAACTCGAGACATTATTCATCATCGTCTAATCATTGCTTGCAAGTTTATTCAGTAAAGAGATAACAACCCGAAAAGAAGAAACGTACAAAAGAAAAAAAACTTATCCGTAATCTACAAACATCCTCACTTCATAGTCGAGTTGACTGCAATAAAAATTAATATTTGCTTAATGTATAACTAGAAATACATCAAAGTTTGTTGATTTTATAAGTTTATTATTGCTTTTATATTTCATTCATGTCACAATTTTATTATTATTCCATGAATCATTTTAAATAATAATTTCGTTTTTGTTTTATTCACGATTTTTTTTTATCAGTGAACTCTCCTGCACTTGTCAATATTTTCAGGAATTTAGACACGCAGAATTGCAATTCGGATATGACATATTCAAACAAGAATACTTTTATTTATTTTTTTTTATAAATATATAAAAGAATATACATTTTTTCTCCCATTTTTCCTCCTTCCCTCCTGCATTTGCTATTTCACTTCCGGTCAGTAACTTGTCCTTGTATAAATAAAATAAATTCTTCAAACTGCTTTTCATTGTTGTCAAGAGCGGGCGTAAAAGGCAACAGGAAACTGATTCGTGTATTAATTCAAGAGAGGACACGGTTGTTAGTGTCACGCTTTCTTCCTCTCTCTTAGTAGCTGTTCCTTCCTTCTTTCTCTCTCTCTCCTTCAGGTCCTCGCCTTCCTTCCTTCCTTCCTTCCTTCCTTCCTTCCTTCCTTCCTTCCTTCCTTCTCTTTCCTTGCGATGTAACACGTTCGTCGGACAAATGCACTCAGAACAAAAAATCACGCATTCAGCCGTTACCGTGCGTATTTGTATTATTGTGAGATCTCGTAACAATTTGCATACGTGCAAATTACCTCTCGCAGGTTCGAGATTTCCCCTCGTCAAATATGCTCGAGGCAGCCATATCGGTTTTCACTCTACAAACCAGACACGTTCGTGCGCGCTTCGAATGCCCAGGTACGTTACCTTCACATTCATTAATGTTTTTACCTTCTATGATAATTGTAGAACCACTCGTTGTACTGTAAGTTCCCTTTTTGTTTCTCTACTGATTTCTTGATTATGTATTGATCAATTTCATTTTTTTTCTTCCAATAATCATATCTTTTATTGTGGTTATATATATATATATATATATATATATATATATATATATATATATATATATTTAGAATTTGAAAATCGGCAGTTAAAAATAGCTCTAATGTCATTGCCTTCATTTTAAAGTTGGACCGTTACTGTCCCTTTGTGGTTTTTTCGTCTCTCTCTTACTCTATGAATTGGTGAAAAGTGCAAAATAGGGTCTGCTTTTTCACGGGTACCACAATCTGTTAGTCTGTTAGTGTTCCATTCAGCCAGTTATGAAGGGTTAAAAATTGAGAGCTGTTTTTTCACTTACTCCACCAGTCTACCCAGAACGGTGTAAAATTTACATTTAACTAAGTGAGAGTTAATTGGTTTCCACTGTAGAAGGGAATCCTAGAATTGGTTTCTTTACGAAGGAAACAGAAAAGTTGTTGAGTTCTCCCTTCTCAATGTGAGTAAGTCTTGGGAGACATTTTTCTAGAAGAATGGACAGTGGAAGAAAGTTAACGAAAAAATGTTAAATTCCTCAGAACACTATCCTTCAAAATTATCTAAAGGTCACGGAGAAAAGGATAAATCCAAATGAAAGAGTGAAAGAAATTATTCTCAGCTTGTGAAAACTACGCACCAGAAATTTGAAACCGTAGAAAGAAAAAAGAAAAAAGAATTAGTTGGAGAGATAGTTTCGAAAAAATATATACAGAAGGAAGGGCAGCAATTTCCTTTTTAAACATGTTTGATTGAATATGATAGACTCTTCTTGTGTAAGACTAATCCGTTCATTCTTTGTAAGAATTGTTTGACTTTCCCAAGTACTTTCAGCCATAAATGAAGCCATCTTCAGGGAAATAAATGATGAAATGATATGACGAGTTATATAGATTCATATAAAAAGCAAGAGGAAGAGAAAGTGGTTGGGGGAATTTACGGAAGAAAATTTTAATTGAGGTAAGAGAAAGAATCCGTAGAAAATATGCTACAAGCATTTCAGAATGCAGCTGCTATATTCGAAGTTGATCACGTTTAAGGAATTGTTGTTAATCTTTATACATACAGCTTCAAGAATTTGGATTTTTGTTTGTTTTGTTTTTTGTGTAATATGTAGGTGCTTTCAGTTAAAACTTTTTCTGTATTTGGAGGAGGGGCACGAATGTGTTTTAGGTGTTGAGAGATGGAACAAATTTTGGATTGGTGAAGTGTTAAACTTCTCTACAGTGTTAAATCAGTCAGACCTATGTTATTATTTACTTTGTTGAACAAACATTTTTCTAATGGATATTTAAAGTGGTAACTGGTCGAGGAAGAGAAGTTGGTATAGATGGCGAGGTTAGTTGTATTGAATTTAGGATAACATACGATGAATTTTATTCTATTGTTACAGTCAGTTGGGGAAATGTAAATTCGTATTAGATTTTTTAATGCTATTTCATCAAGTTTGTTGTGTTTGTGCATCTGGTTGCGAAAAAATAGTTTAATGTGTTCAGGGTTGTTTGATGTTGAATTATTTCTATAGCACTTAAAGTTGATATTTTTAATGGCGCGTTTTATTTGTTCATTAACAATGTGGTTTCGGAAGGAATTGTTTATTTAATGTATTTAAGTTCAGAGTAAAATTAGGGGAATTTGGCGCTATATATTAAACTTTTTATTATTGCTTTTTTTGAATTGTTCAGGACATTCACTTTAAAAATTGAAAGTGCAAGAATTGATACTAGTAGGGTTTTTGTTAGGGAAAGCGGTGAAAGTGTTGTTGTTTGTTTCGATCAAGACATCAAGGAATGGAAGCTTATAAGTGTTGAGTTCATAAGTAAAATTAAGTACTGAATTCTTTTGGAAAGACCGCTGAAGTTTATATAGTCGATCTGTGCTATTGATGAAAAGGGGGATATTATCGACATAATGTAAATAGTTTTTTAAATAATTGGGGAAAAATTTATTTTTGAGATGAGCCATGTAGAATTTGCTGAAAGTAAATCCAAGGGTTCACTCCATCGCAATGTCGGCGTGCTGTTGTTTGTATATACTTTCGAGGTGGTTGTAGAATGAGACTTCAGTTGTACACCTTCGGTGGATTTTCTAAATATTGGGTTAATTCTTAATGGAGGATATGTGGGGTTATTGTAAATATTATGTATAATGATACAAGGGGACACGCTAGCCCCATACCTCTTTATCATCTGTCTAGACTACGTACTTAGAACTTCGATCGATAAAATCAGAGAAAATGGCTTCGAGCTGACAAAGAAAAGAAGCAGAAGGTACCCCGCAAAAACATTACCGACGCTGACTACGCCGATGACATAGCGTTACTGGCGAATACACCTAACCAAGCCGAAAAACTACTGCATAGTTTGGAACGAGCCGCCGCAGGCATTGGCCTCCATGTCAATGCACACAAAACTGAATATATGTGTTACAACCAAACAGGCGACATTTCCACACTAGACGGAACCTCTCTGAAATTAGCAGTCAAATTCACCTACCTAGGAAGCAGCGTCTCATCAACCGAAAAAGACATCGACACACGACTAATGAAAGCATGAACAGCTATCGATAGGCTCTCAATCATATGGAAATCAGACCTGACCGATAAAATGAAACGCAGTTTCTTCCAGGCAGCGGTTGTATCGATACTGCTGTATGGATGCACTACTTGGACGCTAACTACACGGCTGAAAAAGAAGCTAGACGGCAACTACACAAGAATGTTGAGAGCAATATTGAACAAGTCCTGGCGTCAACACCCCACAAGGCACCAACTATACAGCCACCTGCCTCCCATCACGAAAACTATACCAGTTAGACAAACCAGACACGCAGGACACTGCTGGAGAAGCAAGGACGAACTCATCAGTGATGTACTCCTATGGACCCCCGCATATGGCCAAGCAAAATCAGGACGACCAGCTCGAACATACATACAGCAGCTATGTGAGGATACGGGATGTAGCCCTGAAAACCTGCCAGAAGCGATGAATGATAGGGAGAAGTGGCGAGAGATGGTCAGGGATATCTGTGCTAGCGGCACGACATGATGATGATGATGATGATGTATAATGAAATCAATCATTTCTTTCACGGGAAAATTGGTGGAAAAATTTTTGACGTGAAGTGAAGTTATGATTTGATTTTTAGTTTTTAAAGTAAGTAGAATTTGAATGAGGGAATAATAGGATTTGAGGTTGTATTTTCTGGGTATTTTGGGTGTTATGAGTTAGTTTGTGTCTTCAGTTAACGCATATATGGGAGTGGTGACTTGAGAGATAATGGATCTGATTGGATAGACTTAGTTTTGAATTTTGAGAGTACCAAATATTAAAAAAAAAATAAAGAGCCGAAAGAGCTAAGTCATATCTTAGATATCAGGCGCCAACGTCTTGGGAGCAAGCCATTGGTTAATTTGAAAAGAAGTGCCGACAAATTATATATTGTCATACATGTCCTTTTGAGAGTGGGGTCAACCACGGGAGACAACCCACTTACATTAGTTATATATTTTTTATATATCTCCGGATTTATAATCTCCAGTAATTTTGTTCCGCTTCCAACTCTTTATATAAGTATACATGATTGTTAATTGTGTTTGCTATTTCATAATTCGCTTTCCGAAAACTTTTATTAGAACATCAAAATAACAAGCAAAAACTGCAGATTCTCTAGGCATTACATAATGGGAACATACAACCCAAACTTAACAGAATTAATTTTAAAACCAGTGCTAATGTACCTAAATCTCTTTAGCTACTGACGTTATTTATAGAACAGATTCGAAAAGTAAACGCTACACAATACAGCAGTACAGACGCTCTTCTTCTTACAAAGTAGTAATGTGCATACAAAAGTTACATCTCTTTTGTAATACACCCTACCCTGATGATGGCCCAAAGTCGGGCAGAAAGTACTCAGGAAATAACTAATGATGAAAGATTTATCAACCAATTCCTGCTGAATATCATACGATCAATACGACAATTCGAAAGGATTAACAAAAAAATATGTAGACAAAAATGTCTATAATATTCAATGAAATATGTATTAATGAATTAATGCTGCATATATATATATATATATATATATATATATATATAAGTAACCAAACCAGTTTTCCTTCATCTTCGTATACTCTTGGTTTTTTCATAGTGCTGCAAAAACTACGCTTAACTGCTAAAAGCAGAAGTTTATTGTGAATTCGCAAATGAGGACAAATTAAAGCAGTGCTTAATGTGAAAATATTTTGTTGTGCATATCAATGCCTTTTCAAAATAATTATAATCAACTTTATGTATTCATATATGATGAATTATATGCGTGTGTATAAGGCAACGAAAACGAGTTAGTCAGATCTAATTTAGAAACTAATCACAACTTTAACTTTAAAAATTCTAAAATATTAGTTCATAACGGAAAACACAAAAAGATTCTTGATTTTAGCATTATTTCTAATTACAATACTAAATTTCAAATTCTAATTATGTCAGTAAGATTTCAAAAAGAACACTATTAACAGTTAAAGAATGCTAAAAGTTTTCTCTTCATTTGAAAATTAAATATAATTCAGATGATGCAACATGATATATTAACTTACCCGTTGATGACTTAAAGTAAAAACCGAAACGTTTAACGTAAGTAAATAAAATCAGCCAATGAAGACCTTGTATTTTTCACATTTTGTGCATATATATCAAGAAACAGTCTCATTGTTTTCAAATGAGTTAGAATAAAACATTGTTATTAAAATACAGTTAATTAAAAAAATATGGGATGAAAAACGTTTTCTAATTTTGGAAATTATAAGCCATTAGATATTGCGGAAGGTTTTAAAAATTCTAATTTACAGACTGAGCACTGAGCTAATGGCATTAATGCCCCTAGACAGTTCAACAGAGTCTTGGTCATTTGGAATGAGACCAAATATGGAGAGATTTATACTTGAAGTCAGAGGTGCATCTCATAAGAACACAAAATCAATCATTAGAATATAATTAGGACACGTTCAATTGATTTAATTTGTCGCGGAGATACAAGAGTAAGAAATTAATTGTGATTTATTTGGATGGAAGCTAATTAATGAAGCAGTTTAAAAAGAAAAGAAGTTTTTGAAGATGTCAGATTTTCTTGTAGAAAAATAAGAAAAAAAATCAATTATTTCTTCTCTTTAAGAATTCTTCTTACAGATGGATAACTGTACATTGTTATTTGTATTTCACAATAACTTAATATAGAAAAACTACAAAAACATAGTTTTTTGGGGTGTTTGTTCATTGTTAATAGTAACGTAAAAAGAGTTGGTTGATTATTTATAATTGTTGTTAATGAGGCAAAGACATTAACGTGTACAATAAAGTAAAAAAATTGTTCCGTTTGAATAGATATCGTCCATCAATGTCTTTTAGCAACACTTATAAATAATAAAACCAGCCCATTGGCCAGGTGGGTAAAGTATTAGCCAATGACCCGGGAGACCGCTGTTCAATCCCGAGTCGAATCATACCAAAGACTCAAAAAATGGTACTTGATGCTGCCTTGCTTAAAACTCAGCATTATATAATACGGATCAAGGGTAAAGGAGAGCAATCCAGGGAAAGGAGTCGCGCCCTCTCTTACACCTCGGTGTAGTAGCTATTGAAAATGGAGCCTTCGTGTTGCCCTCGCCAACTTTTTTTTATATGAATATATATTATCTATGACGCATGTATATACAAAGTATTTCAAAAAGTTCTAAACCTCATCCAGAATTTAGATTTCTCTTACATTTTTGTATGAGTCTCACCGGCACAGAAATTAAGACAGAAATATGAATTAGTTTTTCTATTTTTATAAGATGTGGTAGAGTCTTACCACAACAAAAATATTCAGCAATAACTTTTCTTTCGGGGCAAGGGTTAGAACTTTTAGAACGACTCTCTTATTAATCAAACCCCTTTGTCACTACCAAGATGTAACACAAAATCAATTTTTAAGCGGAGTAAAACTCGTTTTTTCATTCTGCTAGACTCGTTGTCTTACCAAGATTAACGAACCTAGTCTACCCTACTTTTTACTAATAGCAAGGGAGAAAACAAATGGATTCATGACTTTCTCTAGAGCATTAACACGAATAGTTTCATCTAAGAATTAAACTCGGGTTGGCGCTCATATTTCCGACAACAATCACATTCACTTTATGTACGCTTCCAGTGGCACGTATCTATAGAATAAATTGATAAATATTATTTGTATTAGATAAGAATTCTCTATGCAAACAAATGATAATAAAAATTATCATAAGAGTTTTTCACACCTGCGTTAGTTAGTGATATTTCACTGTTGGTTGAGCAAGAGTAAGTCTCCTCTGGGTTCCAGGATTCTTCTCAGTATTATAGTCAATTTTAAGAATCTTGTGGTTTGACTTTATCTTTTCAATCTTTTGAAGGTCATTCCGAGGACATCTACTATAATTAGTATCACCCTTACTATCATGTTCCCTGTTTTTCGTTTTTTGTTGTTCTCAAGCTAGGTCTACGTACTTGTCTGTCTTAGCGTTCTTTCAGTTTCACTCCAGGTTTTTTTCAGAACGACAAAATCCACTAGATTTCAAGGTTGTTTTTATTAACTCTGGTCTTCTGGATGGGATTACCTGCTCCCTTTGTTTTTTTAAAATGACAGAATTTTATGCATCTAATTCTCTTGGACTGATTCTGGTTTATGCATATACTATTTAATGTTGCGTAGCTATATACACGAATATGGCCATGTGCGAAATAGACATGTAATGTTCATAACGGTAGAATATATAAAGAACAGGAATCTCAAAAACACGTAACTACTTCTTGTTCAGGTACGAAACCTTTTTATTAACTTTGAGTTAAAGGTTTCGACGTAAGGAGGAGAGACACAATCTTCTATGCTGTCTTATTCATTTGGCCCCCAACTCGAGCGGCCCCCATCGGGCGCACGTTCGCCTCGCGCCTGCGAGCTCCAAAATCGATCCTTCTCGTTCGGCGTCCAAAACCCGACTCTTATTTTCTTCAAATTCTCACACAAACTTCCGCGTGCTTCCGGTGCGTGACGTCACCCGCACCTTGTCACCCAGTATCGTCTCGGACTGTTATGACATCTGAGTGACACCTCCATCCGCTCGAGCGCACCCGCGTTAACACCTGCTTCAATCTTACACCCAGCCAACCCATGTGCTGAGCCGAAAGGTTCTCAGCCTAACTAAACTCAAAGGCATGAACCGAAATCCCTTGGCTATTTCATAACATTAAATAGTTTGGTCAAATTTTAATCTCTTTGAACAATAACCAGAGATTCATCTTTTCTTCCCACTCGTGCCAAGTCTATGACTCTTTTAACATTAATTTGCTACATATGCTTATTATGTTATTAACTATTTCATCCCTATTTCTACATCGCCTACACCATCTATTATGCTGTGGATTATCAATTTTTGCTTTTATTTTATTGGTCCTTATGGCGTTTGTACTACTATTAAGAGAGATTAACTTTTTCTATTGTGGATTCTCTTTCTTAAGCATGTTCAGGTCTTCTCGTGTGCAATCTCGCCCGTTTGACTCTTGAAATATCCATACTGTTGTTTTTCTTCCCATTTCTGTTTTATAATTTTTCTAGTTTTTCTGTTTGGCTTTATGATGCTATTGTTATTACCGGCTCCCGCTATAAGTCGCCCTTTTCTCATCTATCTTGTATTTCTTGAGTCTTTTTATTAATTCATCAACTCAATCGTCAATACTGGCGAGTTCTCTTTCCCTTCCTTTTCTTGATAGTCTAAGTCATCTCTAGGGTATAAGGCTTGATTCATAGTCATCAATATTCTTGTCCATTTGTCTGGATTCTTCCCTTGATTATTCAAGAATGGTCCTGAATACCTTGAAAAGCGGAACCCAATGTGGTTATTCCTTTCTGATACAAGGCCTGGTTTCGAAAAGCTTTCTCGTTCTACGGATATACGCTTTTCTTTTTTTTTCTTTTTCTTTCGTTTTTGCTTGTTTGATGCTGTCCGTTTCCAATATTCCCAAGTACTTGTAGTTTTCCTTCTCTCCAAATGTTCTGATGCTTTTCTGATTCGAGAGTTTTATTCCTCTCGTTATTTCTCTTTTCCCACAGTTCATTATCAGCATGACACACTTTTCAATGACAAATTGTATTCTTATAATCTAGCAGTATATTTTTATTGATTGTATCAGGGTTTCCAGTTATGTTTCATTTTTGGTCAACATCTTAATGTCATCCATATACATGAGGTGTCTTCTTCTTCTTCTTCTTCTTCTTCTTCTTCTTCTTCTTCTTATTATTATTATTATTATTATTATTATTATTATTATTATTATTATTATTATCTCTATTGAAGTTTTTCACATCAGCGTCAGCTGATGGTCTTTCACTGGAGTTTGAGTGACAACAAGTCTCCTCAAGTCTTCAGAACTCTTTTCAGTATTCTGGCCGTTCTCAATAATGTTGTTGTTTGGATGGTCTCCACTCGTCCACCAACTTCCAACTCCTCTAGTCCCTTTAGTAATCTTTTAGTTACTGTGCCTAAAGCACCAATCACAATTGGTATAATAGTCACCTTCATGTTCCATAGTTTTTTTTTTCCAATTCTCTAGCAAAGTGGAGGAACTTATCCTTCTTATCACATTCTTTCAGTTTTATTCTGTGGTCAGCCGGAACAGCAAAGTCAAAAATTTTGCAACTTCTCTTTTTTTTGTTGATTATTATAAGGTCAGGTCTTCTGGCCGAGATTAGGTAATCCGTCCCTATGTCAAAGTCCCATAGGAGTTTATATGTGTCATTTTCTAGGACAGTTGCTGTGCTGTGCATATACCATTTGCTAGTATGGTCAAATTTAGATTTCTTGTACATCTCCCAGTGGATCACCTTGCCAACCCAGTCGTGTCTAGTCTTATATTCCCTCTGAGCCAATTTGCTGCATTCGCTTATTATGTGATTGATGGTTTCATCTCTGTCACCGCATAATCGACATTTGCTATTTTGTTACGTCTTATCTATTCTCGTTTTGATGTGATTGGTTCTTATGGCATCGTTTTGTGCTGCTATTAGGAGAGATTCTGTTTCTCTCTTAAAGTTTCTTTTTTGTAGCCAGATCCAGGTTTACTGGTGTGAAATGTTGTTTATTAGTCATTTAAAACGCCCATATAGTTGTTTTTCTTCCCATTTTTGTTTCCTAGTTGTTGTCTTTCTGTTGTTCATCATGTTGTCAGTATCGTTTCTAATGGCTGTAAATAGTCCTCCTTCGTGTTTTCCTATGAAGTCTTCGAATCGTTGTATCGATGCGCCAATGCTGTCTTCGATGCTGGCAAATCCTCTTCCCCCACTTTTCTTGAAATATATTGTCTGTCAACGTGGTCCCTGGCATGTAGTGCCTTATGCATGGTCATTATTTTTCTTGTTCTTTGGTCCATTTGTTTAGGGTCTACTTCAGAAAGGGTCCAGTATATCTAACGAGGGGTACAACCTAGGTATTTATCCCTTTTTTAAGGTTTCTGCTGTTGAGTTTTGTCTCTTGTAGTTTTCTTGTTCTCTTGCAATATTCTTTTTGAAGTTTGTCTTTCATTTCCATTTATTTGATGGTGTTAGCCTCCAAGGTGCCCAATTATTTGTAGGTTTCCGTTTTCCGGAGCGTTCTAATCTGATCTTGATTTGGTAGTTTCATTCTGTCCCTTATATATCGTTTGCCCCTTTTCATTACATGCATTGCACATTTGTCTATGCCGAATTTCATTCCTATATCCTGACTGTATATTCTAACTGCGTGTATTAGAGTTTCCAGTTCTTTTTCATTTTTTGCAAATAATTTGATGTCATCCATGTACATAAGGTGACTGACCTCTTCTTGTGATCTACTTAGTTTGTATCCGGCAGTGCATTTTCTTTGTCTGTGGATAAGTTTCATCATAGAAATTACAAATAGTAAGGATGATCGTGCATCTCCTTGAAAAATACCTCTTTGGATCTTTGCTTCAGCTGTTAATTCCGTTCTCCTAGTTTTTTGGTTTTCTCGAAAAGGTTTATGACTTCATCTGATATTTTGTATATTTTAAAGCAGTTTATCCAGCTTTATGAAACCATATCATAGGCCTTTTTGTAGTCAATCCACGCCTTAGCTAGATTTTTCCGTCTGATCTTGCTCTCATTTAGGATGTGTTGATCTACGTAAAGTAATTCTGCTGTGCCTCTGGACCCTTTGCTGCATCCTTTCTGTTCGTCCAGGAACAATCCGCGGCTTGTTATCGAGTCGTAAATCTCTTCCCTTATTTGTGTTGTTAATATTTTCCACATCATCGGTTGGCAAGTTATGGGTCTATAATTGTTTGGAGCATTTCCTTTACTTAGGTCCTTTTGGATCAATTATTTCACTCCTTGCAAGTGTTTCACATTAGTGTTGGCCGAAGGTGTTTTTTTCACAATAGTCCAACTGACAACAAGTGTCTTCAGGTCTCCAGGTCTTGTCTCAGTATTCTGACCGTTCTCAATAATGCGATAATCTAAATGGTCTCGATTCTTCCTCTGATTTCTTGTTCTTTTAGTCCCCTTTCCAAGCCTTTGGGGGTACCTTTCCAAATGCACCAACTATAATTGGTGTCATCGTCACCCACATGTTCCCCAGATGTTTTAGTTCTCTGGCTAGGTCTTAGCATTTGTCTTTTCGCTTTCTTTTATTTTCACTTAGTGGTCTGTCAGAACGACAAAATCCACTAGGCTGCGAGTTCTCTTTTTTCTCTTTTTTAACTATCATTACGTCACGCCTTCTGGCAAGAGTTAGATGACCCGTTTGTAGCTCAAAATCTCGCAAAAAGCTCAATTTATGACAAACGAGTAATAAATTTTTCTCTTGTGGTGTCAAGATTTTCCACATCATGGTTAAACACGTTATTGGTTTATAACTGAAGGGAATAGTCCCTTTATAGGGGTCATTCTGAATCAAGGTAGTTTTCCTCTCTGTCATCTACTCATGTAAGCTTCCCTCTTGCTGGCATTTACTCGGTTGCAAGGCAAGAGTGTCATGGATGGACGTGGATTTTTAAAGCCAGAATCTACGCACTTCATCGAAGCCTGGTATTTTTCAATTTGGTATTTTCTTGTGTGTTGCTCTTAGTGAGTTCAGGTTTATATTCCCCTCAGGGCTATCTTGAAGTTCTTCCAAATCTTTATTCATATAATGTATCCATTCAGCATTTCTGTTACGTTCTTTCGGTTCCCATATTTGACCCAAAATTTTGTTTGTTTCTTTTGCATCCGGTTGTTGATTTGTCGTGGTGTTCTCTCCAACAATTTTTTTGTTAGAATTTGCTTTCGTTATTTTGGAATGTCCTTACTAGTTTGTCTTGCTTAAAACTCTCCCAGGATTTTTTGTGTCTCCTTTCTTTCACCAATATCTTTTGATTTATGTCTTCCAGTTTTGTTGTCTGCTGTTGCTTTTTGGGATTATTTTATTTCATTGGATTCCAGCGCGTTTTATCTTTTTTAGTTTTTTCGCTTGTCGCAGTTGGTTCATTTGTCCATATATTCTCTTTTCCAATCCAAGTTTTTATTTCTCTTCTGATTCCTTTGGGGGATGCTAATTTTATAACTGACTACTTTTGCTTCCGCATCGATTAACCTGGTGGTGTATGTTTTTTTAATGTTTACTTTTTTGGTCTTCGCCTAACTTTTTTTTCAGTCTTGATTTATTAGGGGTGGTAATGTAGTCTTCTGTTAACTAATGATCTTATTTGTTATTTCTAGATTTTTTCTACCTTTTTGTGTTAAGACAGAGGTTATAATGCTGGATTCTGTGATGATTTATTTTTCGATATTTAGTGTTTCAACTCGTTTAGTTGGTTCTCTTTTGGTAATTCTTCCTGATTTACATGTTCTCATATTTATTATGTTTCAAGATCAGACAATTAACATTTCTTTAAAACTAACTTTGCTTGGTCAGCAAGTTTTTGACTTGTATTAAATTTAGCTGATTCTTTTCTGATCCTAATCCTCCATTTCCTATATCCTCTTTGAGTAGGATCGTTTTTAAAATAAGAGTTGATTACATTTTTCTCGTCTTGTCTAATTTTCCTTTCTGGTCTCTCGTGTTGGCTATCAAGGGAGCACCTGCCGATTATGACACTCAGATCTGTCATCTAAGTCCCAAGTTGATTTTGATTAAGATTTGGGTTTGTTGGTGTTCGTGGATAATATATTATGGTTATACCAGACCCAGGGGATGTTTAATAATGAACTCCGGTGATAGATTTGACCTGGTACTATTACAAGAAAGTGGACACTTAAGTAGGCAACAAACGAAAAATAAATTAAAGTAAATATTAGAAGATACCAAAGCCTTTGAAATTTAAATCTTAATCACTTTTTTCCAAACACAGAGAGTGCAGATTCCTATCATTAAATATACTCATTGTGAATGTGTGACTGTTTGTCTAATTAATTTATATACCATCCTTTTTTGAAATTGTGGGATGATTCTTGTAAATTCGGAAACGTTAATATTTTAGGATTTCTAGCTCACACTACTTTTTGGAATAAAAAGAATTGGGGATAAAAATCTATTTCACTTACCATCAACTTCAATAAACATTCACAATTTGAGCCAGGTTCAGTTATTTCAGTAATCAATTGGCAGTTAGTTTAAATTATGTCTCTGCTTGAAAAAAATAAATTTAGTATCAAATAACCCTTCGGTTATTTGATTCTAAAGTTAGTTAACCAATCAACCAACCTAACAACCAAAATCTAAAGGATACTTATATAACAAGTGGTTTCTTTAATAAACATGGAAGTTATTTATCATCTCCAAGAATCCTAATTGTCAAAAATATTCACTAACATTTATAATGTTGTACTTGAAGTATTTGGATAAAGCATTATGCTGGGTCTCTGTCTACCACCTAAAACCCCAAACTTATTTAAGATATATTTTTCAATGTCATTCTATTGCAGAAAATTGCTTTATATTTGGTTGAAAGCCTGTTTTTGAGAATATCATTTTCTACTCACATGAGAGCAAACAGAATCAACGACCACAAAGATGATTCTTTCCTCCTGGGTAATTCTTTACTTAAATGAGGAATCTATAGCAAAAGTGATGAAATAGTAATATGTAACTGCTATAGCAACAGGTTCCAGTATAAAATCTTTCATAATTGAGAGATAATATATAGTAGCTGGGTCTATATTTTATTCATTAATCATCTTATTTCATTTAGTGTATGATTATTTATAAATTTGATGTGCTGAAATTTATATTCCAGATCCAATATTTATTTAACATATAAAGTGGCCCTCATATTGTATTAAATCCACTACTAATTGATGAAATGAGTTTTAATTTTTATTTTCAGATTGCAGGTCCCATTCAAGAAGATCAAGTTGTTGTATAGTTGTCTTTATCTCTTGGGAGACAAAGCCTTCTTTAATAAACAACACACACCTTGCTATGCAATCACTAACTATATCTTCCTAGCCTTCTACTTATCTGATTAAATCACAATCTTCACTCAGACGAACTCAGACTGAATTGCACTAGTGTTTCTTGCATATCTATTCATAAAATTTTTGTCAACAACACCAGTAAAAACTTGTTTTGCCGTCTCTTGCTAGCAGCATTTATTCTTTCTAAATTTCTATTCTCCACTAAATACATGTTCCATTCCATTACAGATCAAACATCCTGATGAATGGTTTCTTCTCCAACTAAAAACTGGGAATTTTTATGTCCAGGATTATTTAGATTTTTAATTTGGATTTCCTTGTTTTCACTTTATATTAATCTACATTGTTGGTGAGGTCAATAATGCACTGACTGCATCACTGTCTGCATCAGCTGCATTTAGTGATGTACTTCCAGTTCTTGAGCTCTGGGATATGGAATTATCTCTTCCATTATTCTCATACCAACTCTGAATCAGAGAGGTAGTCCCCATTAGGGGTACATGAGTGGACCAAATGGATCTGTTTGGGATTATAAAATGTTTACTGGTGTAAGATCTTTGTTAAAAGCAAAGCTGGTGAACATAGTTGAGGGAGACCTGAAGGTTCCCTTTTCATTTGCAACTACACCAAGGTGTAGGAGAGGGTGCAATTCCTTTCCTGAGATTGCTCCACTCTGCCCTTGATCTCTACCTTAAAATGATGAGTGTTAAGCAAGGAGGTATCTTGAACCAATTTTTGAGTTTTTGGTATGACTTGACCTGGGATTGAACCCCGGTCTCCTGAGCCATTTGCAAACATTCTACCCACTCGGACTTGTACTCTATATAATTGGAAAATATAATTGTTAAACTGATTTTGACATAAATAACTCAAGGATTAGCATGCCATAAAACCAACCATACCTCTTTGTTTTAGCCTTACTGTTAATTTATCATAGTGTAAACCTTTCCTTGGTGTGGCCAACTGGTTTTACTTAAGAGGATTAAGAGTATTAAGACTTTATTTTATATCAAACAAATTTTTACTAAAAAAATACAGTTTAAGTAATTAAACTACTTATGATCGCAATTAATAAAAACAGCAGGAAAATAATTCTTCAGCCAGGTCATTTGGGATTTGGAAAATATAATCAATAATTAATCAACTTATTCAAATCTGAATATATTTCACTGGTTTACTGATATCATCATACTTTGTTAAATTTAAACATAAAAACTTTGTTATCCATAAAACAAATCTTGACCTTCAAATCTTGAAACAGTCGATCAATCTGCTGAATACTCGGTCTGAACATGATTCCTGTATTCTGGAGCCAGAAAACTTTTCTAAGAAAAATAAACTATAAAGATTATAAAAAAGATAATAGACAACTGTGCATGTTTGTAACTTTCGACTAAGTCTGTAGATAAATGTTGATAAGAGAATGATTTTCAAAATTTTTTTTTACAAAAGAAGACATAGTTGTTTGAAATGATTAGATTTGTTGAATTTCAGCCAGGCAATCACCGATTTCTTTTATAAAATATTGTACAAAACAAAGTGAATGCACAGAAAGATGAAAATTTTTTTTTGTCTTGACTCAGTCCCATGATGAACTCTTAAAAACCCAGCAGCTTCTCTGCTGCATCAATCAGTCTTTTTATTTGTTTGATAAATAGAAAGAGATTCATGAGGGACAAAGATCTATTTTATTTTCGATTAGATGCCATTTATTATCTGTGTTAGACGTTGCAGTGAAGAAACAATAAACAATAATATAAAACTCTAACAAGCACTTAGGGAAATGCTTATTTTCACCAGAAGAAAAACAATGAGTTCTTTCTCCTTCATTTCCAAAGCCATTTTGCTTTAGTTAATAAACTGTTAGATTAAATAATTTTTTACATTAAGCATTTTTGTTATTAACATTATTTGATAATTGATGTAATATGGTGGCCTCCACATGCCAATACAAATGTGAATGACTGGGAGAGGTCAAAATATCAACTGTGTGAACTCTCATTTAGAGGCTAGCCTTAGTCAGGCAAGACTTGGGCAGATGTTTAAAAATTACACTAGGTTCTGAAACAGTGTAGAGTTAAGTTGTATATTTCAAAGCTTAAGAAAAGACAGCCCTCACATCAGGGTGGGGTAACAATTTATTGATGAACAAACGCTTTCCTCTATTGACAAAAGAAAACACCCTACATATTCTTATGCCTTTCTTAGTGATTTGAAGATGACATCTGAAATACTATGCAAGTGTTGTTATTTTTTTGTTTTGTTTTTTATTAAAAATGTATCTGCCTTTCCTTTCTAACATACAAAAACAAAGATATCCTCAGATTTCTCCCTCAACCATTTTTGAGGGCCCTCACCATGTTAGACTAAAATTTAATAAAAATGAATGAAAAAGTTTTGAAATTGTTTTTTGAAATGTCTGATTGTAATGTACATCCCTTTCATGTATCAGCCCCCCAAATACAGTCTCCTATTATGCTTTGAAAATCTCATTACTTGGCTCACACAGCAGCAATGTGTGAGGTAAAAAATACATTTTTTCTATTTGTTTTAGGCATAAGCAATTGATAAAGAAACCTTTCTGTTGCGGAATAAAAAAGAAATGATAATTGTTATATAGTATCATTATTGAACCATACATTTCTAATGTAAAACTAGTGTTGATATAAAATAATATAAAATAAATTAATGACTACTTACATTTTTTTCTGAGTCTTTTCTGCTCTTGGCTTTTTAATGAGTAATATATTTCCCCAGCAAGCAGTCTGTGTAAAATGTTGCACATCAATGCCAGCCATGTTTTATGCTTATAAACACTTATTGTTTTTTCATTTTTGCTGTTTTTGCTATTAAATTATCTTGATTTTCATCATTTATTTCAGAATGTTTCTTTCCAACAGTTAATTGTTCTCTAGCTGGTTTGGACCTTGTAAGAAAGTAAATATTTTTTCAGATAATTAATGGAAGATTAGTCTCACTGGCACAGTGTATAAGGACCAAAGTGTAAACTTGATAGAGTGGTACTCTTGACTTTTGACAGGTGTGCTCAATTTGGTAAATCTATTCAGAATTTATTTTTATCTATTCATCTAATTTTTATAAATTATAATGGCAGTTTGGTATCACTGACAATGACACATTGGGATTAAAGTAACCAGAAGTTTTATTGTTATTATACAGGATAAAAATAAATTTAACCAAAAGAAGTGGTATCGAGTTCACACCCAGAATAGTCTACTTCTCCACACTGTCATGTTGGGGGATGTGTACTTAGTGAGATATATTGGGTTAGGGTTTTATGAGTATCAATTATTGTTGGTTAGTAATTTCTTCTTTCAAACTCCAATACTTGTTTTCTTTTGCTGGTCACATTTGCAGAAATGGAATGAAGAAGGGGAGGAAAGGCAGAGATAAGTGAAGCTATTAAGATTCAACTTTAGTACCATAGAGGTTTGCAACTAAGTCTTGAAGGGGGAAGGTTACCCCGAGTAATAAAATAGCAGCCTTCCCAGTCAAGGTCTCAGTTATTTCTCCCTAAGTTTCTTTTTTTTTGTGCTAGGAAGCTTCTGTGTTTTTGAGCATGCTCAGATTGTTCTTCTTGTCAGTTGCCTCCTAAGAGATTGTTATTTCTTTTATTCATTTTAATTTGTATTTTTTAATCTGGTTTTATTCTATTTATTGTTATCAGTTTTACTTATTATTCAGCTACCACAGATGATAACATATTCCTAAAATAATCACTAAAAATACAAAGCAAATAAATGACAGGATTACTATCTTGTCAATCCAAGTTCTTTTTAATTCTAAACAAGGGATCAATAACAAAGTTCATTTCTGGTAATATATGCATAAAGAGATGAACAGAATTCTCAATCCTTTGTATTCTCTCATCAAAATTGGTGGGTTAAGCTATTTGATATATCAATCAGCTTTATTATTAATCCTCTCAACTCAGCAATATTTTACTGTTTTTATTAGTATCAAATGAATATACATGTCACCCTACATGAGGAGAGGCCCACATTATTGTTTATTATCAACTGTCACTTTCCCTGTTTTGATGTCTCTCGACTTTACAATGCAACCAATTTTTTGTAACTCATCCCTTACTCTTATTTACTGAAAATAGCCTTTCATTTTGAAAACAATCATTCCTAAATTTGTAAGATTAGATTCTCATCCACCAATAAGTACACTTCTAAAATACTTTTCATAAAAAATTAATAATTCTGCAAAATTTGTTAAAACTAAAGCTTATTTAGATGAAAGTTAACAAACTACCCCCATTTTTTTTCTTTTCAGATTGAAAAATAGAATATAAAATCCTTGACTGACAATTTGGTATCATTACATTGACACAGAATGGATGACAGAGTGTAGTGGTCGAAGTATTAAATAAAAATATTTAAGCAAAAGAAGTGGTATGTTGTTCACATCAATAGTTAATACACCTTGTTGAAACATACTTCTTGATTTCAAAGGTGATACTCTGCATTTTGTAAAGAAAAGTAACTATAGAATAATTAAAATACTTATTTAATTTTCTGCTATTTATAATGTAGAATCTTTGCTTTCTTTGATACTTTTTATCCCTTTTTCTTGTGCTTTGTTTTCTTATTTAACAATTCATACCAAAATATTCAGGCTCTCTCTGTGTCTCTCTCTGAGTCTCCCCCCCACTCTTTCTCCCTATCTCTCTCTCTCTCTCTATATATATATATATATATATATATATATATATATATACTATTCATATTAATTGTACTATCATGAGTTATTTGTTAGCAAACTCTAAGCCATTGAAACTCTGTAATCAAAAATAAAGTTGCTGAAATATCTATGAGAAATGTACTTAATTTTTAACTGCTACATATTTATATTTTTAATTAAAGAGTTTCACTGTAATAGGATTTGACAATAAGTAATAAATAATAATATTCATTCTGATTGTATAATGTTTCTGTAGAAATTTTTTGGTCTAAAAGAAAAAAACTTCTGACAAAAAATGGGTGCAGATGTACTTATTTATCTGTGATACTGTGTATAGCTTTCACAACAGTATATTATTCAATGTTTTTGAGAATACTTAGTGTATTTATAATATTTTGAAATATAAAAAGGCTGTGCAGAATTTCAACAAGGACACAAATCAATAAAAATAATATGGAATCTACTTAGCTTGAGCAACTATTTACTCTAGATAATATTCAATATAACTGTGAGTTGACCAAAAGTAATTGATTTTAGTTCAATATATTGCATTTAATCTTACAGTCCCATGATGCATGCATAAAAAATAGAAAAGACACCTGCCTTGATTTAATATAAAAATCCTCTGTGTGTGTGTGTGTGTGTGTGTGTGTGTGTGTGTGTGTGTTTGGAGTCAGTTTCAAAACTTATAAGATAATATTTTTTGTTTTTTAGTTTTTCAGGTAGGCAACTCTGACAAAAAATTGTCCGATCAATGTTGGCCTTGAACATGGGTGAAAAGATTCAGTTCATTCTTTTTGCATCTCAAAATTCACATTAAGGTGAGTAGTCACTGATTATAAAGCTATGTTTAGATAACTGTATCACAAAAATGGAACATAAAAATAGTGTGTCAAACTTCTGAAGGTGATTGTAATATCAATTACTATTGAAGCCCTTAGAACATTTCTAAGAATCTAGCAAAAATACTCGCAGAACTAGAAATTCAAGGAAAAATTGAGACTGTCCAAACCTTAGCACTACTGAGATAGACAAGAATACTCAAGAAAGTTTGGAGAAGTCAAGGAAAATTTGCTGGCACACAGACTCCAGTGGAAACCATCCTTTCAACAGGTATAAAAAAAAACACTCACAAGTAAAACGATTACAATAGTTTAAATCAAATTTCTCAAAAACTCTTTTATGAATATCATTTTCTTTTAATCTTCACGGTGGATACATAATATTTTACTGGATATTAGAAATTCTTCTTGACATTTATAAAACAAAACAAGAGAAGAAAATTTCCTTTTCAAATGCAAACAATAATACAAATCCATCCAATAATACAAATCTATCAAATGTGATAAAAAACACACTTTACCACCATAATGTAAAGTGAAAAATGCATGTATGTGTTTCTGAAGAAATTTGGATATGAAAAGTAACTTAATAGGTCAAGACAGAATTTCTCAGAATCCCTAAATGAGAAAAAAAATTGTTTCAGTCGGTATTTTTGGACTGTAATGTTCATTTTATCTTAAAAGCAGCAAAAAGTAAGAGATTAGTCTGAAGAATATATGGAATAATGTGAGTAGGTGGAGCTGACAAGCAAATTACTTTATTTCATAAAAACAGCAAAGATGATGTCAGTATGTGAAGAAATACATTGTATCATACTTAATCTTATGACTTCAGATAATACAGGAAGACTGAAGAATATTCACATTAAAATATATCAAATGCAGGGAATATAAAGATAATAAATGAGTATGAAGATAATAAAAAACCAGAGCAATTCTTCGTCTAACATTAGAGATGTGTTTCCAGATGATCAGATGAAAAATATGAACCGACATTCCCAAAAGACTCTGATATGTGTATTTTGTGTCCATATGTTTGACTTCATTTCCATCAAAACTTGTTCATAATCAAAATTAAAGCAGTTGATTTTAGTTATTATATATATATATATATATATATATATATATATATATATACAGGATCATTAAATAAGTTTCCAGACTTTTTCGTTTGGGCACTTTTATTGATAGCACACACATGAAACTCTTGTTCCCTTCGAAGTAATCTCCTCCAGTTGCAATGCACTTGTTGTACTGTTCCAAAAACTTTTGGAAGACCCCATGGAAGTCCTCTTATGTCGGCGTGTCAATGACCTTCATCACAGCCTCAATCATCTCCTCAATTTTCTCATAACGACAGCCTCTACGCTTAGTGAATAACCAAAAGTCACAGGGAGCAAGGTCTGGACTATAGGTAGGGTGAGGAACTGTCTTGATGCCCATCTTGGTCAAATAGTCTGGGACAAGGATGGAGTTGTGGACTGGTGCATTGTCCTGGTGGAAATGCTACTGACTCAACGGAATCTCTTCCCAAACTTCCTTAAAACCTCAACATAGTAACCCTAACCCTAACCCTAACCCTTTGGCCAATCAACTCTGGTGTATTGACTTCCTTAGTCCTCCCACACCTCTCAGCATCCCTCACAGACTCCCTGCCTTCCTTGAATCTCTTATGCCACTCAAAAACTGATGCTCGATTCAAGCAAGATTGTTGAAAAGTAGTCTGAAGCATTCCATATGTTTCTGTGGCATTTTTTCCAAGTTTAAAACAGAAGTTTATTGCATATCGTTCTTCTAAAGTGTCCTCATGTCCAGATTGCATTTTTGAAATTCAACAGCTGTGAAAATCAGGCTTTACTAGGATGTATTCCAATTGCTGCTGTAGCTATTCATTTGAATGTGAAATCATAATAATTGGTTAGTCATCTCATAAGATGTATAGCAATGACATTGTGAATTTTCAAGAGTCTACAACAATTTTTAATACCTGTACAAAAAAAAGTCTGGAAACTTATTGAATTCACCATGTATATGCCTGCACAAACATAATCACTCAAATATATACATTTATATATATTTTCTCTATATATAATTTGGGTGGTTTTACCATAATTAACATTATTTTTTTATTTTTTTTATTATTGTTACTTGAAGGTTTAGGCTTGCTTTAATACATAGGAAAAATAAAGGTGTTTTTTTTGTCTTAGTCTGGTTGTAAATGTGAAAAAATAAATTTTAATACATTTCTTGTTTGATCTGAAAAAGTTATGTTAATTTTTTTGAGCATTGATTCATATCAATGCTTTTAACCGGACAGAAATAAATTTGTTATCTTAATGTGGCTGATTGTTGTTTTTTTTAAGAGAAAATTATTTGCTCTGTGAATTTTATTTACATTGAGTTCTTTACCAGGATTATTTAAATTCAGTATTCTATTTTTGAATATTTTATTGGTCCTGATTGGAATTATTCCCTATTCCAGATTTACTGGATTAATTAATATCTTATAATTGCTCCTAATAAGTTGAGCTCTCCTGGAAAATTCTACTAAAGAAACTGAATATCAGATACTTTTACCATCTCAGGAAAATGGAGATATTTACACCAGAATATTTACTGAAAAACATTCCCCATGCAAATTATTATGCTTTCCAGTTATCATTCGCTGAAAAAAACAGAAGACTTCATAAAAAGGAAAAAGATAGAAGACTTATTTCTATCTTTACTCTTCTGATGTTATAAAAAAAACTCGAAAAAAGAAGTGTATAACCTGAAATCCTAAAGAACACCTCCAAACAAACTGCTTGACTCATTTGAGGCTGATTTATTTAATCTAATTAAGAAAATTAGATCTAGAAAAGATCATAACCATTTTCAAACTAAATTAAATGAAGATATTAAGGAATTAAAAAATTCGAAATGTATATGGGTGAGAGCTAATAAATCGAAAATATATATAAAATTAACCCTTCTAATTACCATAAAATTCTGAGGAATAAAATTACTGATACTCACAAAATTGACCATAAAGATACTATTTCTCAAATAAATGATGATACTCTTAAATTTGCTTATAAATTACATATTGAAAATAGGTTGGGGGAATTTGGCATGAAAGATGTTTACATCCTGTTTAATGACCATAAACCTAATTTTAAAAATAAATTACAATCTAGATTTATTAATCCCTCTAAAACAGAGTAAGGGATAATCTCAAAAAATATTATTCAAAATATTGTTCTTAATATACAAAAAACTACCAATAAAAATCTTTGGAAGAATTCAACTGATACAATTGAATGGTTTAGAAATATTAAGAATAAGAGTAAGGCGGTTTTATTCAATTTAACATAATTGATTTTTATCCTTCTATTTCTAAAAATAGTTTTAATTGATAGTATTAATTATGCAAAAAATTATGTTGCAATAAAAGATGAACAATAGCAAATAATATTAGCATGTAGGAAAACTGTACTTAAGAATAATGATTCTACTTCGATAAAAACTGGCTTAGATAATTTTGATGTTCCAATGGGTGGATATGATTCTGCTCAAATAGCAGATCTTGTGGGTTTATATATATCAAATACCCTTAGTAGAATCATTGACCCAATATAAATCAGATTATACCATAATGACAGTATTTTATGCATCCCCCATAGTGATGGTCCTAAGTGTTCCAGTATACAGAAAAATATTATAAGAGTTTTTAAATTCTTAGTATTTGAAATTGAAATTTCTTCTAATATTAAAATAGCTAATTTTCTAGATGTTAATATGAGAATAAGGAGATAATAATCAAATAAAAAAATTTTCCACGAAAGTAGTAAAATGTATATTGAAGCCTGCAAGAATAGTGGGTTCAAAGAAGAATTTACTTATCTCGAGCCCAAAAAGATAAAACCTGATGATAATAATAATAATAATAATAATATTAATAATAATTTGTATAAAAATAAAGAAACTACTGATAATTGTAATATTAAAGTAAATTGTCATAAAAAAAGAAAAAGGAAAATTATATGGTTCAACTCACCCCACCTTTTGTCAACTTGTTAATATAAACATAGGACAATTTCTTTTAAAATTAATACATAAATACTATAATCAGTATAATATATTACATAAAATATTTAATAGGAAAACTTTAAAAATTAGTTATTCCAGCACGAATAATTTTTAAAAAATAATTTACACTCATAATACGGATGTTATTAAAATATGTTATCACCTACTTGATAATAATAACAATGATAATTATAACAATAGATGATTTCCACTCATCTGGAAGTTAGAGGACAAGTGAAGAACATCCAAACTACAGCATTATTGAGAATGGCCAGAATACTAAGAAGAGTCCTGGAGACTTGAGGAGACTTGCGGTCTCACAAACTCCAGGGAAAAACTATCAGGTAAAACTGATGTGAAAAACGCTAATGAATAAATATGATGATAATAATAATAATAATAATAATAATGATGATGATTTTAAAAAAGCAAAAAGAGAGATGAATATCTAGATCTTGATAGAAAACTAAAAAAAAAATATGGAACATGAAAGTTATAGTGATACCAATTATAATTGATACACATGGAAAACTTCTCAAAGGATTGGTAAAGATGTGGAAATAAGAGGACAAGTGAAGACCATCTAGACAATATTACTAAGATCGGACAGAATACTGAGAAGAGTTCTGGAGACTTGAGGAGATTTGCTCTCATTCAAACTTCAATGAGAAACTATCAGCAAACTCTGGTGTGGTAACTCTTAGAATAGTAAAATAAAAAGAACATCAGAGTAGATCCGGCATAGGAGCACAGATAATAATTAACCCATAGGTTTGGTATAGCCACATTATACTACCCACGAAAAATCCAAATCCAAATGGTGTTACTCAGATGACAGATCTGAGTGTTATGAACAGCAAGAGTCCCTTAGATAGTCTTCATGGGAGATTTAATAGGCAGTGAAAACACCCCCCAAAAGGAATGATCCCTGGCAATTATAGACCAATAACATGTCTACATATGATAGTTTAAATACCTAAACACACAGATTCGAGAGATCTTGCATACTGTGAATTGTCTCCGAAAAAAGCTGAAATGATGCCATCGTGGAACAAGAGGGGAAAATGACTTACATTGATCAGTACATCCTCAAGGAGAGCAAAAATGAGTCGGAAATGTATCCACAGCATCGATCGACTAGAAAAAAACTTTTGATATATTCTCACAGACTTGGAAAATAGAATGTCGCAAAATGTACACGATATCCGAAAAAATTATAAACTTCATCACAATAGTCATGAAAACCTGAAAAGTGAAATTAACAGTGGTAGGAAAATCTTTGGCTGTGGAGAAAATTTAGAGAGGCATCTTGAAAGAAGATGTGTTTTCGTCATTAATATTTCTAATAGAAATGATGCTACTTAATTATATTCTAAGGAAATAAATTTGAAGCAACAAATGTAAAAATTAACAAGAACAGATTAATCATGTTCATGAATGATATAAAGCTGCTTGCAAAAAATGAAAAAGGCCTGGAGACTCAGGTACCAACAATAAGAATAAACAGCTAAGAATGGAATTTATTAAAGAAAAATGTGTCGTGCTCATAACGAAAAAACAAAAAAGACAAAAATGGAAGAAATAGAATTGCTAAATTAGGAAAGAATCAGAACGTTTGGATAAATGGAAGATTATAAGTATTTGGGTATATTTGAAGTGGAAATCATCAAACAAGTGAAAATGAAATAAAAATTATGCTACATCTAAGCAAAAAGCTTTGAAAATTACTGCAACATGTCAGCACACCAACTATTATGACACTTCTAATCACAGCAGATATCCTCAACGGTTTGAACTGCCTTGATGACCGGATCAATGCAGAGCAAACTAGCATGTAGCCCTAGTATTAAATACTAATAAACAAAAGAAGCACAATATATAGTTTAACAAAAGTTTTGTAGTTTTTCATATATCCCACACTATATATATATATATATATATATATATATATATATATATAAATATCAATGGTTTGTATTCTATGTTACTTAAACAAGAAAAATTATAAAGAAAAATTAAAGTATCTTTACATATTAAGCCTTATATATTTAATTCAGTTGCATGATACAGCACTTTAAGAAGACTCAATGAATTCATCATTTTTGTAATGAACACTTGAAACTTGTACACAGACACTTGCCTATAAAAATTTGTACCTTTGATATGTAAAATTCAATTTTCAACTATCTCTTTCATGATAAATTGATATGACACTTCCCTATGACATATAGAGTGAATTGGAAAGGCTTTTTCTCGGGTGTTTTTCAAGCAGGAAATGTGATAAAATATATGTGTTCAGTCATATTTTTACAAACATGTTGCTGGTGTTTAAAAAAAGAACATGATTTTCATTTTAAGACTTACTTGAAGAAAATCACGGACACTTTTGTATGTCTAATAATTTTTAATTTTAGGATATATATTATTTCTATTATGATTCTGATAAATTCTAAAGAGTTAAAAAAAAACAGAAGGTTAATTATTTGCTTTGGCTGTTCTAGTAATTGTTGTTAACACGGATAGTCATATACTGAGAGGGCAATCATTGCAAAATTGTAGATGAAATATATATTGATACTATAGGATAGATGCTGAGAAGAGAATCACTGAAAAATTGTGGACAAAATAAGCATTAACATTATGGGTTCTCCTAAATGGATTTTATTTTTGTGTGGAGAGATAATTGTTGAAAAATTGTGGACAAAATAAGCATTGACTTAATGAATTCACATTCATGGATTTTATAACTGAACAGAGAAGACAGTCTCTGAAAAATTGTGGGTGAAATTTACGTCAGTAAAATAAATCATGATTTGCAAGTTCTTGCTATTTAATCATTGATAAATAGGGTATTTAATAATTATCAGTCATTTATATATTGGTGTAGGGATTTTATTATTGTGTTGAGAAAACAATCATTGAAAAATTGTGTATGAAATAAATATTAAGGAAATGGTTTCTATAATATAGTTTTTATCAATAATAAATCTAGTACTCTCCACTGGGCATAATTCTGTTTTAAAAATCATCCTTCAACTTTCGAATCTGATCTTTTTATTTCTATCAGTGTTTATTGTTTTGTTATAATTTAATGAAATTCCTATCAATGATTTTCTATCTAATAAAAGGTATGATAAATTACCTGATAATTTGGCATCTCACTTTTGTTGTGTATGACTGATTGCCATAATCTAATCATTAAATTGATCTATAGTTTTATCCAATACAATTTACAATAAATTACTCCTGGCTAATATGTTGTTGTTTTTTTATATGCATAAGACAAAGCTCATTACTCGTTAATGTTTCATTCATAGATTCGAATCTTCAGAAAAAGGAAATTATTTTGTTAAAACTGATTGCCTCAGTGATAACTTTTCATATACAGAAAAAATATTCTGCCATTGCAAGAAAAAAACATGTTTTATTGCTTTAGATTCTGTTTATGTAATCCGTGATATTATGTATAGCATTTTTCAAACAAATACATCTGAAATGTCATTCATTCTAATGATAACATCTATAATACTGTACTAAAGTTTGTGATTTTGTATGTGTGTGTGCCTATTCACACATCACAGCCTTGGGCTCCAACAGAAATAATGTTCCAAGCTCATTAAGGGCCACATGTAGCTTTTTTTAAACAAATATATCTGAACTTCCATTCCTACTGATGATAACATCATACTACAATGCCAAAGTTTGTGTGTGTTTCTGTGTGTGTGTGTGGTGTGTGTGGTGTGTGTGTGGTCCTAGATTTTAGAATAAATTGAGTGTATTCTCTGCAGAGGTGTAAGACCCCTACCTCCCAAAAAGGAAGATTTAGGGAGTGTAAAATACCCTTTTATTGCCATTGATCTCAGGTCCACTCAGACCTGGAGTAGTAGTACCTGTCAGGGACCTATCTATAGATCAAATAAATCTGTTTAAAAATAGTTTGCATTCAATAAAACTGTGAGTAAAGAACAAAACAAAAAGTCTCTTTAAAAACAACTACACAAAAATGTAAATACAAAAAGACAATGAGCACAATTCCCTAACCTCTTGGCATAAAATAACACTATACAAGTTGATATAGCATTATATTCAATCAATGAATCAATCAAATATGAATGTTTTCTCAAACTTATTCCATTCATATGAGTTTTCTATAAAGTTTTGCACCAGCTCAGACTATATCGCGTGAGACTTCTTTTTGAGTCTTTTGCTTATTAAACCCAATATCAGACCAATTCATGTGATTTTAGTTCATAATAAAATCTTTTGGCCAGACAAATTCATACAATTTTTCTATCATAATATCCTCAACCAAACCAAGTTAAATGAAGTGAGTTATCTTTAAAGCCTTGTACCAGACCAAGTCATATAATATTTATACACTGTAAAGTATTTTGTCCGACCAGTTCACATCATATATATATATATATATATATATATATAGGAAAACAATGAACATAACTAGTGAACCATTTCTAAAGGAAGCAATGAAAGAATTGCCTGTCTATATAATTATTCTATTTAAAAGCTTCTTCCATCCTTAAGGCATCACAGCATATATTATTATCTCTTTCATCTATCTTGTTCACATTCTATCATCTTTGAATCATTTGTCGAATCAGGCAATCTTACCCTGCAGGTATGCACAATATTACTTTATTTCCTTTGTTGTTTCAGTTAGCTTCTTCAAAATTCAAATCTTTCCATCTCTTTCATTTCAAAAATTCATTTTGATAAATTTCTGATTCTCAGCAGTTTAATCAACAAGGAATCCCATGTAAATCTTTTATTAAAATTGACCCCTAAAAAATTATACCTGTTATTCTCAATAGAATATTCCTAGTCTATGGGGGAATATGCAAAAGATCCTCATCAACTACTTTTTTTCTAGGCAAAAGTATGTGTAACATTGGAAATGAGAAGTTACGGGATGCAAATAGATAAGTCATTTTACAAACCAGATGCTGGAAGAGAGACAAGTTGGCAAAATTCAAAATTTATACACTTGGATAGGTGTGACAAGATATGTTTTATGTAGCACCCTGGACTGAAAATAGGAATTGACTTAAAGTTGCTGAAATCACTAGACTTGATCGACTAATTGGGAGCTAAGCATACAAAGAGAGAAATGGTAGTACAGATGGAAAATGACTGAACCATTCAAAGATTTGAGGAGAGAAAATTCCAAGTAGATTAAAGAATCTACCAAACAGATTGTGTTCATTATTCCTTTACACATACATCCAGATCCTCAAGAAATTAACAGGGTACTGGTTACCATCATAGGACATGGAACAGGCGATCTGAGTTAAAAAACTGGATGAGGCTCTGGGTGTTACACTTCCTCTAATGCTCCTAGGAAAGGTGCGAATCACTCTTTTCTCCCCTAGATATGCATAAATAGCAGGACAGACTGAACTCTTTAAATTTGGTATGGCAACCAGTTTAGGAGAAGGAAAACTTTAAATTCAAACTATCTTTACTCTACTAAAATTGACCTTGTTTTGCTTTCTGGTCGTAGCAAACAGGTTGGGTAAATTTAGATTTCCACAGAACTGAATGGAAGGAATAAAACAACAAGATGTTTTACATTGAAGCAAATTGTGTTTTTGTGTTTCGTATTCTCCATCAGATGCTCACCCATCACTAATATAGCCGTCGTCAGTGACTACCATGCATAAAATGCTAGATTTATATTCTTATATCTTTACTGTGTATTTTAACAGATAAAAATATTTTCCACATTGTGTTTGGTGCAGATTTTCTTTCATTTTTTGTTCTTATACAATTAGGAACATCATAGTAATTTAAACCAACTGAGGAAAATTTCATTTTTTTCAATCTTTAAAATTTGCAGTCATTATCGATGTCTTTAGTTCTAATTTGCAATGATTGAAAACAAGGACAATGACTTTAGTGATTTATTAGTAAAATAAGAAAGACAAAAAACAGAACACCCAATCAGATAGGTATCAGTGTCTTGACAGTAGTTGCCAGAAGGGAGTTGGAAACAACGCCAGACTGCTGTAGGAACAAAAAGTTGTGGTTTTGAATTTAGAGCTGTTCTCCTTGGCTGGTTACCCACTAAAGCTAGAAAACCCAAACTACCTAATCATTTTATTCCAAGCTGATGGATTAACTAAAGATCATTTGAGAGAAGTGCAAAAAAAGCAGCCGGATTTTAAGCACGCGTTGCCAAATTATTCTCCTTGTTGATAATCACGTATCCTGATAAATACTTATTAGAATTTATTTTAACACCTTTTAATTCTTGATACTGTTTCTTAGATTCTTTGGTGAGAAACACCGAGTTCAGGAGCAACGTAAAGCTTTCAATGTTTCTAGGTAATTTGGATTGAACATCTGGGGGGGGGTAGGTCTTCCCAGGCTCTCATCCTCTCTGGAGGAGCTAGATTTATCACCAGGCGCCTGAGGTACCCCTTTTTAGGGATAATGCCGACGAGGCCCGAGACATTTTTGGAGCCGCCGGCGCACGGACCCATCTCAAAAAGGCCTTGTGCCGCACTCGTCCGGTTGATGGAATGTATGACCAATAACACCCTCGAAGATGATTTTATAATATACTTCAACGCCTTGTCAGGGGGAAACCCAACTATTTCTAGTGGTTCAGAAAAGCATCCACGCCATCGAATAGCTGTAAACCAACAAAGAAAATTGGGTCTAAAGGTATCATTGTCTTTTTCCTTCCGTCATTAATTCCCTTACAGCTTCGACAAATAAAAGAAGACAAGAAATGAATGGAGTAAGAAGAAAAAGAGTCAGCTTCCAAACATCAAAATCTCCCAACAAAATCAACAATACACCACAATCACAAATAACACTTTTTATGCCCCATAAATTGTCAACAAAGGATCAAGTGACCTTGTGCTTGAGGAAGAAATATTGAGTACTTGATTATATCGAGGATGAAACTGAAAAATTTGGGAGTGGTGATTGAATCAAAGATGTAAACAAGGAAGAGAATTCGAGAAAGAAACTGAGATGAAAACAATACCGACGTGTCATCTGGTGTACAAGAAAAAAATACAGATGCCGATAAGTAAAAAAAAGTATATACATTTATTTAAAAAAAAACCTGTAAGCATAAACAAGCGGCTTAAAAGTACAAGTACTGACCCTGACGTTATTTTTTAAAAGTATGAACGAAAAAGTTATTTCAAAAAATAAACAAATAAAATGAAACCACAAGACAATGTTATAAAAAAAGAAAATTAATTAAAAGAAAATATATAAAAAAAATAGGACATGAAAATAACTTTCTGCTTAAGTATGAACTTGTCTTGTTTGAAGAAGTCTTTTATTTCACTCTATTTTTCTTAATTCAGTCTTGATCTTGTTATATTCTGAGTTGTTGATATCTGTGATATGAATGTTGTGGGCGAGAAATGCGTATGGTTGCAAAACAAAGAACGTATAGATACTCACAATAACACAGTAATGATGTTATAGAAAATTTTTATAAATAGATTAAGTACAGAGAATAGAATGGAGAAATATGTTCGCAGTTAAAGAATGAATTCAGTGGTAGTAGTTACAAAGTTCATGTACTGCCCTTGTCTCGTGGTAAAGGGATGGTTTTCTCGGAATTAGGGCAGCGTTCCTAGCGGTGGCGATCGTTTGATGTATCGGATGACAGGCGCCGGACAGTGGCGAAGAATCTTTAACACGAGTCGTGTGAAAGAACAAGTCTAACTGATAATTATTTGGTCCGTCTATTTATATATTTTTCGTAGGCTCAGAAACGGCAATTTTTGTACCCCGCGGGAAGCGTTCCGATTGGATATTTATTAATGTATTTTTTCTTTGTTAATTTATCGCAAACGGAAGTTCTGCTCGGAGCCGATGCGTGAGCGACTAACTTTTCATTTTGAGTTGAGAACTCGAAGTGGTAACTTCCGTTTTTTTTTTTCTTCTTTTCTTTTTGTTTTTTCAAATCAAGGCAAGATCTCGTCTTGTAACAATTTAGTTCACCATTCATTATTTGAGATTGGCCATAAAAGATTGTCGCAGTTTTACAAAATGAAGATCTGTTACGAGAGTATCGTGAATTTAGCAAATTTTGTGAAACAAATTCATATCAAAATGTAACTTAATATTATTCCGGTATGCCGAAATTTTGGGGGTCGTTATCAAAAATCAACTTTAAAACAAATCAACAAAAAACACAAAAAACCCTCAAAAACAAACAACTGGACGTAAAGGTCTTTTAGCGAAGGAATGTTGTTATTATTTTTAGTGAAGAATTGTATTCTTGCGCATGTTGGTTACGTTGTTCCCTCGTTAATTGTTCTTGGAAAATAAAGGAGGATAAAGAAGTAAGAAGGTGAAGATGCCGTTGGGTTTTATATGAAGGTTTTTAATGGCGGCATGGAATAAAGGGTTTACATTTATGCTGCAAGTCTCGTAGGAAGGAAAGAGGTAAGGAAACATAATGAAGTTATGATAGAGTTGAGAAAGCATTTTAGCAGCTGAGCGAAGAGTGCATCGTTAGGTTAGGGCATTTTTGGATGTGTGAGGGAAATATGTTCGCCATAGTGTAGCAAAAGTCGTGTTTGCTGTTTGAGGACAGAAGCGTTGAAGTCAACCTTGAGTTTGCATTTCTGGTTGTTTCGGGGAGAAGCGTGAATGTCTCCAGAAAATGTTGCCCAGAGATGAAGTAGCCAGGTGTCGGAGCGAAATTTTGCATCGCAGTGGACATAGCCAATTTTAGAGGTGACATAAAGTTGTTCCTGTTTGTGGCGTATTGAATTCATCTAATTCATATTCAACTGGGAACCCTTGGTCTAAGAGAATAGACGCAAGAGGTCCGTAAATTAGATAGCTTTCCTCATGGTGGTATGATGCTGCTGCTGCTATTGAAGAGTAGACAGTAAGACGTCTGTCTTGAACAAAGAAGTTTTGAGAAAGGGAAAGAGATTATTTGGCAGCTTCCCCAATTTTTGCTGCCAGGAAAGATGTTCCAGGATGAATAGGATAAGTCATCCTGATTGGGTGAAATTAGGCGTCGAATCTAATGGTCGAATTAAATCACGCGCCAAACAAAAGTACGAAATTCTTTCTGCTACAATAGCTTTACCTCAGAATTTCAGGTGCGGTGTACCGGATATTTGATACATAACAATAATTGTAACAGAAAGAAAAAAAAAAGAACTACGAGTCTCACAGCACAGAAGTATAAAATACAAACAATGAAAACAAATACATATATATGGAAAAAAGTAATAGCAAATGATATAAAATAAAGTGTCCTGTTTAGTTCTTATTGTACCTTCCTTTCCAATTTGAATTGCGATTACAAATTAAAAAAAAAAATTGTGTACCTCGTGGTACGTTTTTTTAAACAAAATGTCACCAGGAAAAATAAAATTGACGAGCTGGTAAGGTGGTATGCAGTAGTAGCAATAATAGTAATAGCTCAGAGGAGTAGTGTGAGTTTTCTGGTAGTCCGAACTTCATAGGGATCCTTGGTGGTTTACATATATAGTGGGAGTACCAAATTGTGTTGCAGTAGCCACTAAAGTAGGAATAGGGTGAGTAAAAGAGTTGTGTTGTTTTGGTAGTGGGGAAGTGAAAATATGTGTCTCATGTTAATAGTTGTTGGAATCCTTGGTGGATGATAGTCAAGGTAGGAGGTTTGCAGAAAGTTTCCGTGTGCCTGGGTATGTTCGGCCATCTTGCTTTCATCTTGAAGCTAGGTCGGAGGGAAAATTGAAAACTTCTCAATGTGTCGATTTTTTTCTTTTGCGTAGGAATGCTGAGTGTTCATAAGGCTGAGTGTTTGTAAAGGCTGTATTTTCGTATCAGAAGGTTGTGTGTTCATTTCTGTCAGGTCACCATTTTAGCGAAGGGAATGTTTGTTACCATTTTTAGTGAAGAAATGTATTCTTGCGCGTGTTGCAATTCCCTCGCTGATTGTTGTTGGAAAATAAAGGAGGATGAAGAAGCAAGAAGTCGAAGATGCCGTTAGGTTTTATATGAAGGTTTTTAATGGCAGCATGGAATAAAGGGTTTACGTTTATGCTGCAAGTCTCGTAGGAAGGAAAGAGGTAAGGAAACGAAATGAAGTTATGATAGAGTTGAGAAAGCAATTTAGCAGCTAAATGCCGGAGCGAAAAGTGCATCGTTAGGTTATGGCATTGTTGGATGTGTAAGGGAGATATGTTCGCCATAGTGTAGCAAAAGTCGTGTTTGCTGTTTGAGGACATAAACGGTTGTAGTCACCGTAATTTGTGGTTCTGGTTGTTTCGGAAAGAAGCGTGAATGTCTACAGAAATGTTGCCCAGAGATGAAGTAGCTAGGTGTGGGAGCGAAATTTTGCATCGCAGTCGACATACCCAATACTGGAGTCGACGAAGAGTTATTCCTGTGTGTGGCGTATTGAATTTATTTAATTCATATTCAACTGGGAACCTTTGGTCTAAGAAAACAGACGCAAAGGGTCCATAAATTAGACGGCTTCCCTCATGCTGGTGTGATGCTGCTGCTGCTATTGAAGAGCAGACAGTAAGACGAAGAAGTTCTGAGAAAGCGTGTTTGGCAGCTTACCAAATTTGTGCCGCCCGGAAAGATGGTCCGGTTTAAATAGGATAAGTCATCCTGATTGGGTGGAAATATGCGTCGACTCTAAAGGTCGATTTAAATTACGCGCCAAACAAAAATACGAAATTCTTTTTGCCACGGTCTCAATGTTAAAATAAAGAGTCGGAGCTAAAAACAAACGAGACACTTATAACAGAAGTTGCAAAACATAAATCAAAGGCAACATTAAAAACAATAGCAAAATTACATATATCTTACACTTATGAACAAAACATTAAACAAAGCTACCATTAAAAACAGTAGCAAAAATTACCTATCTCTTACATTCATTAATAAAACATAAAACTATGGTAACATTAATAATTGTAGCTAAAATTTCATGTATCGCACTTACCTGTGAGCAGCTGAAACCGGTTCCCTTTTATCTTTCTTTCTTTTTTCTCTCCTTTTTCTTACGTTTTTATCTTCGGAGAGAGTTTGTAGTTTAGTCAGCGACGTCTTATTTTTTTCTTTCGTTTCTTTACTCTTTCTTTCTTTCTTTCTTTCTTTCTTTCTTTCTTTCTTTCTTTCTTTCTTTCTTTCTGTCAGTGGCAAATGTTTGTAGTTTAGTTGGATATGTAACGTAATGGCCAAGGGATTTCGGTTCATGCCTTTGAGTTTAGTTAGGCTGAGAACCTTTCGGCTCAGCACATGGATTAGTTAGGTGCAACATTGTGGCAGGTGTTAACGCGGGTGTGCGCGGGCGGATGGAGGTGTCACTCAGATGTCACAATAGTCCGAGACGAAACGCGTGACGGAGTGCAAGTGACGTCACGCACCGGAAGCGCGCAGAGGTTTGTGGAGAATTGAAAAAAAGTTAGAGAGTTGAATACTAGACGCCAAACGAGGAGGATCAACTTTTGGAGCTCGCAGAAGCGAGGCGAACTTGCGCCCTATGGGGGCCACTCGAGATGCGGGCCAAATGAATAAGACAGCATAGAAGATTGTGTCTCTCCTCCTTATGTCGAAACCTTTAACTCAAAGTTCGTACCTGAACAAGAAGTCGTTACGTGTTTTCGAATTTCGAGATTCCTATGTTCTTTATGTGTTCTATCGTTATGAACATAATATGTCTATTTCGCACAGGGCGTTAATTGTGGATATGGAACAGATACTTCTTTTCTTTTCTTTAGCTCATTGTTTCTTTCTGTTCCTTGTTGTTTGTGGGGAAAGATTGTAGTTTAGTCAGCGACCTCTTCTGTTTTTCTTTAGTTTCTTAACACTTTTTTTTCTGTTCAGAATCTACAGGTCCTTTAGTCCTCAATTATTCCGACTTGTCTTTCCACGAAATGGCTAATAAACAAAATGTCAACTTCTTGTTCACTCGTTTCTGAGAATTACTCATCTCTCAGCTTGACCAAAAAAGTAAATCTCTACTCAAAAAATCTCCAGACCTGCATCTCTCAAAAACTACCCGTTTCTCTGCTAGGCCATTTAAAATAAGCTTTTTGCGCGAGCCATCTTCGACACGACTTGACCCTAAGATGAGTTATTGAGAAAAGAAATCGAAATTTTATTTTCTTCTCCCACTTCCAAATAAGAACCTTGAATCTTGCCCCACTACAATAGTAGCAGCAAGCCCACCGTTTTAGCTAATCCAATGCCAATAAAAATAGCCCTGTCTCTTCTTGCCAAACTCCAGGTGAGTGAACCAAAAACACTTTTACAATTACTGTATAATCAGAATAGCAAACCATTGCTCTTCTTACAGTGAACGAGTCCATCTTCAAAAAAAAGTACAGGTACTATGATAGAAGGTTAACACTGAACGGAATGATAAATGAAATATACAAACAACAAAACAAATAATAGGCGGTTGATTTAAACAGATTTGAAAGTCAATGTGCATTATTTTTGCAATAAACAATAACTTACAGAAGGATTTGAGTGAGTATTAATTCTGCATGTGTACAGTGTAAATGAATGTTTTATATCCTTTTTTAATCGCTTACTAGCATATCAGTCTTGCATTCCTTTTGTGGGAATTTTTGTCCCAGGGAAAAGCTCTGTATAAACCCTAACTTTTGTAAGAGAATAAACCGTATTTAGAACATGGTGAGGAGTGATATATTGCAGGATTCAGATCTCTCTTTACGATTTCATTCAAAAACATACACGTGGCTGGAGAAGGGCAGCATTCGACCGGATGTTAGCCTGACAGCTGCTGCCGAGACAATAAATAAAATGTGTCTTTGCGCAAGAGGCTCCGCGCAGGGCTTCCGGGCGAGAATGCAAGAAATTAATTCACATTAACAAAATACCCTTTTTCAGCCAATCATAAATCTTCCCCCTAAAAAATTTCCCAGAACCGACTTCATCCAAAGGGTAGATATTGAAGCAGCGAAAACCTTCAAAGGCGTCAGACTGACCACGAGTGTGCAATGGAAGAACACGCTACGGCCATAAGAAATCATCTGAACTCTGACTGGTTTTTTGACACACCACCGGCTGTGAACAACTACTGACTTAGCTACAACGCCACCCCGTCCACGATTGCTACTACCACCAAGGTCATCTGATACCCTTACCACCCTTATACCACCATATCCACGAAGTGAGTTTCTTAACTTATAACATACGTGACCGTACATGAAGTCTGGCTTCACACACACACTTTCACTTGATATTGTACGCTACAAATTATTACAGTTGATTCTTCGCTTTATCGCCTTGTTTTTCCTTTTGTTAATATAATTGTTTAAAAACTTTCAACCTGTGTTTGTCTTTTCCTTGCTACCATACGCTACATATAACAGGAGATGGGCACCGCTTTTAAAAATAGGGTACAATCGAGGTTTGGTACAAGAAAGGTTTACTGTACATACGAACAATATGCAATATGCTAAACAAGCAAAAGAGTTCAAGAATTTGGTTGAATAAGGGTAGCAAATAAATATGCGGCTGAAACTTTGCTGTTTAGCTGTTTCTGGTAACTTGTTCAGACCCTGTTGTAGTAGTGGTTGCTTTTGTCTGCTCTCAACTGCTAGGTGGTAGACTTGCTTCCCAAATCATCGCTGTCTCGGTCTTATACAATCTGGGTCTTAGCTAGAACTGTTAGGATCTTAGCTAGAACTATTAGGGTAGCGGCAAAAGAGAATGATTCCTTTGTGACTCCTTGTTTTATAGCCAGACTCACGTGGCCTTCAGAAGGGCTTTGATTGGCCAATTTGGCCCTTCGCAAGTGTGTCCTCTACGAAATTCCAATTCTATGAGAATAAACTTGGTTATCATCGTGAAATTTCAGATTCATATTTTTGGTTGTTAACAGAATGTATTAATGTGATAAAATAGATATATTCAAGAAGAATGAAAATACAATTTGTATCCTTCAAGAAGTTACGAATTTAAAAACAGAAATAGGAACGTATGTGATTCTGTCGACGGAGGTGGTATCATTTGATATGTGTAAGCTGCATCTTTTGGGGCAATAGATGTTAACTAGTTTTATCCTTGATGATTGGCTGGAACTGGGCAGTTTAGTTATGGATATTTTAAGCTTGGTTGTTATCTACGGATAGATGTATGGTTTATGTCTTTTGTTGATTAATTCAGTTTATTGAATACGTCAGCATTGCTTGCTGGTAAGTGAACCGTATTTATTCGGCGGTATTGCAATGCACTTCTCTCTGATAGACGTAAACATAAGTGCACACATTTGTATCAATGAGATGCATAAATTCTAACAGAACATGATTGGAAAATATATGATTAATTATCTGTCCTTGGCGGTAAAGTGGCCAATCAGCACACTACCGTGGATTGGCGTCCATTTTTGACTCCTTTCAATTTGCATCACTTATAGTGCTGAAATTAAGACCATCAAGGTGTTTATTCAAATCATTCCAATTTCAAGATGGTCCACAGCAGATAAGTCTGGCTGCTAAGCCATTAAGTGTGCACCCTCCTTTGTATTTTTTAAATAGATGTTTGTGCAATTAAATTGTTTTGAGTTTTTCTTCAGCAGAATATAAAGCCTCTCTGTTAATGTGGGAAAATATTTGGGGCCCAACAGAAAAGACTATATTTTGCAAACTTTCTGGCTTTGCAGCCTGACTTATTTGAGTCAAAAATGAGCCCCAATCCATGGTAGTGCGTTGATTGGCTCCTTTACTGTCAAGGGCAGATAATTAATCATATATTTTTCAATAACATTTGCCCAGAGGTTAATCCTGGGGTTTGTTAAAGTGTCGATACTCTAGAATAGCTGGGACTTGAATCAAATCTCATTATGTTTTATAAACTCTTCATCACAGCCATAAAACAAAACTGTCTGAAAGCCTTTTGAGCTCACTCTTATAGGATATAAAATCTTTTATTCTAAAACCCATAAAGAAAACACAAATATATGAGAAACCTACACACATAAAGGGGATCAAATCTTAAAAAGGTAAATTTTCGTACAAATCAGTAAAAAATTAAATAAGAGGTTTCTGGAACCTAATTGGACAGAATAGCCACGTGTCAGTGTTTTTTTATTACTATGTCCGAGCAGTCAAACTCCAAATGAACATGTCCTGCGCAAAATAACATCTCTCATTTGGAGCTGGCCACATGATTAGGAGACTTATTTATTTCACGTTTTCGACAGCAACACTCTCTCAGATAGCTACAAATAGCTCTCAGACAGCCGAATACAGCCACTAACAGCTATAGACAGCAACATACAGTAACACACAACCGAACAATGCGAACCCCCTTACACAGCAGCACACAGCTTGTAAACGACACACGGTTAAACTCGGCAAAATACATCCATAGTAATGAAGATACACTAGTGGTTATATCGTCATTCTAACACAGACCAAACATCCAAAACAAAAACAAAAAAACACAGCATTCGTAGTCGCAATAAAAGTAAGTTTACCATCTTTCTGCCAACTCATTTTCTTATAAAATCGACTCAATCAGAGTTCACGTGTCCTCTGCTACTACTAATTTTACAGCTACACACACGCATGTTCAATACTCTGCTACTATGTGCATTACATATACATGCATTGTGCTGACTTCTTACCAGGAACATCTTTAAACTTTGGGTCTTTTTCGACCACAACACACCATAGCATTAAAAATATAGGAGTGTTAGTACAATTGTTAATCTGTATATAAATGTTTAACTAATTCATCCTGGTTTTCTTCTTATTGTTTTTCCGTATTGTTTTATAAATCTATGTTGTATTTGTGGACTTTATAATCGGATATAAATTTAACTTTTTAATCCGAGTAGACCGATCCGACACTTTCTGACTGGTAGACGAAGTGTTGAGCAATTACGTGATAAATAATCAGGAATGTTTTGGGCCAAACGGAAAGTACCACAGACTGAAGCTGTCAACGATCTCTTTGTAGTGGAAGGGAAATTTTCGTATTTTGGTTTGGCGCGCAATTTAATTCGACAGTTAATTTCACCCAATCAGGATGACCTATCCTATTCACCCCGGACCTTCTTTTCCGGGCAGCAAATTGGTTCCCTCGTGTATCCATGCAGCTGCTGCTGCTACCTCTATTCTAGAGCCGCAGTGAGACGTCTGCACTGAGCGGCGTTGTCCGGCTAAAGAGTCGCTATTGCTATTGAAGAACGGCCAGTGTGACGTCTGCACTGGACGGCGTTCTCCAGTCAAAGAGAGTGGGTTTGGCAGCTTACCCAATTTGCTACCCGGAAAAGAAGGTCCGGGGTTAATAGGATAGGTCATCCTGATTGAGTGAAATTAAGTGTCGAATTAACTTGCGCGCCAAACCAAAATTCGAAAATTTCCCTTCCACTACACCTTAATACCATTAAAAACATATAATACCCTGAATTCCTTGAGCCGCTTCTCACTCTCGCAGTTCATAGAGGTTTTCTATATACAGTAGTTCCCTTACTCACTTCAACTGCCACTCACAACTAATTCTCAGAACATATCCTTTTGCAATTAAATCATTCACCCCACTCACGCATGAAGAACAATTCACCACTAGTTAGTTTATCCATCAACACTTATCGAGAATTTAACTATTGTATAACAGACATTCAAACCAGTTTCTTCATAAGTCTTCTGAACTTCCAAAAAGAAAAAGAACCCTCTGATACATTTCTGTAAATACATTCAACTCCATTTGTTCATTCTATTGTTGTTTCTTACTATTTATCCCACCCCTGATATCTTATAGTCAGTACAATATTCCAAGTATAGTCAGTTACTCCTCCTCAATATATCCTTACGTGAATTGATCAAAACATTCATTAGATAGAAGCACAAATCATATCTCATATCGCTCCAAACCGTGTAGTCGTAACCTTTGTAAATTTCTGGGTCACCAGTTTTGGTATACCACTACTTATTATTACTGACCTAGGCGCACAATTAGGAAGCAGGTTGTTTTCTGTGCTTTTGTAATTTATGTACAACAGCCTATCGCCCTCAATGTAACGATCTAGTTGAGAGAGCTCACAAAAAGGCATTTTTGTGCACTAAAATCAATTTAGTACAGTCAAAATTCAGAATGGTATTTGTGGTAGAATCACTATTTCCACAATCAAGTACTGGTATAGAGTTGTTATTCTTTGTTCATAAATCAAGAATGTTTATGATTATGAAAGAAACAAAGGATTTTGCTGTCACACATACCTTGCCCAACATCATTAATTGGTTTCAGAAGTTAACATAAACCAGACATAATACCTTAGAATATTATTTAGATGAAAACATCATAGAATTAAAGGAAATGACTAGCAAAAAAATGACTTGCAAAGTATCTATAAACTTTAAAGAACACTAAAATCATATTTTAGGCATATTTTCAGAGATTAATATTGGAAATATATATGGAAATAACTAAGTAAACCTAGTGAAGTTTCCTAGTTGGTCTTAAACTTTTCTCCAGAGAAATCTGGAGATAGAATAATACCCTACTTTATGTTATTTTGGCTTACAACCAATTTGCTGTTGTGCTACTTTTCTCTATTAAATTTATTTCTGTGAGCATTGTCACATTCAACATTACATCACTCAGCAATATCACCTACATTATAATAAAAGAACATAAAATAAATTTTTCCATAAAAATATATTTTAATAAAATACAGAAAGAATAACAATAAAAATAAAAGAAGTTTAAAAGAATATATAACAATAAAAACATCAAAAATGTATATAGTAAAGTTGGCAAACATAGTCAAGGGTGACCTGAAGGCTCCCTTTTCGATAGCTACTACACCAAGGTAAAGGGGAGGATGCAACTCTTTTCCCTGGATTGGTCCACTTTAGTCTTGATCCTTATCTTATAATACTGAGTGTTAAGCAAAGTAGCATCAAGTACCAATTTTTGAGTCTTTGGTATGATTCAACCTGGCATTGAACCCAGGTTTCCCAGGCTATTGGCAAACGCTCTAACCATTATGCCAATAAACATTGTAAACAAATATGTGTATAATTTTACCATTCTTAAAAATATTCGTAAGATGAGTTTTTAGTGTTCTTTAAGGTTATATTTTTCTGCAAGTTGTTTACACTAACTATAATGTGTTTGCTATCATACTTAAGAGATTTTAAAAATCTAAACTCAATGTAAATGACATAATTCTATAGTGCTCATCATTTATTTGTCTTATACCTCCTTAGAGGTACCTGTGGTGTAATGGTTATCATCATAGGAAATGAACATGGTGACACAAGTTCAATTCCTGGACGAGACTTATTGCATTTCATATAGTACTAATACGCTTGGGAAAGGTATGAATCCAATCATTCTCCCTCCAGCTATGGATAAATAGTAGGGCAGACTAGGTTCTTCAGCCTTGGTGAGGCAACTAATCTAGGAGAAGGAAAACTCTGAATTCAAACCTGTTAAACTCCACTTAAAAATTGACCTTATGTCATATCCTGCCCGAACGGAGGGGTTGGTAATATGTCTTATACTTCCTTAGCCATCTCCATTTTTCACACATCAACCATAAAGAAAGGGAAAAAAGAGAATCTTTGCATAGTACATATACAATATTGATACAATGTTTATATAAAGATCAAATTCTGTTGAGTAATTCATTTGATAGTTCCTAAAAGTGTACTGTCAATTTCTTTTTCAAACCATTTTTTTAAATCATCAAATTTAATCTAAAAAATTTTACTCTATTGTTTTTTATCTAATTAGGCAATTTCTCCCAAATATATATTACTTTGTCATTAAATTTTACTGGAGAAAAACTTGATATCTACCAGGAAATTTCATTTGATTATCAGTTTCAACTTTTAAACAAGAAAGCGAAGTGTGTTATAAAAGGAATCATTGAGAGTATAGAAAAATGAAAGTTCTAGACTAAGATAGTGAAAGCTCACAATTGAATGCCATTAGAAATCTGTGGCAAGAGTTCAAATTGGCAATGAATCAGACACCCATGAAAGCTAGCTGAATTAAAATAACTTTATCACACAGAATGAGATCAAATAATTTGTGTTCAATATGGAAAAGTATCTGTAATTGTAAATGATGACGATCATTGTAGTATAAATGATTATCACAAAAGTATTGTATTACTTTAAGAGATTCCTAGGGGACTTCAGAACTGATTCATCACAAAAAGTATTCTAACTAATTCCTTTTTGCTGGACCTAGCTTTTTCTAGAAGACACTTAACTTTTCTGACTAAGGCTCCCTTATTTACTTAGTTCAATAAACAACTCAGAAACACAAATCACTGTTTCTTCTTCCTACATCAACATTTAATCAGATATTTCTTCTTCCTATATCAACATTTTATCAGATATTTCCTTGATCCATAACATATCAACATGGAAATGAACACTTACCTAAAAATTCATACTGAATGACATGTTTTGGGTATGACATCTCATTGTATCTAGTGGCAAGGCACCTGAATTGGTACAACAAGGAGTGAGGAATCACCTTTTCATTTTCCTTAACCGAAAATAAACCCTGGCTTGGAATGGTTGGAGCTATTCATGCTCCCTCTATTGGTCAAATACATCAGGAAATTGTGAGTATTAGATTGGTATACTTCAAACAATACAATGGTGTGAAAATTATTTGTACTAAGCTGAGTCAAAAGTTTTGAAATATTTTAGTAACATAAGGCTTAATTTGGCAACAAGCTGAATGTCTGTGAGGGAAACTTGGAGCACAGCTGCAATATACATGGTTTTAGGCTTACATGACATTGCCTGCTTATTAAGGTTTTTGCAACAAGAGTAAAATTTTATGAATCATCTGGTTACCTCACTGTGATCTATTGCAGCTTCAAATTTCACACAATAAATGTTTTTGGTTGCTTCTATTCAGTTTGAACTCATAAAGCAGAAGTTCCCAAATTAGACTACATTGCATGTTCATCTATGCAGCTTTCAAATCACACAAAGGGTGAAGCAATGTACCTGTCAGTGCACCAACTACTATAATACTACCAACCACAGTGAATACCTTCCAAAGTTTGAACTGCTTTGGTCGTGTGATATACATGCCACAGACTAGTACATATCAAAATATTGAAAAACTTTTGACTCACCCTAGAATTAACAATAAGTATTTGAAGCTACAATTGTTTATAAAGGATTATCATGAGGTGCTTGAAATCATATTGCTGGCAAAAATTACCGACTTTTGCATTATGCAACCCAGCAAGTGTTGACACAGCATAAAACCAACCAACCATTGAAGGAAATCTCACTAATATTGTGAGAACTCTCATAATGTCTTAACAAATGAGTTAGAATGAAACCATGAATTTGTAATTAATATATCTAAGTATTTAAGTTCATTTTCATTTTCTTTACCTCAGACTTCTCTTTACAGCCACTTTTTATCTCATCATTGGTAACTTTAGAACTTTCATATTAATGTCAACTTGTATGTAAATGCCAGCAGAAATTGATAACGTTGAGAGGATTTTAGATCAAAAAGTTGCACTCTCAGAAGTTTATGAAAACTGATTGGTTAGAATATGTTTTGTCTTCATACTGATTTCTAATCGTCTAAAAAAGAGGTGCATAAGGAACTTTAAAGTTATAAACCTCCTTAGTCAGTATTCAGTCTTTAGCTTTTATAGTGGAAACTTCAATAATAATATTTTTCTAAATATTGGGCAGTTTTCAATATAAAAAAGGCTGACAAACATGGAAGATATTAGGAATGATTAAGGCTAAGTGTTTTACCTTAAGTAAGTAAAGTTAGCGACCATAGTCGAGGGTGACCCGAAGGCTCCCTTTTCGATAGCTACTACACCAAGGTGTAGGGGAGGGCGCTACTCCATTCCCAGGATTGCTCCACTTTACCCTTGAACCGTACCTTATAATGCTGAGTGTTAAGCAAGGTGGTATCAAGTACCTTTTTTAAAGTCTTTGGTATGACTCAACCTGGGATTGAACCCAGGTCTCCCGGGCCATTGGCGAACACTCTAACCGCTGGGCCAATGAAAGTTATGGATAATCTTAACTCTAATGTAAATAGATTATAAATTCCAATGATTGATAATTTACTTGATGAAGTTATTTATAAATAATTTTACTAATTCATGATAGTGTTTCATTTTAGTCAACACTTTTAACAGCCTAAGAGAAGAAACTATTTTGAAGCCTGTTTTCTCACCATTGACTAATACCTGCAAGTGTTATGCAAAGCAATAACCTTAAAGAAAAATAGAATTGACAAATATACAAAATAAAAATATATATTTAGCATCAGAAACGCAATAGATATTTGTAATGTCTGTTTGCAAATATCATTCCTCATATCTTTGTTTATTGAATAATCTATAACAGAGATACGCAAGTCTGTCTTCCACTTATGTATTTTCCAATATTTTTAAGATGAGATTCGATACTGACTGTCTTAACTTCCATTGTGTTCAGAACATCACTGTTGTGTATAGAAATAATTCAGAAATAAGTTTTTATTTATTTCTTTATCAAACTAGTGCAATCCATTTGATATTACACTTTTCACATGCTAAGTTAATAAAAATATACAAATGTTCTTCTGAACCACAGCCAATCACTGATTTGATTTGTTTTCTTCTTGAAATGTCCATCTTTTGTTTTTGAAATCTTTGTTAATTAGTTATGAAAAAGAAACAGATAGTTGACATTTGATATGCAACCCTTTTTGATATTCAATCAAGAATTATCACTTACCTTTTTTGACTGGAAAAAAGCTAAGTCATTTCTTAATTGGTAAAGAAGTGCACCAAAAGAATCACAAATGAAGAAATAATCTTCTTTATTTTTTTTGGGTATCTTTTTTTTGAGAAATGAAAACTGACATATAATCAGTACAAAAATTGACCAAGATCTCCCAAAAATATTTTACATAGTCAAATTGGAAAATGCAACACAATGATCAATAACCACCTCTAATGTTTGTTAAGCAGAAAAAAAACCCTTATGTTAGGATTAATTTGTGATTATCTCTTCATCTCTGTCTGGGTTGCTCGAAAAAAAAAAATATTTAGGCAAGGTTGGCTTTTAAGAATCATATGTCACAGACACAGAACACATGCTTTAAAAGGATTGAATTAGGATACCTGCTCATTTCTAGTAAGCATGTTCTTGTCTTTGAGCTTGAAGTTCCACCTAAAAAAAAACAAAAAAAAAACAAAGCAATCTTGGTCCTGTATATTATGGGGTATATGAAGGGTTATTCATGGTTGAGGTGAATTGTTAGGTATATGTTGGGAAATTCTGAGCTTTGTATCTGACTCCTTTACTTCTTCTTACCCCATTCACTTGTCTTCTTTTGTCTGTGGAAGCTGTGAGAGGATTAAGAATGGAAGGAAAGAAACAAGGATATTTTAGAGTCAAACTTTTTTTAGGATTTACAACAATTCTGTGGTGTTGAATGTTTTCCTGAACCAGTAGAAATAGTTGTATTTCCCAGACAAGGTCTATGAAATATACTATTGAGTCATTTTTGGTAATTACAAGTTTAATGGTCCATCACATGTTCTGTGGTTATGTTTAGCAGAGGCTGTAACTAGTAGAAGCTGCAACTTGCTGCTAAGCTCCGGCAATTAGTGAGCATGTGTGGTATCAACTAGCATCAGAGAGAAACATGTCTTTTCTGTCAAGGTGGTAGATGCTTACTGAATTTCTCTTTGGTACCGGGAAGCCCATCTTTTCAGGCATGCACAGATTGTGCTTCATGCCAGGGACCGTCAAACTGTTACTTTTTGCAATTTAAAAAAAAAAATTTTTAATCCTCTACAGATGCCTTCATGACACTGATCACTGGGACCAAGTAATTTTTACCCTCTCCCATGAATATATTCAAGGAACTGATCACTTATCATGAGTTGCATATAATAGATGTAATGTGGTTTGATACTAAGAGAAGAACACGGAACAAAATGTCAAGATAATATTTTTAATCTATCAATTATTAGCTGCAACATGCAAGATAATGATTTCTGAAAGAAGATATCTTTCAAACTAGTGGTCAACCTATGCATCGGCAAAAAACATATGAAGCCAGCATTCATACAGAGTGGTCTACTAGTAGAATAGCTGGCTTAAATCTTGTAATTCTTGCAAATTTGGTGAACTGATTTAACTTTTTAAAAACATAGTAAGCATAAATTTATATATTACCTGTTATTTCTGTGAGCTAATTCCTTTTAACAATCTAAAGGCCTTGATTGAGAGAAAATTCTTCTACTCCGTTGGGATGAGGGTCTTTGGTTTCTTTGCTTAATGGCATATCAATATTCATGCGTTATTTAATGCCATAGTAATCCTTTCAGAAGAACATCAGTGATACTATTTAACTCATGGCTGGGTGGGGATAAAGAGGTTCATACCTTCCCAAAGATATTTGTCCAGAAGTGAACATAATAGGGTGACTGAAGTTTGTCCTCACTTACTTTGAGGCAATAGTCCAGCACTTTTGCCATTATACAATGGTAACTCTCTTTGTAATGAAGTACTATGTAAATCATTACGATTTCATGTTACTGGATATGACAATATTAACTTGCACATAATTCAAGTTAGTGTTATTATTAAGAGTAATATGCATGACTTGTTGTCAGAGGAAATAAAAAAATAGCAAGTGGTGTAGTGTTCACTCATACAGAAATTTCATTATTTTGTAATAAGCATCATATAAAGTTGGCAACCTTAGTTGAGGGTGACCCAAAGGCACCCTTTTCAATAGCTGCTACATCGAGGTGTTGGGGAGGGCACTACTCTTTTTCCTGGATTGCTCCACTTTACCTTGATACATACCTTATAATGCTGAGTGTTATACAAGGTGGCATCAAGTACCATTTTTTAAGTCTTTGATATTACTCGACCTTGGATTGAACCCCAGTCTCCCAGACCATTGACGAACACTCTACTCATTAAAATAAGTTTACTAACCAGAGTTTGAATTATGATACACAGAGAATATTATAGTTTTTTGAGGTAGGGTGGGAGTGAAAGAGGTTCTAATTGTTATTATTTGCAAAGTCTGTATTTATAGTTATCGGACTATATTTATAGTTATACAATTGTATTTATAGCTTTAGGTTTGTACTTCAGATTACAAATCATGAGAATTACTTACATTTGACTTATACACAAACACTTGCATAATTTATTCTAAATGTTCAGTTTTTATAGATATTGTCTGACATCATTGAACTTGTCTTCTATAATAACCAGTGGTTATCTATGTCATGAAGAATTCCCCATTTAGTGAATTTGATTTGATTTTGCAATTTTTTTTTTATTAGCTAAATTTTTTCAAAGCATTTCTGAAATATATTTTTTCTAAATGAATTATCAGAAGAGAATCAATTTGTCACTCTTTAAAAAAATCTGATGGAGAAAGCTTCCTTTTTTATAGATCTCATAAATCATTGATAGTGAAGTGAATCCTCATAATGACATGCATGAGACATGATTTTATCATTATTATTATCATTTTTAACTAGGGTTTTCTTTCAAATTCTGCATGAAGCTAAATACTTTTCACTTTTTCTCATAAAGGCATGAATCCTTCTCTTCTTCTCAGCTATAGAAAAGTATTTGGGTTGACTGATTTATCATAAATCCAGGGTTGTGGGGTTAGCAACTCCACCCCATAAACATCTACAACAAATGAAACTGTGGCACCATCACAGACGTAATGAGCTAGCAGTCCAGTGCTCCTATTGGAATCTGTAGGATTTAATCAGCACTTATAAAAAAATGATCTAGAAGTTGAATCTCTGAATTCAAAACTAGCACACAAGTGAGTAGCAATTCCACCCTATAAAACCAACTTGCAACTGAAACAGCAAGACCATCACTGAATTAGTGCTGCTGCAGTCCAATGCTCTTCTAGCAAACTGTAGGATGCAGTTATAGATAACTAAGCTTCTCCAAGTTAAAAAAAGCCATGAGATTGTGTCTCATCAAATGCTTATCTATTGTTATGTCTCTAATACATGCTGTTCCTCACATTCATAGAAATTACAGATCAAAAGATAAAGAATAAACAAAATTTATAAAAGAAGACTCTGGTCAAAAGTAATAGTGGTAATTTTTAACAATAGATCTTCTAAAGATTAAAATCAAATAAAAGATGACAATGAATGTAACAAGTTTTAAATACTTAGGAGAATTTTTCATCTTGTTTTGGCTGCTTTTTATTACAACTTTTGTTTATTTTTCCCCCAATTGTTATGTATGCAATGTGGGTTAGAAATAAGCTTCAGAAGAGATTGTGCACCACATACATTTTTTTGCGACATTGCTATACAGATTAAGAATTGAGAATTTTGATCAAAAGCAAGTGAAATAAGACCAAGGAAAAGACAGTAAAAAATTAATAGTAAAAATGCTTCCTCAATCCAAATACTAATACATCTTGATGATTCAAATGCACACAGTTATCAGGTGTCAAAGTTTTCTAGTGTCATGTTTCACTTGTGTCAAAACATTAAGTTTGGTACTTATGAGTCAGGACTCAGTTGCATTACAAGTTGAGTTACAAGTTGAGTTACAAGTTGAAGTGAGCTCTCCAGAACTCTGAGGAAGGGTAGATTTCATGGTCATTGGGGCATTCTAATATGCGCACGTGGTTAAGTCTATTCTTTGAATAGGGATTGGTTGCTGACCCAGGAATGGTCATATTAGTGAATATATATATATATATATCAGCTTGTTTCAGTAATAGCGCAGGATTAGTATTGAATTACGACCAAACTTCACAGACTGAGTCAGACCACTTTTTGAGTGTGAACAAGACGGCTTATTTTTATTTTTCTGTGTTTCAGTATTAAGTTATCGCCACCTTTTTTTGCCTAGCAAGTTGACACTAGTTGCACCCTACTTTCCTGCACTAGGTCAAGTTATTAGATTTTTATCATCCAACATTTGGCTGCAAATGTTTATTTATTTCTAAAAAGAAATAAATAACCCTGCAGCTTTCATCAGTTTTTTCCATTTCCATTTCATAACCCTGGGATAGTTAGACATTTTTTCTTTTTTTTTTTAATCTAGATAGGTCCTTTTTATTCATACTTAGATACTGTCCCCTCCTGGTTGCAGAAGGCAACCATGGAGGATGCCTCCAGGGGATCCCCAATGAGTTAACAGGGCCTATTTAAGGCTTAACCAAAACCTAAGCCATTAAAAACCTTGACAAAACCCGGAACAGTGGCCAAACTAACATCCATGGCCACTCCAAAAGTCTTCCGTACCTAGCCAAGGTCCCGATCAGCCAATTATAATAGCAAAAGTGCTTCTCCAGGCAGTACCATCTCACCTGGTCCCCTTGACGCAAAAGTCAAATTAAATGGCTTCCACATCCACCCCAATACCTCCTGGACAGAAGTTGAAAGAAAACAGTCCAAGTCCTTCAATAACTCCAGCCTCTTGGAAAATCCAGCAAAAGGGTCTGGAGGATTATGAGAGATAGGGTGGGCAATTATGCCTAGTACTTTCAGGGCAATGTCATCTTGCCCATCTCTGAAATCACTAAAACTCTAGCACCCTGGATCCTGTCTCTGGTCGTCAGTCCTCAAAATCAGGAGGTTAACGGGGTTGAAAGAAGACATGTTTGAAGAATTCCTCCTTACAGCCAGCATTCCATGCCAATGTTTTATTTCTGCTGATGCAGTTTTGCAGCATGGGGTGTCTTGCAGCCAATGGAGGAGCAGGCTGCCAAAATTGCAGGGAGCAATGAAATGACAAAATTCTTCTGACTCCAGCCAGAATACATGGGCACCAAAAGATTGGTTTGGTATGGTTTCTTTGTTTAATGGCATATCAACCTTTAGTAGGTTATTTAATGCCAAAGCCATTCTCCGAAAAGAACAGTAGTGGTACTATTTAACCAATAGCTAGGAGGATAAGGGGGTTCATACCTTTCCCAAGGGTATTTGCCTGAAAGTGAACATAATAGCGCGACTGGAATACAAACTCGGTTACTACGATTCCGCAGTCCATCGCTTTAACCATTACACCATGAGGACACCCCCCGGCACCAAAAGAGTCAGCATCACAGTTTTGAATGTCCCAGCATTCCTACCTGGCAAAATCTTGGTCTCATTCCTCAGTGCCTACGCCCACATTGTGCCAGCTTGAATGTAAGGGAACTGAGGGATCCAAGTAAGTGTGCTCACTTGCTAAGTGAACTCTTGAACCTCGGTGTTAATGTTGCTGTAGTACAAGAGACTCACTTCACATGCAAGGAGGATTGTCAGGTGCTGAGGAGCGATTTTGTGGTCTTTTCAGCATTCAGCAGCCACTGCAGCACTGGAGTCTCCCTGCTAGTCTGACAGGGGCTGATGTTGCCATTAAAAGCTTCAAGTTCAGGGTGGTAGCAGTTTATGTGCCCAATAGCATTGGTGATAGACGCTCCTTTTTCCGAGGCTGGGGCCATTCCTCGATGATTCAAAATGGTTAGTTTTAGTGGGTGATTGGAATGCGAGCCTTGATCCCAAGTTAGATAAGGGTTGGCGGGTTACTAGTGGGTCGGATAGGTGTGTAAGCAGCCTGATCAACTTGCTGGCCAAGCATGATTTGGTTGACAGGATTCATCTGGATCACCCACGACAGGAGATGTGGATGTGGTTAATTGATTCATACTCTAGCCAGATTTAGACATATCTAGACCAAGTGTTAGTTAGTAGAGCCAACTGTGATTTCGTTATGTGTCTCACATTCCACTGAATAGAGCAGACGGACTATAAACTAGTCAGTGGCTAGCTAATAGGCCCAGTCTGACAAGTAACTGGAAGATCAATTGGATCTAATGGGACCTGAGCAGAACTATGCTGTGAAAGGAAGATCAATCCAAGACAACATGAATCTGGTCCTAGAGGTCCTAAAGACGTGAAAAGATGACACTAAAGCTGTGCTGATCAATTTAGATAAGTCCAAGGCCTTTGACAGAGTAGACAATCAGTTTTTGGTGATGGTTCTGGAGACCGCCAGATTTAAACTGGAGTTCCACAGATGGATTAGCATGTGGTGGTGCAGGTGAATGGAAGGCATTCAGAGGCATTAACAATCAAGCGGTCAGTCCAGCAGGGTTGCCTCTTGTCTACTATTTTCTATGTCCTTGCTTTGGAGCACTTGCTCTGTACCCTTAAGGATGGGGCGGCAAATCTGGCCCTGCATTGAGTCCACTTTGCTGGCTTTCTTAGGGTAAAGGTTTTTGCATATGCTGATGATATCATCATCTTTGTGTCCTATGAATCAGACATAAAGACTGGGAAGAAGGTGGTTGAGAGGTATGAAGAAGAAGCTGGTGCCAAGATCAACTTTGATAAGAGCGAAGGAGTGTGGTTGGGTGCCTGGACAGGTGGCGATGCCTGATTTAGAGAGCCACTTGTTCACTGAAATATAGGCTTACCTGGGCAGATCATTGTAGAGGGACAAGGTGTGTGGACAAAAGGTGAGAGACACCTTTCCATGCCTCAAATTCAGCCCCAAAGCTAAAGGTCGTAGTCAGCCAAGGGGTGAAGTACTATTCGCTTGTGAGTGCCGTAAGCCCTCCATAACCTTCTTAGATCCATCAACCTTTCTTGGTCTTGAAAGGAACTGTATTGGGAGTTAGTGGAGGGTTCCACTTAGGATCCTATTGTGGAGTGGCTCAGATGGTCGCTGGAGGAATTTCACTCTCCATGGAATTGGGCACCAGGTTTGGGCTCCCTGAACAACGAGTTCTTGTTCACATGGCTGTTTGCCTAGAATGCATTGCCCCTTGCTGACTAGGCCTTCAAGGTGGGTTTTGCAGACATGCCCAATTGTGTCTGCTGCAGCAGTGGCTTGGTAAAAATGGCTTTGCACACCTTTTACTACAGTGAGCGGGTTCGCTTTTTTGGAGTCACATGAGGGAGTGGATGGCCCACATCGATCTCAAACAGCTCATGCTGCTCGGCGTTGGTTACATCATGGACAATATTCATCCTCCATATTGAGGTGAGAAGCATGTGGAGTTTCTTGTGATACTGGCTGTGGCTAGAATGGTGATTTGGAAGATGTGTTATATAATTACGGAATGATTTTTTTTATATTAATCATTTTTCGTTAATTATATTTTATCTTTCGGTTTGGTTGGACTTTGAACTATTCGGCTCTTTGTGCAGGTTCACACACATTGGGTACAGTTCACGCTTGCGTGCAGAGGATATGACAATCGCAAATGTTATAATAGAAACCCCAGATAGAAAATAGGGCTGGGGTGTTAATGACGTCATGTCTGGAAGTGATGGGCTGAGAATTAGGTGATTTAGAAAAAGAAGTTAGTTGAGATCTGACTCTGGGCCGGTCCAGTCCAGCTGCGGGCTACAGGATGCGCAGCGCATTTGTTGGGTCAGATAGTACAGTCAACATAGTAAAAATTGTGTCTCTCTCTCCTCGTGACGAAAAACTAAAGTCAAGAAGTTAATAGACGTTTCGTACATGAACAACGGAGAGTCGTCAGTGTTTTAAATTTCCCTGCACGAGTATATTTTACAGATGCAAAAGAAGAGATTGTATGACAGTGCAAACTTTTCTCATCATGATCTGATTTTGTCCTTTACGTATCAGCTTATAGTCAAAATTAGATGCGATAGAAAACTCTCGGACCGCATAACATTCGACAAAAAGTGGGTGCATGCAATGAGACTGGTCGTAGGAAAGGAGGCAACATTGGAGTCTTCCTTTCCCTCCTCTTCCTGCGCATGGCAACGATGGTCCTGGTCCTTCGGGACCCCATCCCCAGTAAGTAGGCAATTTCTTGTACCCTATACTCCCTTTGTTAGCTGTATTAGGTGTGTCATTGGGCCCTCCATTAGGTCTCTGAGTTCTTTACCACCCCATTCTTTTATTATATTACCCTTCCTCCAATCTCATCTTTCTGAGGATCTTGAACCCACATTACTGTATTCCATACTACCCATTCCTCACTGCGCCCTTCCCCACGTTTCTTATATCCCATTATTTTAGACCCGCTCTTCAAATAGGGATAGTTTGGCTTGTTTTTAGTCCTTGAGGATACTGGAAAACAGCCGGCTTTCCACATCATAGACGGGGGCGGGGGATGAGAAGTTAACCAAATGGGGTTTTATGCTTGTTTTACCAATTTATTTTTTGGAGGTTTTTCTACTCTCTCCATCATTGTCATTTTTGTATATATGCTCACATTGTAAATAAATCATTCATTTCGTCTGGGTTTTAAGTAGGTTCTCATACAGTGATTGTGGCATTTTGGTGAATGTGCATGCTTGTTGATCTGTGGCTATATCTTTGTATTGTGAGTCTGAGTCGGTGAATGTGTCTAGCTAGGGTTCCTTAGAATACTTAGATAATAAAGACCATTTCCTTTTCCTCTCCCCTTCAATACATTTGGGGCTCCATGCTCCCCCAAAATTGTTTGGATGCATTTTTTCAATTTTGAAGAAATAAACTGTATTGAGTTACAACCCATTTTACTTTTGTTTACCAGCTGGACGCTAGCTGGGTGCACTGATCCAGTAAGGGTTGTTATTATGGTTGTTTATTCTGTGCATTGGAGGAGTGTACTAATACAGACTGAAGACAGTAATGATACAGAAAGGCAGGCTCCTCTGAATAAAAAATACAAAATCAAATCTCTCTTGTGTATCATTCTTTATTTTGCATTCAGAGAGTGGAATGGAATCTTATGTTATGAGAAAAAAAGAAAGATGGGGCAAAGCCAAAGATATGAATTTTTAGCAATTAAAAAACCCTTATTGACATTTATGCTATTCTATCTTTGATTTTGAGGTGATAATTGGAAGATTATCTTGTGAGTGTCTTCCACTAGTGTATGATGTACAAAATGCTGGTAAGTGCACACAATTTGGAGCACAGAAGTGAGAACAGCATTTGTGTATGCCTTTATGTTTACATGATGTATATTAAAAAAGTGTCAAGACTAAAGCGATGTTTATAAGAAGAAATGAAGGAAACATTAATTTTTTTTCAAAATACACTCTTTTGCATTTTACATGCATATTCCTAATTTATATGAATTGTTTACTTGTTTATATTACTTAATATTCACATTCCTTGATTATTAATTTGGAAAGGACAAGAGATATATTTTAATGCCCCTCTACCTCTAAAAATGATGGAAAGTTCTTACATGCATTTTAAAGCCTTATATATATTCCATTATGAGGAAGCAAAATCTGAATAGAATACAATAAGATAATACAGACTCATTACATCATATTTGTATATATATATATATATATATATATATATATATATATATTAATTTTTATATCTAATCTATAATTCTGTTAGTGCAAAAAAAAAAAAAGATTGTACAATTTGCAAATTCAGCAATCTGATATGAGGGAAAAAAAATCAGTGAAAAAGAAGAAAAGACGAAAAACACCCGTGCTATTTGAAAATAAACAAGCAGCATGATTGTCTAGTCAAAAGAAAAAACACCGGCAGAATTACCTAAGCTAAAATGTAATAAAGTGCTCAATATATTAGATAGAGCTAATATCATGAAAATAATTCCTACATGGCTAAGAGCAAATCTACCTAGGTTTCACCAAATGGCTCTTCAGGATCACACTGGTAAAGTGGGTTAGGATAAATTACTTTTTATTGATTAAAAAGACCTCTCACCTATACAAAAATTAGCATAAAAAAATTATTTCCTTTTCCTACATTGAACAATTTTTATCAATCCTTTTATCCACTAATAATCCAGTTTTTCCTATGTCTGCAAATATAAAATATTTCAGATCTTTGATTAAGCAATTCTTTTAGTTTATTATATGTAGCTATGATTAGTTTTACCTCCATACATAGTTTAGAATATCTATTCCCACCTCTTATATTTACTTGCATCTTTTCACTATTTTCCATATTAATATCACATCTATAACTAATTTTGGTGATTCGGTGAAACCTAGGTAGACCACTCTTGGCCATGTAGCAATCATTTTCATCATCATATATATATATATATATATATATATATATATATATATATATTGACAGGGTGACCCCCCAAAACCGGAATTAGAATTATTTTGCTTTATTTTTGTTGAAGTAATAAAAAATTTTATGGGTTCTGTTTTTTTTTGGTCACTCTGTGTATATATATATATATATATATATATATATATATATATATATATATATATATATATATACTGAGACTTGATTCAATCTAAAGCAAAATCTTTGTGGTAGCAGCATATTCTTTTAACCGGGAATAATATAATGACACAGTATGTGAGAGGGATATAGCCATTTTATTGTAACAAAAAGTCAAAATACCAGAGGAAAAATGGATCAAATTTTGGATTATAGTCTGACAATTTGTTAAATATATTATGGCTATCAGTGTTGGGTAAGGAAAATATTATTGAGAATTAAATGAAAAGAAGGCAATTTGTCACAGAGACTCTCTTAACAGCCTATGATATGAATTCTTCCATTTTTCCTTAAAGGCAGTTGCCCACTGTGGTTTGCCCTTTTCAATGTTTGCTTTGAGTGAAAGAATTGAGTAATGAAATAAAAGGACTTGCTTAACCTTTCCTGACTTGAAAGAAAATGGAAATCTTTAAGAGAAGGAAAAGGTTGATTTAGTTCTGAAACAGGTTCTGTTTAATTCTGTCATTCAAGCTTCACCAAAGCAGATTCAATTTCACTTTCACTTTCAAAAGATCAACTTTATGAAAGTGTTTTTGTTAGCCTTGAGGAGATACTGTTTTTTAATATTAATATTTCAAAAAATACCTGAGGAGTTCATCTTTATCAAACTTGTAGCAGGAGTTATAGTATCAATGAAAGAGATGATAGGCTTTGTGTGAATATAGTCATCTTAGGGTACCATAACCCTTGCTAGCTGAGAAAAAGTGAGAAGTATCACAACAACAGATTTATAGATTGGTTTTAATGGTGTGTCAATTCATCTAGGGTTATTTCATTGTAAGAGGTTTGGGAATCATGTTCATTTTATGTTCATATTTACATTTTTTGAGTAGTTGTTTCTGAAGAGGGTTTTTTTTGAAACACAGTCCTATCAAATGCAAACAATTTTAAAATAGGTCTGTTTGACTCAAATCTAGGACCCTAACATCAACTACTGCTCTGAGTCACCGAGGACCCTGGAGTAATGGCTATGAAGGAGTACACTCATATTTTCCCAACAAGACAAGTTCCCAGATGACTTTAAAGTTATTGGTATGGTAACTAGAGCCACAAGTAACTATTATCAATGGTTAAAATAGTAGATTCTTGATAAAATAACCTCAAATAGTGACTCTCTGATGATGTTGCAGTTGACTCAATATTACATTGTTCATAACTTTTGGGAGTTGATCAATTCTTGTTTTTATATTTTTGTATAATGTTTTAACAACTTATCTATTATACCGTCACTTTGGAAATCACTTTAGTCTAAGTTAGAGTATTCTGATAAAATTGCTCTAATAAAACACTCACTATGAGGTGTTGTTTTTTGTCTAGATTGTACATATATATATATATATATATATATATATATATATATATATATATATATATATGAACTACAGCAATCCATTCTGGAAGCATTATTTATTAAAAGATACAAACCGGAATTGGGTATCCAAAAGCAATTCTCTACTCCATTGCTTTTTAATAACCTTCTTGGACAATCAGAAGAAAATGCTATAATCAGTACCAACTCAGCTGGCTCGCAGTAATTTTTTTTTAATATGTTTTTATTCACCCCTTCTGAATTTTCCTTCGGTTACCATCTCGTAGTTACTTCATCTAGAAAAAAATCAATTGTCACTGACAATTCTCTGAAGAGAAATGACTGAATGAATAAGTCCCTTTTCAAATAATTTCAATTTGCTTTTATGGTTTAAAAACATTCTTAACTCCATGCTCTCACTTTTTAAAGCAATATATATATATATATATATATATATATATATATATATATAAATAACAAGAAATTTAGTAATGTATAGACAAAGTACTTTTTAAAAATAGCAATTAATTAATATCAAGAGTGGTCAGGAAATATTGCAAGTGTTAATGACAGAAGTTTTAAGGGTATTGGTCAAATAAAAATCTCACTATGATGTGCCATTTTTCCTTGGTTACAAATATATATATATATATATATATGTGTGTGTGTGTGTGTGTGTGTGTGTGTGTGTGTGTGTGTGTGTGTGTGTGAATAAATTAAAATTTTTTGGGCTCTTCCACACTCAGGCTAACATTGAAATGACCTAAATCATGTATGTTAAATTTTTAAGGAATATGCACAAAATTCTATAGTGCTTATATTTTACAAATGTTTGTTTGAAAGTGGAGTGCCAAGCATGAAGCATGACCACAGGGAAGCAGTTCAAAAAAATTTAGTTTCATTGGTATTCCCATAAAAATCTTTTAAAAAATAAAATTATAATGTTTTAGACCACTCATGAGTTTAGAGTTACATTTAAACAAAAGATATGGCTGAAATAAAAGAATATGGTAATACATAAACTCTTAGAGTCTTTTGTCCTTAAATTTCTAGAGGGTAAATGAATATTTTAATTAAAATATGCTGAAAATTATGAACTAAAAAAAATTGCTCTGTAACTAATTATAAATGTAATTTTAGAAAATAAAATTTTAAGGGAAACCAAAAAATAAAAAAGAAAAAATCATGAAAGTGTTTTTATTCTTTCACTAGGATAGGATTACATATTCTTTTATATTGTAAACTAAAAAAGCAAAAAAAAATTCATAGAATAAAAGAATACTTTTTATTTCAATTAATTGGCAAAATCTTTCGATTACTATGAAGGACAAGATTTTTAATTATTTGCTTAATCCTCTCCTCCCACTGGTGTTCATAAAATCCTTTTTGACCAGTCTGCTAGAATATATATATATATATATATATATATATATATATATATATATATATATATGTATATATTCAAAGAGAATGAGGATTCTAGTATTATGCATATATATATATATATATATATATATACATATATATATACATATATGGAGAAAAAATTGAAAAATAAGTAATCCCAAAAGTGATGAATTTGTTATGAAGGAAAGTCAGTATTGAAACTTTGTTATATTAACACTTGTTTCACCATTTAAAGGCCCTGATGAAGTTTCATAAAAACAAAACGTTTTAACTTGGACTTTCCTTTGTAATAAATTCATCACTTTGGATGACTTTGTTTTTAAATGTTTCTCCATAGTCAGATTCCTTTCCATTATTTACTAATATATATATATATATATATATATATATATATATATATATATATATAGATAGATAGATAGATAGATAGGTTTATGAAGCAATCTTAGAAAAAATCTTCTGTTTAGACAGAATCTTATGGTACAGTCCTTGAGGACAGTTTTAGTTTTCTTTTAATAGGCTATCACAGCCAAATTAAGATAAGAGTCCTATGGAACTTTAAAAAATTGGAAACAGAGTATGAAAGATTCAAAAGATAATAATAATATTTGAGAACTGATAGATAAGAAGCTTCAAAATAAACAGATAGCTGTGAGGACAGTGAAGATCAGGTAAATTTTTTATCTTTTAAATTTTTTCCTCGATTATGTCTGCCAAAATTAGGGTGTGTCCTATATGTCCATGCACCCCAGACACTATAAAATAGAAAAATGAATGCTGAAGAATAAAATGAATTGTTGCTTTGGTTTTTAAAACATTTATTTGCTTGTTTTATAGTTTTTGTTTGGAGGAGTGTTTTATTCAGATTTTATTGTAAAAATCATTAATGTTATCCTGAGACACTCAATTGAGAAGATTCTGTGTCTATAAACTACATCAACAATCCCCAGAGTTTTCTCTATGAGATCCACACATTTTTTTCACATTTTTCAAAATTCTCTGACTATTAATAGGATAAGACATGAATGTATGTGTTCAAATGTTTCATTCTGTTTTCAAGTTAGATAAATAATGAAGCATTCTGTTTTGATTGTGAGGAAAGAAAAGGAAGAAAAAGTACATGCTATATGCCAGAGAGAAAGTGAGTAAGTAAATATAAGAAATAAATGAAAGAGAGAGAGAGAGAGAGAGAGAGAGAGAGTGAGAGGGAGAGAGAGAGGAAGCAATAAAGTTATACATCGGATGCTTTAGAGAAATGAAAGGAAGGCAGGTAGCAAGAAAGGATAAAATAAAAAGGAAAGGAAGATAGAAAAAAAGAATTAAAGTAGAGACAGAGACAGAGACAGAGAGAGGTGAAAGGAAGAAATCAACTGTTAATTTTGAAAATTATTTCATCATCATCATCATCATCATCATCATCATCATCAAGTTGCACTGATAGCATGCATCTCCTTAACACTCTCTCTCCATTCGTCCGTATCATCCCTCGCCCCTGGCCATTCTTCCAAACTACATCCTAGGTCTGCGCAGAGGGGATATAAATACATTCTTGTGGGTCGGTCAACACTGGCATGCCCATGTGTAAGTGTCCATAGAAGATCCCTAATGAATTCATCCTTGCTTTTCCAACCATATCCTGCATGTCTTGTTCATCTTACTTGGATGGGTTTTGAGATGAGAGTTAAATGGCCATACAGCTGTTGTTTTGTAGGGTGCTGCTTTCAGGATTTTTTCAAAATAGTTCTTAGCATTCTTATGTAGTTCCCATCTGGCCTTCCACTATACATTTTGCTAATGTTCATGTGGTGCATCCAAACAGTAACATGGACACAGTCGCAGCTTGGAAGAAATCCCATTTTATTTTATCGGATTGATCACACTTCCATAAGCTCAATAACAGATTGAGAGCAGTTCATGCCTTTGCTAAGCATATATCAACATCACTTTCAGTAGATGAGATATTGTTGTTGAGGTATGTGAAATTGTCTACTAATTTTAAAGGCCTATCTCTTAAAGTGGAGATGGCTCCTTTTCCTTCAAAACACATGTACTCTGTTACATTTGCATTTACATGTAAGCCAATGCCCTACTACACTTTCCTGTAGGTTATACAGTAGGGATTCATCTTGGGCAGGTGCATTTGTAAGAAGTACTAGATCATCTGCATAGTCTGCATCTGTTATAGTTTCAGCAGGATATCATCTGCTTCTTGCTTTTTTAAGCACAAAGCCACTTTATATAATTAGATCAACCAATACTTAAAGTACAAAGTCAAAGCAGATTATAAACAAATATGATGCTAATGTATTTCCTTGCAAAACTCCAGCAACAATGTTGATTGCCCAGTTGGCTGGGACTGTAGAATATACTGACTGCTTCTCAGCATTGGGGAATGCAGAGTACCCCTTCATTGCCATTGCTCCCAGGTCCACTCTGGCCCAGATTAGTAGCACCTGATAGGGTCCTATGTATGTGTCAAATAGAACTAAACAGTGTACTTATACTAAACTGAATTGCTTGAAATAGAACTGTTTTGACATTAGACTGTTTGTAAACAAAAACTATACTTATACTAAACTGAACTGTTTGAAATTTACAGCATCATTAAATGACCTGAAAAGGGTTGATACACTGTAATACAAAACAACCAACCAACCAACCATGTCAAAGAAGTCTGCATCTCCATCAGGTGAGCAAACCTTTACTTTCATGTTTCTATAAAGCACTGCAAGCAAGTGGATAATGAATAATAATAAATAAATCATGATATTCTAGGAAGGAGTCTCCATGGCATAATTACTCATATGCTGGACTGCAGCCGCAAAATGAAAGTAATAGCATGAGGAGAGTTTGAACTAACTCCAGTCACGCTATAAGATTCATTTTTGGACAAATACCATTAGGAGAGAGATAAACCCACTTATCTTCTCAGCTATGGCTTTAATAGTATCACTATTCTTCTTCTACAAGGATGGATTTTGTATTAAATAACCCACAAATGTTGATAAGCCATTAAACAAAGAAATCAAATCAAACTTATGATAATCTATAAAATGATTTATCCCAACCCACAAAAAATGAATTTAATAACATTTTCTTTTCAAATTTCTAGTAAATGCATCAAAACAAGAAAAAGAAATCTTATAAAAGTAGAATTTCTATGGATGCTGCTAATTAATAGTAATACTTTGAGGTTTGTATTTAATTATAATTTCTCAAGGAAGAAAAGTATAAAATGTTTATAACAAAACACTTAGACTTTTTTATCATTTATTCATTTATTAATCATATAAATTATATAAGCAAAAAATAACTCAACATTGAGCTAAATGTTTGATGAAGATGTCTGATAAGTTATTTGAATAGATTGTGTGATAGTTCCAAAATTTATTTGCTGATCAGAGTTATCTGACAGTGTTAAGTGATAATTTTATAATATTTCCATCTCAAGTTGCCATATGTTTTAATAGTAATATCTGCTGACCTTTGACTAGATATCAATAAATAAAGTTTGAGAATTTGGAATTATTTCTGTATAAAATTAATAAGAGAAAAACTTGCCACAAGTCTTCAGTAATCCTTATTTTTCTTTTGTCTTAAGAAAGCAAAAAGTGTTACTTTTTGGAACTGCTGAAATTTTTGCTGTGTGTTTACAATCAGAAAATGTTCTTCAGATTAAACTTCAATATTTTTGGGGCACAATGGGTAAATTGTCACCTAAATGAGGCAAAAACTAAATATATCACTGATAACTCACTTTATTAGATATATTTCTAAAATTACTTGAAAATATCTTGAAATAATGTAGATTTAATTCATTCATAGAAATCACTATTGGCTTCAACTATGGCTTCCCAAAAACTTTGGAATTTCCACCAAGCATTTTTGACAGTTTCCTTGTTTAAACTGGTAAAATGCAGATGTTATCTTTGTCTTCAGTTCCACAGAGTTTTGTCAGTATCTTGTTTAACTGTACCCAACACATAATAATCAAGGAAACTGCAGTTTGAGGAGTTAGACTGGCAGATGTTACAGAAACTTTCTCCCATCCAAGTTTATATTCTCAAGCTTATATGGCCTGGCTCCGAGTCCCATTAACAGATTCCTCTGGAAGCCAACTTCTCCATCTATGACAATACTGCCTCCTCCAGGTACTTGATGTAGACCTCTATGTTGAGTCTGAGGCCATGTAAGAAGATGAAGGCATAACATCACCATCACCAGTGATCACCACAAACATCATTTTGAGGACTGAGTGTTTGGATTTCATCAATACAAATGGAATCTGTCTTCAGACTGACATCCAAACACTCTGAAATATTTGAATTGAAGCTTTGAGTGTGAATGCCAAGCAGTACAGCATTCCTTTTCCAAATTTCTAGAGGAGTTAATTTCTTCAAATCACTGCTTTCCTCACAAAAATCGCCCAACTTGCAGCACAGTAGAAAAAAATATGAAACAAAGAACATGCACAAAATTAATAATCTAAAATTATATCAATTTACCCATCACACTCTACATTGATCTATCTATCTATCTACAACTATCATACATAATCATATAATCAACCAGTTGTCCCTAAAAGACATTGCCCAGTCGGCTGGGGCAGTAGAATACAGACCTCCCCAATCAGTGTCCTGGATATGACACTAAACAGTCTGATGGTGAGGTCTCAGTAATGATGGGGCTTTGGAGAATGTGGAGCACCCCTTCATTACTGTTGCTCCCAGGTCCACTCTGGCCCAGCATGGTAGTACCTGATAGGGCCCAATCTATGGGTTTAATAGAACTAATGGCATACCCATGCTAAACTGAATTGTTTGATTAAACTGAACTGCTAGAAATAGAAATGTTTTTGACAATTAAACCGTACTTATATTTAAACAGCATGTTTATGCTAAACTGATTTATTTGGAATAGAACTGTTTTTTGACATTGAAACTGTACTTACACTAAACTGAATTGTTATGTACAACTGTTTGAATAAACAGAATAGTTTGAAATGGAAATGTTTTTGAAAATCAAACTGTGTACTCATGCTAAACTGAATTGTTTTAAATAGAACTGATAATTCACATAAAAATGGATTTGGCATTAAATAACCTACAAAGGTTGATATGCCATAAAACCCAACCAACAAACCAACCTAAAAGACACACATTTATTTCGTAAAGGAAAGTTAGTATATATATATATATATATATATATATAGATGCATATATCTATACTATACAAAGTGAGTTCAAGGTCCAGTCAGACTATTATGTTCATTTCAGGACAAATACTGGTGGGAAACGTATGAAACTCCTTAAGCTCCCAGCTATAGGTTAAGCCATATTACTTCTGTTCTTCTACAAACATAGATTTGGCATTAAATTGACCACAAAGGACATTATGCTGTTAAACAGAGAACTTAAACAAAGCCAATATGTTAATAATGAAAATCAAATATAATTAAATAGATAAGTCTTTGATGAATAGAATATATATATATATATATATATATATATATATATATATATATATATATATATATATATATATACTATGTGGTTGCACGAAAGTAAACATTAGGGACTATGTATTGTAGCAAATAATTTTGCTTTCATGATTATATTTTTCAAAATTAAGTTTGATTAAAGTAAATGATAAGATAGAATGTCTGAATTTTTGAAAAGTTTTTTCTTGCTTACAGACAAGGGAGTGTGAATCTTAAGTGAATGAATTGGAAATCATCTCCTCCAAAGATAAGAGTTTCAGATGCTTTCTGCTGAGTCTCCATCTATTTTCAAAAATGGTAGCATTTGTTTTCATGGGATTTAAGCAAGGTTAAATTATATTCCCTCCAGCTTTTTAAAGAAGAGAGAAAATTGGCTTTTTACTTATATACATATTTTTTTGCAGTATTTAAAGTGGATGGAGGCACTGGTGAAAGATGTCAAAACGCTATATTCATTTGATCCCAGCTGAGAATACTTTGATCATAAATTCATGCATATATATATATATATATATATATATATATATATATAAATAAAGAGGAAGAAGTAGAAATGAGCTGGATTTTATAGTGACAACTTTGAAAATAGTGGAAACTATATGCTGGAAATAATCTCTTTCATGGTGCAGTTTTTTGTTAATATTTTGGTTGCATCTAGAAGGTTTTACAAAAATGTATCCCGTGTATTTAGTTTTTTTTAAAAATTGCTCTTGTCATTTGTCAAAATAAGAATTCTGGAGGCTTTATATTTAAATAAGCACCTATTATAGCATTCATTTTTATGAAGAACTTATAATTTTCTTGATAATTATTTTGATGCCATTCAACATAATCACTTGAGAGGCAATTTTAATCTAATTTTGCAATCAGGCTAGCATAGGTCAATTTTAACACAATTCATATCACAGACACACTTTGATATATGAGGCTGTCGACAAGTGATTGAATAACAGCTTGTAGAGTTGATTTTCAATTCAAATTTATATTCTCAAGAATATTTCGAGAAAAATTTACTTTTTTGCCATTTAATTTTAAAAAATAAAACTCTCATTATATTTTTCTTTTCAAAGTTATAGCCTCATATATGAAACAAATCTTATTTCTGAAATCAATTTAAAATAGTAATATCAGATTATTCTAATATAGCAATTTTTATTATTTTTATTTGTTCTTTCATGGTTTATGATCTTATTTTATTAGGTCCTATTAAAGGTAATGTTTTTGTATAAATCATAAGTACTGTTCAAACTACACATGCACGCACACAGACACACACACACACACACACACACACACACACACACACACACACATATATATATATATATATATACTCAAGCACACACATGTATGCACACACACACACATATATTTATACGTGTGTTTGTGTGTGTATATATATATATACATGTATATATATATATATATATATATATATACGTGATGCCTTCAATAAGTTTCCAGACAGTGTTTTGTACAGGTATTTAAAATTGGCGTAGACTCTTTAAAATTCAGTATCTTATTGCTATACATCTTATGAGATGACTGACCAGTTTTTATGATTTCAAGTTCAAATGAACAGCAACAGCAGCAATTGGAATACACCCTACTAAACCCTGATTGTCACAGCTGGTGAATTTCAAAAATGCAATCTGGATGTGAGGACACTTTATAAGAACAATATGCAATAAAATTCTGTTTTAAACTTGGAAAAAATGCAATAGAAACGTATGGGATGCTTCAGACTGCTTTTCGACGATCTTGCAAGAATCAAGCTTCAGTTTGTGAGTGGCATAAGAGATTCAAACAAGGCAGAGAGTCTGTGAGGGATGATGAGAGGTGTGGGAGGAGTAAGGAAGTCAGAGCACCAGAGTTGATAGGCCAAAGGGTTAGGGTTCAGGTTAGGATTACTATGTTGAGGTTTTAAGGGAGTTCCAGAAGAGATTTTATCAGAGGGGCCAGCACTCTTCAAATTGGGTTAGTGGCATTTCCACCAGGACAATGTACCAGTCCACAACTCCATCCTTGTCATCGACTATTTGACCAAGATGGGCATCAAGACAGTTCTTCAGCGTTCCTATAGTCCAGACCTTGCTTCCTGTGACTGTTGGTTGTTCTCTAAGCTCAAAGCTGTTGGTATGAGACAATTAAGGAGATGAAAGAGGCAGTGACCAAGGTCATTGACATGCTCACACAAGAGGACTTTCATGGGGCCTTCCAGAAGTTGTTGGAATGGTACAAGTGCATTGCAGTCGGAGGAGATTACTTCAGAGTTTCATGTGTGTACTATCAATAAAAGTGCCCATACGAAAAATGTCTGGAAACTTATTTAATGATCTTGCATATATATATATATATATATATATACACACACACATATATATATATATATATATACACACACGCACATATATATATATATATATATATGCATGCACATATGAAGACACCTCAGGTGAGATAATGGTTGGCAAGTTAGATTAGCAAACCTTCACACATGAGTTCGATTCTCATTGGGTCCCCCATTCATGTAGATTTATGCTACATCTTAGCAAAAAGCTTAGTAAATTAATATATGCACATATATGCATATCTAAACACACACACACACACACACACACACACACACACACACACACACACACACACATATATATATATATTATATGTATATATATATATATATATATATATATATATTATATATATATATATGTATATGCACACATATGCATATCTAAACACACACACATATATGTATATACATATATATATCTAAACACACACACACACATATATATATATATATATATATCTAAACACACACACACACACACAGAGATACATATATATATATATATATATATATATATATATATATATATATACTCAGTTTACATCAAAAATAGGTTTACACTTGATTTTAATGCATTTTGAAGAATGATTCATTCTTCAAAATGTTCAACAAATCAGATTTGGATGTATTAAAAGCTTATTTCAGAATTTGGTTTTCACTCCTTTTTTTGTGTGAGGGAAATATTATTAAATCTATCTGATTTGATAATGAAATAATGATTTAATTTTAAAAAAATCATCAAGTAGGGTTTTGGACACAGCTGTTTTTTCCTCACAACTGGTGCCTGTATGATTGGATCAAGAAGACAACAAAGGACTGGATGGCATAATGGCTTTTTTGCTCCACAGTGGCAAGTCTCTTATACAGCATGTTACCTGCAGTAATACCTCTGGAAGTAATTTTATTAAATCAGCAATGGATCTAGGCAGGCTGAGAATCATAAACTGGCTGAAACTGATGGCTTTTCAACAGATTTCTTTTGGTGTTTATTTTGGTAGAAGCATCTGAAGTCCAAAGTTCTCAAACAGCCTTCCTACTTTATGAGATTGGTTCTACTAGTCTTGGGAATGAACTCACAAAGGGTGACTGGCTATTTCAAAGTTTCTCTTGCCATTATTCAGCACAATGCATTTTTATTTCTTTCCACTGTGGACTGGAAATGTGACTGTCTCATTTTTAGTTTTAAAAAATTATATGATTATTTCGGAATTTAATAAGTGCTTTGAAGAACAATTTCTTCTTTAATAAATCATGAGAAAATATTAAAAGTATTTTTCACTTTTTACAGACCTATATTCAAAAGCCAATTTCCTGAACACTTTTACAGAGTATCTATAACTCTACAATGTGTATATAGAAGATTTGTTCAAAAATTACTATGTTGAGGTTTTAAGGGAGTTACCGAAGAGATTTCATCGGAGGGGCCAGCACTCTTCAAATTGGGTTAGTGGCATTTCCACCAGGACAATGTACCAGTCCACAACTCCATCCTTGTCATCGACTATTTGACCAAGATGGGCATCAAGACAGTTCTTCAGAGTTCCTATAGTCCAGACCTTCTTCCTGTGACTGTTGGTTGTTCTCTAAGCTCAAAGCTGTTGGTATGAGACAATTAAGGAGATGAAAGAGGCAGTGACCAAGGTCATTGACATGCTCACACAAGAGCGTTTTGAAATCTAGAAAAAAGAGCCATAACTTAACATTTTGTAGTGGCAACACCCTACCACTACTTATAAAACTAGAAAAAATAATTCAGATTTTTCTAGTTTTATAAGAAATGGTAGGAGATATATATATATATATATATATATATTATCCAAAATATGCAGCGGGACATTGGCCCAGCGGTTAGAGTGTTCGCCAATGGCCCGGGAGACCTGGGTTCAATCCCAGGTCGAGTCATACCAAAAAATGGAACTTGATACCACCTTGCTTAACACTCAGCATTATAAGGTACGGTTCAAGGGTAAAGTGGAGCAATCCTGGGAATGGAGTAGCGCCCTCCCCTACACCTTGGTGTAGTAGCTATCGAAAAGGGAGCCTTCGGGTCACCCTCGACTATGGTCGCTAACTTACTTAATGATAGATGTAAGTATTGAGATTCTGGCAATTTTGAGACCTGCGGAGGAGGGATTACATAAATATATATGCTAAATTTATATATAGAGACAGTTTTATAGCTAATGGTGAATAGATGAAACTTTTTATAAATCCCTGCTGATAAAGGAGACTGATTTTCAACTCTGATAAATTTAATTAGTATAGAGTGGTTATTTTTTTTCACTCAAGTTGACTGTTTTTCAAGAATCATAAATTACGGCAGTTATGTAAAAATTATTTGCAGATAATTGGTATAATTATGAAAATGACAACTTTACGCCAACCAAATTGAATGACTTTTTATGACTGACAGCTGGCCACAATGATTACAATTTTACATTACCTAAAGTTATGATATTTTTCCCAAGGTCATTTATTCTTATAATTTACATTGCAGGATGGCTCCATGTCAAGAGCAGTAAAATGGTAGCTGAGAGATCTGCAGTTTAATGGCTCATAAATTAAATTTCACTCAACATCATTCAAGACAAAAATGACTTACTTTATTAATATATACAAGGTGCAATGGATAATTTGTGGTAATTTTAAATCATTAATTTTGTGCATGCGCATTGTTTCTGGTTTTGACTATGAGTAGCAAACTAGTGTCAGTTGGGCATTGTCAGTGAGGAAAGTAGCAACATGACACAATAATATTGTTTGGAAACCATGACAGAAGATGAAAATTAGAATGAAAGTGAAAATGAAAGTTGTACAATAGAACAATGAAAAAAGACTAGGTACTTTTAAAAAAAATATTATTTTCTGTTTACCAAGAAACAAGTAAAATATTCTTTTTAGTAATTTCACTTATTTGTTTAATAATTTATACATTTTATTTGATTGTATTTTCTATATTTTAATAAGTAATGTATGTATTTACTGAAACCTACAGCCATGAGAAAAATATGACACATAATCAATTTATTCTAGTAGATCACTGCTGGTTTGAATTCAAAGTTTTCCTTCTCCAAAACTAGTTGCCATACTAAAGCTAAAGATCTCAGTCTGCTCTACTAATAACCCATAGTTGGAAGGGAGAAGAAATGATTCTTGTCTTGATGTGAGCATCAGTGGGAATTAAAATCCAAGCAGCATTATCAAGGATTTGACATTGTGATGTTGTGTTCATTTCTTACAATGACAACCTTTACACCAAGCGTGCTTTCATAAATAAGTATTGTAAATTTATATGTATATATTTGTAACTCAAAGATATAGCATCAAAATATACAAGGCTCATTAAATAAGTTTCCAGACTTTTTTGTAAGGGCACTTTTATTGATAGTACACACATGAAACTCTAGTCCCCTTTGAAGTAATCTCCTCCGGCTGTAATGCACTTGTTGTACCGTTCCTACAACTTCTGGAAGGCCCCATGGAAGTCCTCTTGTGTGAGCATGTCAATGACCTTCATCACAGCCTCTTTCATCTCCTCAATTGTCTCATAACGGCAGCCTCTGAGCTTAGGGAATAAGCAAAAGTCACAGGGAGCAGGGTCTGGACTATAGGGAGGGTGAACAACTGTCTTGATGCCCATCTTGGTCAAATAGCCTGTTACAAGGATGGAGTTATGGACTAGCGCATTGTCCTATTGGAAATGCCACTGACCCAATTTGAAGAGTGCTGGCCTCTTCCGACAGAATCTCTTCCGAAATCCCTTAAAACCTCAACATAGTATTCCTTGTTGACTGTTTGTCCAGTGGGAACCCAGTGCATATAGATCATGCCAGTACTGTCAAAAGCAGGGATCATCAAAGTTTGTTGGTGGATTTACTCTGTTTGGCCTTCTTGGGTCTGGGAGAGCCAGCATGCTTCCAATGGAATCTCTGTCTCTTGGTCTCTGAGTCATAGCAGTAGATCCAGCTTTCATCGCATGTCACCAGAGGATCAAGAACTGCGGGATCTGAATTGATCAGCTCAACCATCTTTCTGCTGTCATGACAATGTCTTTCTTTCTGATCTTCTCTGAGCACCCTTGGGACAAACTGTGCAAATCTTCAGCATCTTCAGTTCCTCATGAAGTTCCCACACTGACATCAAACTGTGCACTTATTGTCTCTATAGATACACGATGGTCGTTATCCATGAAATTCTTTATTTGGCCAAACAATTATTGTGTTCTGACTTCTTTACTCCTCTCACAACTCTCATCATCCCTCACAGACTCCCTGCCTTCCTTGAATCTCTTATGCCACCCAAAAACTGATGCTCAATTCTTACAAGATGGTCCAAAAGCAGTCTGAAGCATTCCATATGTTTCTGTGGGATTTTTTCCACGTTTAAAACAGAATTTTATTGCATATTGTTCTTATAAAGTGCCCTCACATCCAGATTGCATTTTTGAAATTCACCAGCTGTGACAATCAGGGTTTAGTAGGGTGTATTCCAATTGCTTCTGTTGCTGTTCATTTGAACTTGAAATCATAAAAAACTGGTCAGTCATCTCATAAGATGTATAGCAATAAGATACTGAATTTTAAAGAGTCTACGCCAATTTTAAATACCTGTACAAAACACTGTCTGGGAACTTATTGAAAGCACCTCGTAATATTGATTTTTAATACTTAGTGATTGTTTCTAATCAAACCAAAAGTTTTATATTTTGACCCTCGCCCCGGCCCAAAAATGCTATTCCAAGGTGATACACCGGAAGGAAGTGACACATTCCAATGGCCATTAATCGAAAGAGATCGCGTGGGCGGATTAAGGCTTATGATATGGGACAAGGTGAAGGTCCCATTGTGCCACTACAGTGATGCACCGGAAGAGAGTAACCTCTGAACTGCATGACAACTATTTCCGCTTGATGACAATTAAACATTCGATTTCAAAGATCCAGTGGGCGATCGTGTGGGCATTGAATTATTATATAATTGAGTTGAGTTGGGTGCCAAAACTAGTTGCTAGTAGAATTCCAGACAGCTAGAGACCAGATGTGGTAGGGAAAGCCACACCCGATCGAGGGGGTCCTCGGAAACCCCCGATGGAGTTAGAGGTCCAGAGAAGATGCTGATAAGATGCCATAAAGAAAGCCAGCATCCAGCAGAGTGAGCCCTAGGCCTCCGGTTGAACATCAATAGAACAAGAAAGACACAACGTGACGGTCATAACAGTGGGGTCAAAATATAAAGTTTATGTTCGGTCTCCAACACCCTCTCACATGCAAACCTTGAACAACCCTTTCGAACCCTTGCAATAAAGCGAGAGGTAAATATATTTGTAAAGAAGTCTACCTGCTTCATTCCTTCCTGTGTCTTCATTCATGCGTCCTTCATTCCTGCATCATTTATCATCGTGCGCCTGTCTCTATTATTGAGTCGTTATGATACAGCAAATGAGTATATAACATAATGCGATTTGGTGCTTGTGCCAGCAGAGTTCTTCAAGGATTCAAAACGAACCTGGTTACCGTAAATGACAGTTTTAAGCATCACAACACGACATCAACGAAAGGGACAAAGAAAAATGCTGGAATTGAAAGAAGTAAAAAGAAAAACAAGAACAAACAGGCAACTATAGGAGGAACAGACCGGCGCGGAAAGAACAGAAAGAAAACAAGAAAACAGGCTGGAAGATAAGAAGAAAAAAAAAAGAAAAAAATTTGTAAGTAGATTGCAGCATTCATATAACTTCTATCTCTCTGTCATTTAATTTTGGTTCGTTAAAAAAAGGATTTAAATTGATTATAATAGTGAAAGATTAGTTGTAATGACAAGGGCCTTTCTAGAGGCATAAAATTGGAATTAATTTTTTTTTTCAAAATGTGTGGTCCCTAGATAAAAATTGAAATTACTGCTATGTGTAATATTGTATCGAAGTGAGGAAGGAAAAAAGAAGGGAAAACAAAAGATGACAAGGGGACAGTTGCTGTCCGTATTTTGATAGACAGCTTATCGTAAACAATAGATTTTATGAATGGGAAATTTTTTATCGTAAATAGGTCTTTGTGAGAAAAATTCGTAGTAACTTATCATTGGTCCAGACAAGTGATGATTGAAAATTAGATTTTCAGTCCGAGATCTGGAATCCCGCATATCTGTGGTTAAGAGCTTTTTGGTCAGGTTTTTATGTTTGGAACTTGTGGATTGGAAATGAGAATTTTAATCCGAGAGATGGAATCTTGGGAGCATTAATGGGATTGTCCATGGATTTCTCACATTGGTGTTTGTCTGAAGAATGCGCATATACTTTTTCGATATTTATGAAGTTGGGAGAATCGATATTTTCGGCGCTGGTAGAATCAGGCCGGTTGTTTTGCTGTGGAAATTGTTGATATCAATTATTGAAGACATAGGTATTGTCTTGAAAACGGTATTGCCGTGGAGGCAGAGTAACTAAGATACAGATGTTTTTTGTGTCTGACGAAGCAGACAGGTATTTTGTGAGTTCCCCTTGGAGTGAAGCTTTGAGATTGTTATTGGGGAAGATATTTTGAACAGGGTTTTGGATATGATTAAGAGATGCGCAGAATTTTGACGGAACCAAGTGTGGCGAAGATTCGCAGATTCGGAAATATTTTGAATTGGGAAATGTTGGCAGAATTTATAAAAGTTTGGGTTGTTTAGAAAAAAACCCGGGATATTTTGTGAAAAGAAAAATAAAAAAAAAAGAAGAATGCTCGTAAGCTATTGAAAAAGTTGTATTATAAATCCGGCTTAATTTATGGTACTATAGACTGAAATTGAATAAGCTGGGAAGCGAACCTATAGCTATCGTGTTAAGGTAAAGACAGAGAGGTAGATATAAGGTTGAAAAAAAAGGGACATTGAATGAGCAATTTATTATGAAAAAAAAAAGTAAAAAGAAAATGAAAACAAAAACAAAAACGTACAGGACAATAGAAAAAAGAGCGAAAGAAAAAAAAAAAGAAAGAGAAGAAACTTGGACATTGTTGAACACAGCATATGAAAAAAAAAAAGAAAGAAAGAACTGACATTTTTAGTAAAATAGACAGTACATCACTACATAGATTGAAAAAAGAAGAAAAGAAAACTGAACATTTTTGAACTGTGATTGTAACATTGTTTTGACTTGTTGTAAAGTGAAACTTTTTGAGTTTGTTTGAGTTTAAAGGCGACATTAGAATTTTTTTTTCCTGTTCATATTATGAAATTTGACGAAAACCATTAACAGAGGATTTTATTCTAGGTTTACTAATATTTGCAATTATATTGATTCTAAATTTTTTTTTTAGAATTTGGGGTTTTCGTGGAATAGGAAATTTTTTGTGGGGGGGTTTCTGTTTTCGAGGAAATCGTGGGCTGACGTGAGAGTAAGACAGACATTCATTCAAGGGGATTTAAAGATTGTTGTTGAAAGCAATTCTATCGAAGAATTCGCCGACCCATGAAGCTGTTGAGGGCCTATTTGGCTTCTATTTTTTTTAGTTTGGAGTTCAGAGGATAGAATAAAAGAAAAAAGGCGTGGCCTACTCCAAAATTTTGTGGATGATGTCTATGTCTTTCAGTCTCGATGATGTTTTGGATTCGTGTGTGATTTGGCAAAGTGAAACGAATCTGGAAAAGGCGAGGTGCCTATATATTGGTAGCCACGAGGGTTCCTGATTAAATTGAAAAGAAACCCGGCGCGGGTTTGATCAGGTAAAGCATGTTTCCTCAAGGGCTTGCAAACCAATGGCATGGAAACAGAAACCTAACGGAAAAAAAAAATGGGTAACACATTGCTAATTAGTATTTTGCGTGGACTATTTTAGGTGGTTTACAGCGTGCGTTCCAGATTGTGACACATTCGGATGTATTGTGATACTTTGTTTTGGGCCATGATTTTTGTGGAATGCTTTGGACCTTGAAGATATTGTGTTATCATCATCATATCGTGCTAGCAGCACGGATATCCCTGACCCTCTCTTGCCACTCCTCCCTATCGTTCATCGCCCTAGGCAAGTCTTCAGGACAACAACCTGTATCCTCACATAGCTGCTGAATGTACGTTCGTGCTGGTCGTCCTGCTTTTGCGCGGCCGTGTGTCGGGATCCATAAGAGTACATCTCTTATGAGTTCATCTCTGCTTCTCCAGCAATGTCCTGCATGTCTGGTTCGCCTAACTTGAATAGTTTTCGTGATAGGGGGCAGGTGGCCGTACAGTTGGTGTCTTGTGGGGTGATGCTGCCCCTGAACATATTGTGTTATAGTTTATGGAATTCTCCGGTTACTCCAGGTAGGAACCTGTTGAGGAAAGAACTGGAGTGTGGTCATGAGGAATCCAGGCGAAATGTATTGCTGGAATGACCAGGGTCACCAAGTTTGTGACCAGGATATGGACCTGAGTATGGTCCTTTTAGGGTTTTGAAATTTCTTCAAGGAATTATGGAGGGCCCATTGTGTTGAGAGGATAAAACATGCATCCATATTGTACCTTTATGCGCGCATGTCAAGATGGCTAACCATGCAAAGATAGTAAGAGAAATTTAGATAATAATTAGGCGGGCAAGTGTTACATAGAGAGAAGGTCACCCTTTAAGTAAGATTTTATTTGCTGTGTTTCAATTTTTTTTGTGTGTGCGTGTTTTCAGCCATTATTGTCCTTTGTAAATTATTTTGTAAAATATGTGTGAGGTTGATGGAGACGAACGTGAAGAAAATTCCACATGTGGAATTTTGAAAAATAATTAACGGATGAATGTTATATTTTGACCCTCGCCCCGGCCCAAAAATGCTATTCCAAGGTGATACACCGGAAGGAAGTGACACATTCCAATGGCCATTAATCAAAAGAGATCGTGTGGGCGGATTAAGGCTTATGATATGGGACAAGGTGAAGGTCCCATTGTGCCACTACAGTGATGCACCGGAAGAGAGTAACCTCTGAACTGAATGACAATTATTTCCACTAGATGACGATTAAACATTTGATTTCAAAGATCCAGTGGGCGACCATGTGGGCGTTGAATTATTATATAATTGAGTTGAGTTGGGTGCCAAAGCAGTTGCTAGTAGAATTCCAGACAGCTAGAGACCAGATGTGGTAGGGAAAGCCACACCCGATCGAGGGGGTCCTCGGAAACCCCCGATGGCGTTAGAGGTCCAGAGAAGATGCTGATAAGATGCCATAAAGAAAGCCAGCATCCAGCAGAGTGAGCCCTAGGCCTCCGGTTGAACATCAAATGAACAAGAAAGACACAACGTGACGGTCATAACAGTGGGGTCAAAATATGAAGTTTATGTTCGGTCTCCAGCACCCTCTCACTTGCAAACCTTGAACAACCCTTTCGAACCCTTGCAATAAAGTGAGAGGTAAAATATTGTTAAAGAAGTCTTCTTGCGTCCTTCATTCCTGTGTCTTCATTCTTGCGTCTTTATCGTTGTGTCGTTGTGTTGCTGCATGAATCAGAAGATGACAATATAACAAAAGTATTTCAATGGGTTTAGCTTGCATAGGCTTCAAATAATGATTATTAACTGATTTTTCAACTTATAAAAGAAAAAATCAAGTTGAACTTCAATAAGAAATTAAATGCTGTAAGAATTGTATATCATCATCATCATATTGCTCTAGTAGCACGGATATCCCTGACCCTCTCTCGCCACTCCTCCCTATCGTTCATTGCCCTAGGTAGGTCTTCAGGACAACATCCCGTATCCTCACATAGCTGCTGAATGTATGTTCGTGCTGGTCGTCCAGCTTTTGCACGGCCATGTGTGGGGGTCCATAAGAGTACATCTCTTATGAGTTCCTCCCTGCTTCTCCAGCAGTGTCCTGCATGTCTGGTTCGTCTAACTTGAATAGTTTTCGTGATAGAGGGCAGGTGTCCGTACAGTTGGTGCCTTGTGGGGTGTTGCCGCCAGGACTTGTTTAAGATTGCACGTAGCATTCTTGTGTAATTGCCATCTTATTCGGTCCAGTTAAACCGGAGTTGGGAGTAATTCCATCAGGACAAAAAAAAACATTCAACAGTGAACATTTAAATTTTCCTGGTAAAGAGCTTAATGTAACAATAATTTCTTTAAGAAAAAAAATCCTAATGTGACTGTTTTTTGTTTTTTCTTAAAGAAATATATATATATATATATATATATATATACACACACCTAAAAGATGGACAAAAAATAAGTATTGATACTCTTTTGAACCCATATTCATTTACTTAGCTGCGGCTGTAGAATACACCGACCCCCACCCCCATAACAAGTGTTCTGGATATGACACTAAACAATCTGATGGTGAGGTTCCAGTAATGCTGGAGCTTTGGGGAATGTGAAGCACGCTTTCATTCCCATCTCTCCCAGGTCCACTCTGGCCCAGAGTGGACCTGGGAGCTGATAGTGCCCTATCTATGGGTTAAATAGAACAAAACTTATGCTAAACTGAATTGTTTGAATTAGAACTGTTTCACTAAACTGAATAGCTTGAAATAGGAATTTTTTTGACAATTAAACTGTGTACTTACATTTAAACTGCATATTTATGCTAAACTGAATTGTTTGAAATGGAACTGTTTTTTACGTTAAAACTGTACTTATGCTAAACTGAATTGTTTATTATAGAACTATTTTGACATTTAAGTGTGTATAAACAAAATCTATACTTATACTGAATTGGTTGAATTAGAACTGTTTGACTACACTGAATAGCTTGAAATTGAAATGTTTTTGACCATTAAACTCTATATTTATGCGAAACTGAATTGTTTGAAATAGAACTGATTATTTGTATAAAAATAGATTTGGTATTAAATAACCGACAAAGGTTGATATGCTATAAATCCAACCAACCTCATTAGGTTGCAGCACAAGATCAATTAGTGAATATTAGAGAACAGATGGTTTGAATTTAGAGTTTTCCTTCTTCTAGACTAGTTTGCTAAGCAAAGCTAAAGAGTCCAATCTGCCCAACTAATAACTAGGGGAAGAACTGATGGATATATATCTTTCCCTAGGGATTAGTGTGAAATGAATCACAAGAAGCTTTGTTCAGGATTTGAATTCAAATCACACATTCTATTTCCCATGATGAAAACCATTATGCTTTGCATGTCTCTTTTTGAACCTCTAAAACTCATATTTCAGGATAAGCATTATTATATTGTACTCTATAAGCCTGATATTTTGTGCTGAGCAATATTTAAGTATGAACTGCCAGCCTGATATTTCAAATTGACCAATATTTTACTTGATGCTGTTAGACCAATATTTTTCGCTCAAAGTGATTATTGCCTGATACTAATAATAAAATTTTAATATCACTTGCATTCACAGCTTTTATTTTAATAGAATCATAGATTGACCCAGGAGCAAAAGTCATATTTAATACTTCATTGTGTTTGAAGGTTTTATTGTCAACTCAAGGGCCCGTAACTAAATGTTCAAAGGATTATTCTCCTCATGGTGTAATGGGTAACAAGCTGATTTCACTGGGCATTGTTATTGAGGAGTGAGTTCATGTAATATTCTCAGGTATATCCAAGAAATCTTGTCACTTGATCCTAATAATAAGATACACATTGCTCACAAAAGCTACTGACACTTATTTCTTGATTTCATTTTTTTCTTCTTATTGTTGGTCTCAAAAGAAAGATGTGCAGAGACTTTGCTCAGTTGATCGAGGAAAGGAGACACCATTTCATTGGTTCAGGGGCGGTTTTACTTAAGTCCAAAACTATTTAACGTTACTGTTTGAGTCTTGATCAAACCCTAAAATTTCAGATTTTCTTTTTCTTAGTGCAATATATCTCTTGCTAATGTATGAATAACTGTGCTGTTTCCAAATTTTGATTTGACCTGTCTCCTCTTTAGGGACAAATATAAAGTACCAAATAAGAATTAATCTATGTGGTAATGATCTTATTACCATAGATACTCTGAAATCAAATTGTAATAAAAGGAATAATAGTAATAACTTTCCCATTTCCTTCTACAATATCCTTGAATGTGTTAGTCTCACCCATGTTTTACTTGCAAATTGTAATTGAGTTCAACCTGAAATATTAGTCTTATGGGTTTAAAAAGAGGAATGCTTTGTGTAATGATTATCATCATAGGAAACTGAATCAGGAATATAAGTTTAAATTCTAGATGAGGCTGTTTGCATTTCACTTCACACTAATATCCCTGGGAAAGGCATGAATCCATCTATTCTCTTCCAAGCAAATGACAGACATACACCATCCAGTATATGGATGTGGTGGTACCATTACTTCATGGTTCAATCCTCACTTGCTACTTTATGCTTCTACACAAACTGAGCTATACATAGTTAATAACATTTTTATTCTATCCTGAGAAATGAAAAGAAAAGCAAGTTTAAAATTTTTGCACAGTACAGTAAAGATTTCATGCCTGGGATTTTCTTATAGAACTAAAACTGCCTTTAAAAAAAGCTACATCCAACAATATGTATTCCAAGCAAAGCAGAAAATGAATCCAAAATATAAATAATAAAAGCAGGAAAATTTTAATATATGAGTCAGTGACAGGCAAAAATCAATTACTCAAAAAGGGAAGTGTAAGCCAACTGTCCAGTGGAAACAATATGCTCAGTTTTATAGTAAATGAATGTAAAACAAACATCCTTCTACTGCCAGTTTAGTCTAAAAAATATTGCTTTTACAAAAGAAAAAAAATGTTATTTTATGTGTTGAAACCTTTAAAAATCTTTCTTTCATATTAATTTTTCCTGTGTTCCTTCACATATAAGGTAACCGAAGAAATGAATATTTTCTAACCATAATTGTCTTCAGAAAAGAGAAAACTTGGATTTCAAGTAAAGTCACAAAAAAATCCTTCCAGACCCAACAGATATAAATGTCTACATATGTTGCCTTCTGCAATAAAAAGTATTAATGACATTTAGTGAAACCTTTGTATAAGTATATCCCACTGGAGAAGGTGAAAGACATGTCTGGTGATCTTCAATCCATCTTCTGTATATGAGATTCTGAGATTTCTATAAAAACTTCAATATAAAAAGAGAAAACTATCATCATCATCATCATCATCATAATTATAGCAATATCTCCCGCCATGTTGAAACTCTTTTGCTGTTTAAAGACTTTTCCCATTTCCTTTCACAGTAACCTTGAATATGTTTGCCTCTGATATGTTTTACCCGCAAACTCCATCTTATCTCTACATCATCTATCAGGACATTTCCTACTATGCTTGTTATTTCTTGGGCAGTATTCTATTAATCTTCTCTTATCTGGTCTAGACTAAGCGGAAAAAGTCAACATGAGAATACAATGCTATTACATTCTTCCACTAACTCAAGTAAATTCACCTTATCTCGGAACTTGTTGTCAGACATCAACTCTCTGATCATAATTCTCAATCATGCTTTTTGTTTTGTATAATTTTTTAGCACCAAATTATGTTCTTGTTCTCCAGTTAAAAAGAAAGGTTTAGCAACTTCCTCACACAAATTTTAAGTTTTTTCTTGGATTCGTTTTTCTCTCTTTGCCAACTGCGTCTATGTTTTGCACCTAAACGACAGGGCATTTTTAGTATGACAATAAACTACATCTAGTAGTGGCAACCCAGTTCTGGAATTCTGAGAATTTTGTGACATAATTCTTTCATTGCTATTGTTTCCAAGTTCACTCAGATCAAGAGTGGAAGTAACTTTTAGAGTCCAATCAATAAGTCAAATAGTCTTGCTTGAAAATATGAGGTCAATAGGTCATATAGACTTGGTTGAAAATATATGTATTAGATCAAAATACTTGGAAGAATATAACTATGTGCAAATTATTTTTGTTAGAAATAGTTTCATGAATCTATAATTGTTTACAAAGGATTATTATTAATTACATGAAACCATATAATTCCTTGCAAAAAAGAATGTTTTAGCATTAAATAACTCAGCAGGTCTTGACATGTCATTAACACCTATGCTTTCAAGTATTTTGAATGTAAATATAGTTGTAAATCTGTGAACGGAACTCTGATTTTATTTACTGAAAATTGGTAACATTCCCTGAGATGTAGATTATTCTTTGTAACTTCACTTGTATCCATTTAAAGAAGGGTATTCTTGCACTAAAAAAAAAACACAGCTAAAAGTTAGAATGTGTTTACATCACTTCATTATTATCGCATATTTTGAATGAAATTTCTTCAATTCCTTTCTGAAAACTTCTCATCCAAGGAGATAATCATGTTAGGAAATGATTTTTAATCAAGGAAGGTAATCTTGTTAAGTTATCAAACAATATAGGTAATATTAACTTACTTATCCGTGCTAGCGGCACGACATGATGATGATGATGATAACACAATGTACATGCAGCAGTTGTAAAACAAGAATTTTCCAATTTTTTGAAAACTTTTCTTAATATTAGATGCTTATCGGCAATGATAGTCTAAGTTTTATGATGTGTAAACCAAATTTTTTCAGATGTTGATATCATCTTCAGCTAGGTAACTTCTTATCCTGCAAACTTCAATGGTTTTCTGACAAAAAGAAAAGTATCTTCCAATGAAAGTATACCTAATCCTATACATTTATTGGTACCTGAAGGTGCAGATTTGCACTCTTTAACTCTCTTTTCAGTGAATTTACTTTGATATAAAAATGAGGCTACAAGGAAGAAAAATAAAATTCATTTTCTTTTGAGTTACTTTAGGCTTCAATGAGCAATTACTTATACAATTACCTAGTTGTGAATCTACCCAAAAGTTTGAGAACTGTATAGAGTAAATGTGCTACTGACTTCTTTGTCAGCTACTTACCTGGCTCACAGGAGACTCTTGATAGAAATAGCGAAAACTGTTAGAATAAATAACATCCTTTTCATAGTTAAATTCCCAGAACATTTAGTTAGCACCTAATATACATACCTGTGCTCCTACTAATTCATACAATGTGCAAGGATTGAAATCACTTGCTAACAGTCTATAGAGAATACCTTTGCTAAATGCTACTGTAGGTTATCTACCCAGTTCAGGAATTTCACATGAAAAATCTGCCTGGAACAGAAGATAATGGAGCCTGCGACACTCGGGTGAAATGCTTATCACTTTCTGTTACGGTACTTTACTTTGAAATTCAAGAAGTTTTAGTTCAATTATATTTTCATCTATGTAGTATTTATGTATATGCTTTTATATGGAATATCATCATAATATTCAACAACTTTTTGAAATTATTATTTTTCAGTCAATATTTTTATATTCAAAATTGAACTCCCAGGAATATCATCCTAATGAGATATGGATCAACAGTTAATACTGACAAATTTGGACTTAAAATCTTTACTTATCTCCATAGAATTATACCTTTTTTTCTTTCTCAAATGTATCTCAATTGTTACATCATTTTGAAATAAATCTCTGTTTTAGAATCTATAATATTAATAAAATAAAACATGAATGTATGGGATTAAATGATCCACCTTAAAATCACCTCATGTGAGTAATGGACCATTCCATTTTGATTGTCAGAAAAAAGAATGAAAAGAACAAGCTAAATGTCAGAAAGAAAGAAAGAAACAAGAGACAGAGGAAGAGATGATGCTATACATCAGATGCTTATCAACTGCTTCATCAGAAAAGAAGGAAAGATCAAATGAAAAAAGAAAAGAAGAAAAGATATAGTTGTCTTAATTTCTGAGACAAAGCTTGATGATTTTTATCATCCAGGGTTTTTGAACCATTGTCTTCATCTTTATTGTTATATTAATATTGTTTCTGGTGAAGTGTCCTCCAGTCTTCATCTGGTATTTCTTGTCGAACTCGGGAGCCTACACAGAACTTCAACTATGGGGGTTACTTGCTCTGATTCCATTAACCATAACCTGGTACAAGTGTTAAGTATACCTGTACAGTTGGGATTGAGTCTGTAACCTCCAGTTGATTGTCACTTAGAAGCTTACGAATCCAGTGCCTATAACTGTTACACCATGTGTCTTGCCGGATACATGGCGTAACAATATCAGAATACTTAACACTTGTACCCAATTATGTTTAATGGAATCAGAGCTAGCAACCCTCATGGATTAGATAAAGGACATGGTTTGAAGTTCTGTGTTGGCTCTGAGTTCGACAAGAGACACCTGAAGAAGGCCAGAAGACACATCACCCAAAATGTTGTGAATATAACAATAAAGATGAAAACAATAGTCCAAAACCCTGAATGGGAAGATATAGAAAAAAAGAACTGAAAGATTGAGAGAGAGAGAGAGTGAGTGAGAGTGAAGTGTAAAAGAAAAAAGTAAACAATACTTATTGTCAAGACACATTTTGGAAGTTTTTTTTTTTTTTTAAATGACATTATATTTCATAAATAATAAAATCTTTTAAAAGTCAACCAATTATTCAGTTTTTATAAAATTTTCATTATTTATTTATTTTCAATCTCTGTCAAATGTAACTATTTTTAAAGTTATTTTGAAATCAATCTCTGTCTTAAAATCAATTTATAGAATAAGATGTAGAGGCATCTATTCAAATTCTATACCCTGTCATCACTTCAGATACGTAATGGACCATTCCATTTTGAATGTGAGAAAAGAAAAAGAAAACAAATGTAAGAAAGTCAGAAAGAGAGGAAGAAATAAGGAGAAGAAAGATTGGAAGAAATAACTCTACACATCCAATGCTTTTCAATTGAGTCAATAGTGAGGAAGGAAGGAAGAAAGGAAGGAAGGAAAAGAAAGAAAGGGAAGATAGAGAGATGAAGATGCAGAAAAGACAAAGAGAAAGACAGAGATAGAAAAGAGTGAAAGAAAGGAAGAAATAATGCTTATTTTGAAAATTTTTTTTTGTTTGCACACAGTTTGTCGGTAATCTCAAATTTGAATAAATTACATCTAGTTTGTTTACACACTAGAATTACATTTGTTTCTACACAGTTAAATGGTTTCATTAATTGCTATCTTACACAAATAATTCTATATAATATTAATCATTTATTTGCACCCAGTGAAGTTGTTACAAGTATTGCTATTAAACATTAATCATTCAATCCAACACTATTCATGTATTTGTACACAGTCAAATGGTTCCAAGAATTGCTATGTTATACCAATAATTCAGTTTAGGCACACAGTAAATGAGTTCTGAGAATCACTATTTAAGCCTTATAATTCTACTCAACCTGACTCATTTGTTTGAACACATTTAAATGATTGCAAGTATTGTTATGTATCGCTAACAATTCAATTAAACATTAATCATTTGTTTACACATAGTTTAAATGCCAAACTGTTGTATTTGACACATAGATAAGATTTTATCCAGGTGAGTGTGAATGTGGGAACAATGGCAATAAATAATTACTCCACATTCTCCAAAGCTCCAAGATGGGAGCTTCACCATTAGAGTGTTTGATGTCATATCAGGACACTCATTGGGGAATTTTCACCTCTCTACAGAGATGCAGTTGGGGTATTCAACAGATCCAGCTGACTGGGCCAGCCATTTGTAGAAGAATACTGAATAGGTATTTAGCAAGTTTACTTTAGTCTGACACAATGCCACAAAGATGAGGCACCTGTTTCAAATTTAATCCACTGCAATAGAATTATCAACAAGATTAGCTTGCTAACTACCTCTCTTCTGTGAAATGCTTATAAGCTAAATTAAGTCTGGAACAAAGCTATGGTTGAACAGCATCTATTTTCTAGCTACTGCTTGTAAATATTAAAATGAATGGTAAAAAAAGATTTCTTGACATTTAAACCCTTGATTTAATAAGCAATGCTTATTTTAGTTTAGTACAAGTATTTCAAAATTCAGTGAATATCATAGTGCCAATGGTCTTCAAAACAAGCCTGCTTACAATTGTTCCATTAGCAGCTAAAATTTTAAATTATAGACAAAGAAATGAATAGATAATGGATTTTAAATGCCATGTAAAGGAAAACATCTATCTCATTAACTTAGTATAGAAAACAGTTTGGCTTTTTATATAAAAGACAAAAAAAAGGAAACATAGTAGTAATTTATTAAATGTTTTGCTTAGATGTGCCACAAAGCCGAATGAATGGGCATCCAATGAGACTCGAACTCACTCTTGTAGGTTTGCTAGTCAAGCCTGCTCACCATGACACTAACCAAGAGGCCCAAGATGCCAGTATGTTGTGATAGTTATTGTCAAAGGAAATAGACTGAGTAACACAAGTTCAAATCCTTGATAAGGTTGTTTGAACTTCATTTCATTTTGCTATGGTTAAAGAGTATGACTCCTTACCCTTCATCGGGTAACCAGTCTAGGAGAAATTGAATTATGAATTTAAACCAGCTGTATTCCAGTGAGAAATTGTGTCACATCTTAACAGTGGTGGAGTGTTCTGAGAACAGACAAAAGAATAAATATATTATGGCTGTTTCACATTAAAAGTCATATCAGGTGAACTTCAAATGGAGATTTCTCATTGGAAATGGAACTGGGAAAATGAGAACTCTCGCTAGAAGTAATTGGCAAGTGATAAAGATGCATCTGATTGACCGGCATGATAAAAGAAGTCTTCGCATTTTAGAAAGACAATTACTAGATGTGATTAGCACTCCTAATGTCAAGATGTTGGACTAATTGGTAAACTCAAGGGAGGAGTGTTCTAATCAGGCAAGAGTAAAATTATCTTTCACCAGTGATAATGTTTTATTTTCTTTTATCTTTTCATGAGTTCCCCTCCTGCTTTTATTGTTACAGAAATTTTTTAAAGCTAAATTCTTTTCTGACACCTGAAGGTGTTAGACTAACTCTAACAAGAGAATCAGAATTCTTTTAGAAAAGAAAAGACTAAATCCTGAAATGTTTGAATTGAAAACTAATGCTGAATTATATCCATCTATAAATAAATACTTACAGTGATATATAATACAAATGCCTTATTTCTATCAAACACTTTTATATCTATAACACATACACACATACACACACATATATATATATGATAAAAAAGAAATGCCATTTAAAAATGCATGAAAAATTCCTCAGTGGTATCATAGCATAGCATAATTAAATTTAATACCTAGAATATTCAAATTATGAACTCTTGAAGTTTTTTACTCAAATTCTGATGTGGATCACATAGTTGTCATATGGAAATATGATAAAAAGTGGATATAAGCTATATATACACTAACAGAAGAACACAGCTTTGCCCAGGATAAAAATGATATACAAAAGTATATTTTGATAAAGAACATTATTTCTTTTTTTCCATGTACATAAGCCCTAGTCCATTAATATTTCCCTTGTCTACTCAAAAGTTATGCAGACTCAAGCAGATGACAATTTCATTCACTTTCGGCACAAACTATGCTTTCCTGATCAATTTTAAACTAAAATGTTCTGAGCTCCTCCAAAATCTGTTTTAAAAAAATCTCTACAAATCTTTTCCTGCTGAATCCCTCCTCTCACAGATACCTGCTTAAAACACTCCTTGAGATGAAGCAAGTCCAAATGCAAACTTTCATCACAATTCACATATTAACAGACGAGTCTGTTGTTAGAATGTTGTTATTTTTTATTACTCTTTCTCTCAAGTGTTCCTGGAATTCCAACAGAAAAGGAACTTCAGAGAATAATATTTTTTTCTTTTCTGGATGTTATGAGATCTCCATGATTAGTTTTAACCTATAAGTGTATAGGTTTTTATATAAGAATCAAGTTATTCAGTACTTTTCTTTTAAAATAGATGCTACACAAAAGTCTTCCAAATTTCAACTAAACCATAGTCTACAATTTCTCTATATAATTTCAACTAAACCATAGTCTGCAATTTCTCTATATAATAGCACAAAAATATTCACACACCCATGGATCAAATGCTATATATGATATTATAGAAGTGTATGTGTCAAAAATAGATACATATTTGAATACCTACTTAAAAATTTAAAATATCTTTTAAAATTTATACCCAACGCAAATAAAGTTGTACCAGATAAAGGTTGGATAATTTAATAGTATAAAACATTTACCTTTGCTGATATTTACAGATAGATTTTCAAAGAACCATCTTGTCTACAGGGTGCTCAGGCAAAATTAGGAATATTCTAGCATAATAATAAATGACTCTTTTTTAAAGCAAGGTTAATTCTAATTAAAAAAATTACCAAAAAATAAGAAGATAATACCAAGAAGTAAATTTAGTCAATATGGTAACCATTCTTTTTCAGTTATTGTATCAACATGCCTTTGAAATGATTCGCATGCCTTCAAAATAAATTTGTCAGACATTTTATTTCATTCCCTCTCAAGAGCAGTCTTAAATGAATCGATATTTGGATGGGAAGTTGCATTATTTTGTTTTCTAAAATGACCCATATAGCGTAATCAAGGGATTTAAGGTCTGGTCTTGATGGAGGCCATAAAGAAACTCCAATTATTTTGGAAACTTTTATTGGCTTGGTTTTGGCATAAAGCAAATTATAAATTCTTTGTCATTTCTTTTCTTGCTCACTCATATTGGGCTAAATTTAATGAAAAAGTGCTTGAATAATAGAGGTAATAATGAAAATTTAGATTTATCATGTTTTTTATTAAATTGGACAATTCAGACTAAAAAAACATTTTAAAAATTATTCCATATTTTGCTTTCACACTCTGCAGTTTCATAGGATTTTTGTCTAAAATTTTTCAGCTTTAAAATATCTTCAAAAGCATTCTTAAAAATTCTTGTTACATACACAATTTATTGTAATTGTCATAGGAAATGGAATTGGCAATCCAAGTTAAAATCTTGGACAAGGCTGTTTGCATTTCACTTCACACAAATGGCCTTGAAAAAGGTACACATTTTTCTATTTTCCCCCCATTAATGGGTAAATAATTGGGCAGACTGGGGCTTTTACCCTTGGTTAAGCAACTATTTCAGAAGGAAAACTCAAATTCAAACCAGCTTTACATGCTTAAAAACTGATCTTGACAAAGGGGTTGGTTATATACATACAAAAAAATAGAACAATAGTATCAAATAGATTGGATAATAACACAAATAAAAATTTTTTTCAGTTGTCATATAATATCCCTTCAAAATTCTTCATTTTACTATGCATTCACATAAGATCATCACATATATGAGAAATAGAACAACAGTATCAATATCTTTTTCAGTTTAAAAAAATGTTTGTAAGATGAAGAGCCAAATATTATAATGGATATGAAGCAGTTTTTATACCAACATCAGGTTTTCAATTATACATATATATATATATATATATATATATATATATATGTGTGTGTGTGTGTGTGTGTGTGTGTGTGTGTGTGTGTGTGTGTGTGTGTGTGTGTGTACAAAAAAATTTCAATGACATATATATCTGAGCTTATGCATCCATGTATATGTGTGAATGCAAATATATGTAGATATATACAGATATACATATATATATATATATATATATATATATATATATATATATATATATATATATATATATATATATATATATATAATAGAAATATGTGGAAAGTTGGATAAATCAAACACTTTACTCAGATTTAGATGTGTGATATTTTTTTCGGGCTTTATTTCATCTTGAAATAAGGCCCGAATGAAATATCACACATCTAAATCTGAGTTAAGTGTTTGATTTATCCGACTTTCAATGTATTTCTATCATACAGTCAGATTCACTGCAAATCTATATTTTATATATATATATATATATATATATATATATATATATATAGAGAGAGAGAGAGAGAGAGAGAGAGAGAAATAGAAAGAGAGAGAAAATAGATTACAACAGAGAAAGAGAAAGAGAGACAAGCAGACAGATAGATTGCCATAGATATCAGTAGATATATTAATATGCTGGCTGCAATCAAAGGAAATTGGCAATTGACAATTTCAATGATTAAAGTACATGGGAATTCCATGGGTTGTATGGAAAATATCCATCCAGTTTAAATGTTATGAGTGACCATTCTTCACATCCTATGCAGGTTTTTTTTGGCAGGGCATCATATCACCCACGTCCATCATTTCCCTATAGACCAGATTTATCCACCAAGTTAGGCATATTTCAGGTCATTTATGAGATTGGTTTGAATGGGATGAGCCAACTATGTCATTTTCAAAAATAAAAGGGATGTTAAGTTTAGTATGTGAGATACTTAGAGGAATATTTGGAAGTAGACAAAAGCACCCTGGCTATTTCTAGAAAGAGTATGTATATATATATATATATATATATATATATATATATATATATATATATATACATATATATATATATATATATATATATATATATACAGATGTATGTTTATGTTTAACCAATATGCATCTACAGATATATTATCATTAAAGGTGTCTTGATTTGGCATTAAACTGCATATGTTGGTGAGGCTTCATTTCTAGAACATTAGGGAGTGTGAAGTCACCCTCCATTGCCATTACTCCTTGGGCCACTCTGAGCTGGACAAGTTAAACCTGTTTGGGTCTTATCTATTGACAAAAATAATCTGTTTGTGAAAATAAAGTTTTTCCAGTCAAAAATAATTATGAAGGTACATTTTTGTATATTATGTAACTGAAGACCCTAATAGTTAAACTGACCTTAGCATAAAATAACTCAATAAGAGTTGATATTATTTAAAACCAACCAACCAACCAATCAATGAAGTTAAATTCAAAATATGGATTTATTAAATTTTTAAAATCCCAATTATCTAATTTTTAAATATTTTTAATGAATAGTTAGGTTTTGTTCAGTAATTTCAGTCATGATGATGAGGTAAATAGCAAAAATTTATTTTCAAATGGTCCTTGGATTCTAATTATGATTTTTTATTTAAAAGATTTTGTTGATTTTGATAAATGATGTTAGCCATTTTCTTAAAATAAAGGATTCATTGCTTTGAGATGCTGTTTCCTACTGTAGCAGTCTTTTTATTTATTTCCATGAAATTTTTTGGGTGATTCCATTTTGTTTTTTGAGGTCCCATACATATTCAACACAGGCTGTACTGTGTGTGTATTCTCTATCAGTGATTGACAGTTTATGGAAATAGTTCATTTGTTTCCAGAATCGTTTTGTTGCTTCAGTGTAAACTTTTTATTTGATTTTCCATAAATTTATGGTGGCTTGTTTGATAACATTTTGCTGGGGGCACTTACAAACCACAGAGCACTGAGACTTTGATCTACAGTTACAAGTAGGAGCTATTGGCATATGTATAGTACTGAGGATTTTTTAGTCATGTTTTCCATGCAACTATAACTAACTGTTGAATATTTCATGGAATTTGTTTGATCATGGGAAATATCTGTTTATCAATTTGATCTTGATGTTTTTATTGCATGGTGGATTGAACCAATTGTTTTCCAGTTGGTTTTCTTTATTCTATTGAGGTTAAATGTTTGTGTCATTGAGGATCTACTTTTTTGGAGCTGTTTCATTTTCTTCTTTTGTATTGTTAAAAAGGTCTGGAGAGTGTGGAGTCACCAATCGTTATTATTCTCTGGTCCAATCTGACACATGCTAGTATCTGTTTGGTAGTACCTGACTCTTAATCTAAAAGAGCTAAGGGTTGGGTTTATTGACCAGAGCTAAGATTGTAATATTATGGCTCTATGATAGTACATTATGAACATAAGAAAAAAGTCATGATACAATGAATGAGTAGCCATCTCGTTTATTGTTCTAAACTGCAGGGACGGAAGTACCTATTATTATCTTTATTTTCTGCGGGTGCAGAACTCATACTTTTGCGGAGGTGCCTGTTGTGTAATAGTTATCGTTGTAGGAAATGGACGCGGCGATACGAGCTCAAACCCTGGATGAGACTGATTGGATTTCACATAGCACTAATACCCTTGGGAAAGGTATGAATCCAATTATTCTCCTTCCAGCTATGAGTAAATTGTAGGACAGACTAGGTTCTTCAGCCTTGGTGAGGCAACTGGTCTAAGAGAAGGAAAACTCTGAATTCAAACCTGTTAAACTCTGCTTAAAAATTGACCTTGTGTCATATCCTGCCTGAGCAGAGGGGTTGGTAAATAAATAACTCATACTATGACATCCCTCTTTTTCCCAAAACAACAAAAATAAGTAATACATCAAAGAACCAAGACATATTTTGAACATAGCCTGATGGTTTGATTAGGAACTGTTCTCATCATAATTGAACTTTCTAGGTGGTCTTATTACACAACTGGATCTGGAGGTTTTTGAGTTCCATGATGAGTGTAAGGTGTCTTCTGGGGTGTATCTGGAACAGGTCTGCCCTTGGTTGTGGTGGTGCTAGTTTGTTCCATAGGTGAGTGGTTTGTGGTTGTACCCACAGCTGATTCTCCATTGGATTCTGGGGATATCGCGGGTGTGGATGCAGATGCCTCTGGGTTCAGCATTGCTGCGGACTTATCTTCCCTCAGATGCTTATGGTTTCTGCTAAGTGACTTTCCGCATGAAGTGTGCTCTATATATGATCTGGGTTCAACACATCTCTGTGTAACAACTGCCAGGAACCATTTACTTGAATCCGGATCATATACTCAAACATGTGGCCCTTCTAGTATGTTTGGGAGGTCTCGGATATGCCGGTCATGTTAAGACTTTTGGTATGACTGCCTTTGATACAGGCAGGTGACTATTTTTTCTTTTTGACTTGCATTGTTGGGGAACTTTACTGGTAAGTTGTACAGAAGTTCGCCAGGAGATGGAATTACATAGTCAATAAGAGTGGACCATAAGCATAGCAACACCATATCTAAGTCAAGGTTACTTGAGGTAGCCTTTTGCATAGCAGATTTTATGGCTTGTACACAGCACTCTGCTAGACCATTTGATTGAGGGTATCTAGGAGATGATTGTGAGTGTTCAAATCCCCATTCCCTTGAAAATTGCTTGAACAGGATAGAACTATAGTGAGGACTGATCAAACCCTCTGGGATTCCTTATTCTACTTGGTGAGGTTGATTATCTCCTGGCTGTCTAAGTCCTTCAATTTTCTCATTAGGGGATATTTTGAATAGTAGTCAACCACCAGCATGTAATGCAATCTGCCGAACTGAAACAAATCTGTGGCTACTATTTGCCATGGTCTCACTGAAATTTTAAGGATTCTGCACATTGGGCTTTCTGTTGTTCTTGACAGATAACACATCCTTCCACAATTTTGTCGATATTCTGATTAATATTGTCCAAGAAAACGCAGCTTTTGGCTCGCAACTTACATTTTTCGTTTCCCTGATGACCATAATGGATTTTTTGTAATATTTCTGTCTGCGTCACCTTAGGTATAATTATGCGACCACTTTTCATTAAGATAGCATTTACAATGGCCAGCTCGTCCTGATATGACCAATATGGCAGCGAGTTTTTGTTGATTTTTCTGAATGTGTTGGGCCAGCCTTGCAGGCTGTTTTCCCTAAGTTCGTAAAGTATGGGGTCAGCTTTCGTTGCCTGATGTATTTTTGTCAACTTTTCTGTGGAAAATTGAATAAAATACACTTTTACATTGAGGTTTTTCTCCCCTTTGGTTTTCTTGTTTGGTAACCTGGAGAATTCGTCTGCCAGGGTCATCTCTTTACATGGACGGTAGATGATGCTCAGGTCATATTCTTGTAGGCGTAGCAACATATGTTGCAAACAAGGTGGAGCTGCAATCAAATTCTTTAGGCTGATCATTTCTAATGGCTTGTGATCACTTTCCACTTTGAATTTACACCCATATGAGTATGTCCTGAATCGTTCACAGCCAAAAACGACAGCTAGAAGCTCTCACTCCATATTTGCATATCTTTGTTCCATTTCTGTTCGTGATTTGGAAGTAAATGCAATTGGTTTTCCTTCTTGTAGGAGAACTGCGCCTAGACCTTTGTTCGATGTGTCCACAAGTAGATTCGTTTCTTTTGATGGGTTAAAGTTGGTGAGGGACATTTCCTTTCAAATCAAGTCTTTGATTTTTTTAAGTGCTTTCTGGTGACTGGCAGTCCATTGGTATTCAGATTCTTTCTTTAGTAGATCTCTCATGGGTGCAGTCAGATCAGATAGATGCGGAATGAAGGGTGCTAACACCTTTTGCAAATCAGTGATGTTGGTAGAGCTGGGCAGTTGCTTTATCGCTTCCACCTTACTTGGATCTGGTCTTATACTATTCATATCGTTGATAGCACCAAAAATGTGTTTGTTTTTTTATCTATCACGCATTTTTCGCTGTTAAAATACAACCCTTCAGTTCGCGCTATTCTTATTAGATTGTGCAGGTTGCTATCATGCTCTCCTTTCATCTTCCCATAGACAATGACATTGTCAATCAATCCAATTGTACCAGGACATTTCTCTTGTATCATGTCCATTCTTTGCATGAAGACATCCTGGGGCATCACCAGACCAAACGGCATTCTACGAAAACAGAATCTCCCAAATGGTGAGTGAAAAGTCGTCAATAGTTGTGATTCTTCGTCAAGCGGTATGGACCAATATCCATTTTTGGCATCTAATTTTGAAAAGTGTTGAGCACCTGGCAGCTTTTGTGCTAGCTCCTCCATTGTGGGGGGCTTATAATGGCATCTCATGATCACGCAGTTCAGATCCTTTGGGTCTTGACAAAGGCAAAGTTTTCCATTCTTCTTTCGAATGTACGCTATGCTGCTGACCCATTCGGTAGGCTCGCTAGCTTTTCTAATAATGCCTTGGGATTCCCTGGTCTTCAATTCCTCTTCGATTTCATCCCTCAGATGTATGGGATATTTCCTGGGTGCATGGATCATTGGGTGATGATCGTGCTTTAGGACTATGTGATAGTCACTTTTGCGATCGAACTGATTTGGGTATGAGTTTGTTAACTCGACGATAGAGTTAATTGGACCTTTGCCTTCTTCAATTGTGCAGTCGAGGCTTATTAGCTCCAGGTTTCTGAGTGAGGGTAGTCCTATTATTGTGGGTCCCTCTGTTGTCACAACGAAAAACTTGTGTGGTCCATTTACCTTTATGTGGACACTGTATGTACACTGAACCATGCTGCACTATACTTGAGCCGTTGGATGCTGTTTGTATTGTGAGCTCCTTTTTTGTAGAGCCTGGGATCGGCTGTCCTAGGTCATGTACGTTATCTGGAAACATCCTACGGAAGGTTCGTAGAGGAAGCACATTGCCTTCTGCACCTGTGTCAACTTTTGCCTTTAATATGTGGGTGCTTGGTCTATCAGGAAGCCTTATTTGCAGTTCTGTGAAGATTTCGGTTCGATTGTCTATTTGCTGCTGAACTGCATCAAACGTCAACTGTTCAAACTCTCTGAATAACCTGCTGGGCTCTCTTGTGTCTGAGTTCGTCGCACAGATTCAATTGTTGCGCTTTTTATTCTGAATCTCGTGCGTTTGTTCAGGATTGTCTGTCGTACGTGCTCGGGCGACTCTTTTCTTGTTTTCATTTTTGTTGGTGCACATCTTTGCCCAATGATTCTTTTGTCCACAAGCCGAACATGTGGTACCCCAGGCTGGGCATTTTCCTTTCTGATAGCCGTGTGTGTTTCCACATCGTTTACAGTGATTCTGTTTTATTGTATTTATCTCCTGACTATCTCCTCCCTGAATTTCGGCTATTTGCTTCATATGATTAAGGGACGCATAAAGCCTCTTGAAGTGTCAGCTCTATGCCTTTGGATAGCAAAAGCTTCTGTAATTCAGGGTGTCTTGTACCGGTAATAAACTGTTCTATGAGCCATTTTACAGTTTCCTGGTTGTCTCTAAATTTGCATTTTTTGCCCTGTAATTTGCACCAAGCAACGAAATCGTCAATGTTTTGTGTTCTTCTGCTTATATTCACGCAGATAAAATCGGGCAATATGGAAATTGACTTGAGGTTCGAGTCGCTTCTCAAATTTACGCCAAATAATTTCTGGGTTTGCTTGGCTGGAATCGTTCTCAAACGTCCAGGCATTGTATCTTCTGGATCTTTCCTTGCCAGCTAATAGCAGAATGTGGTCTACCTGTTTCTTGGTTAGGAAGTTTTTAACAGAGAAATACAGTTTACATCACTGTTTGAAAAATCTGAACGAATCGACCAAGTTCTCCGAGTCCTAATACATGACTGGTTCACATGCTTTTTTTTTTCATTATCTTGCTTTAAATATCGGGCAATGAAGTAAATAAACAAATTAGGCGTACTTACTTCAGACTTCTATTCCGTAGTGAGTTTCGGCGATTTCTTGTTACTCTTTTTTTTTCAATATGGCACTCGTGTGTTTCCTACGTGCATTCCGAAAAATGGAGACTGACCTTTAGGAGAACTTTTCTTTCTTATTTATAGTTTTCATCCATGCACTATGTTTGTGGGCTTCTTTGTTAATCCCACTGCTGCCACCATGTAATATTATGGCTCTATGATAGTCAGTACATTATGAATAAAATAAAAACAAGTCATGATACAATGAGTGAGTAGCAATGTTGGCTATCTCTTTTATTGTTCTAAACTGTTAGGACAGAAGGTACTTATTATTATCTTCATTTTCTGAGGGTGCATCTTGTGGGGAATAACTCATACTATGATAAAGATGATGATGAAGAGGAATCCTGACAGAATTTAAGTACATTTGGCTTCTGCCTCTTGGGAAGCTTGCTTATTTTGCTGCCTTGAGTCACAATTTGACCTTGTGGGTAATCAAATACTGCTATTTGGATCCTATCAAAGGGTCAAATAGATCTATTTTGAAGTTTAGAAGAAATATCAATGCTGGTTAATTTAACATTCTTTTTCATTGGTTGGTAAATTTCTTCTTCAAGATAGAATGTTATAAGAAATCTATTTGTTCTAAATTTGTTTTAGTGTTTATTCTAACTCCTACGCATTTGAAAATTATGATATTTTTTATTACATAATCTTTTAATGGTGAAGATGTTTTAAAATTATCTTTATTTCAAGATTATCCTTTAACATTAAACGCAATCGAATGAAAGACAAGATAAACTCATTTGTACATGCCAGAACATTTAACATTTTATATACTTAATATACATGCAAGTGGCATTAAAAGGAAAGAATATACAAAAGTTTCCCAACAGCTAAAACTATACACATATTGTTCCATTAATATGGAGTATGGGGAAGATGTACAAAATAGAAAAAGATTGTTGGCAAGGGAATGTAAGTGAAGCATGTGGCTATGCCATTCCCTGGCAGAAGTCACAACAGTCCAAAGACCAAAGACAAAAAGGCGTAGATTGGTTTCTGAAACTGTGATGTTATTCCCAATGAGGCCCATGTTATACATGTAAGTTCTCTTAGGGAGATAGGTATTTATTGTGTCACTACAGTCCAAGGAATTTCTTTTTAGGATCTACATCTATCATCTTAGTATAAGTCTATGTTTTTTAGATAGAATTAATAATTCTTCTCCATCATAAGTGTGCCTTTCCTTTTCTTTTAATGAAATTACAGATATTTTTTGCAATGTTTAAAAGAGAATAATCTTACAATGTATTCAGCTCAATTCTACATATTAGGACCACTCAGCTATAAGGGTGAAGACTCCTTGGTGTGATGGCTGAACTACGAGGTAGAAGTTTGTGAGTTCAAACTTCAGTCCCATTTTCAGACTGAAACCCTTTGGAAAGATATGAGCTCTCTTATCTCCTCAATCTATTGGTTAAATAGTACTATTACTGTTCTTTTACAAGGATGCTTGAATTTTTGCTTGTTCACCAATACTGAATAGCTTGGTTGCAGGTTAGTATCTATGTTTATGTGAAATAATATAAAATGCATAAATTCATTTGATAAAAAAGGAAAAAGCAGAAATATGAATATATCAATATTTTGTAAGATTTACTGATCCTCCAACTACCATGAAATGTGACCACAAATGATGATCTTCCTGCATTTGTGTTTGGTAAGGACTATGTTGTTGACTAAGTAATATAATACTTCATAAAAATAAACTTGCTAGTATGCCTTTCCTTATCCGTGATATTCTAAAATGAAATAGTAGTGATTTTCTTATCATTGATGTTTACATTTTCTCAGTAAAAAGATTCTGCAATGTTTATATACAGTAATGTTGTACAAGATACAGTATGTAACACTTTTGACAGAACATCTAAATGCCATATTCTGGTCCTTGAAAAAAATGACAGGAAATAATTCAGCAATTCAACAATAATCTTATTTAAGGGAGGGCTTGCTTATCTATACTTGATTTATCCAATAGTGTCATCTCACCAAATACAGATCACCACAGAAGCCTATGCTTTTTAACCACAACTGAGTTTGAGGCACCTGTGTTTGTAAAAATAACATTCGTTTAGGAAGCAGCTTCTGACCATTCATTGAACTTGCCAGGCAGATGTAGCACAAAAGATGTCATGTGTCAGAACAACAGATTTTTCTACAAATCAGAATTCTACTAGACCAGCTAAAAAGATCTTCACAGGGACTCTTTTTCAGGCAAAAATGACTTGATTGAAAAGTCAGTTTTGTTTTGCTTTTTGTGTGTCTTTCTATATCAGGAATTTGGTTTCAATGGAAGTCCAATTTGCTTTTATTAGTTTTAACTACACTTGCCTTTCGGTGAAATTCTGGTTTTGGTTTCTTTGTTTAATAGTATATCAATCTTCATAGATTATTTAGTGCCAAATCCATCCTTGTTGATGCTTTCTAGTAGTAGTTATATTTAATGCATAGCTGAGGGTGGGTGAATTATGGTAATAAAACAACCCAATTTGATATACATGCTTTCAGTATGCAGGAAAGATTTCAGAATTACCAAATTGTTCTTAGAGGAGAATGCCATCTACCAATGTTCACTTAGAGCAATTTTAATTGAAACTGTTTTTTAAAGAACAAGTATGTTTCATTTTATCAGTCCTCAGGGGATCTAGATAAGATAAACTCATCCTCTGGAAAGATATTATTTGAGGTATGTTAAATGCTACCTAATCCTAACTTAGATTTTTACACTCTATTTATGATATTGGGCACACTTTATGAATTTAGCTGACTATATCATCAAGGTATTGGTTTGTATATATACATATATATATGTATATAAATAAAATATTAATGATTATAATAATAATAACTCTCATAATTTATGAATATATATATATATATATATATAATCATTTAATACTTATTATCATTAGAGATGCACTACCTTAACATAAATAAAGCATTTGGAGAAAAATTTAGATGAGAAATTCAGAAAAGTGCTGCATGCTATTTTGAACAAATCTCGGAAACAGCATCCCATTAAACCGCAGTTGTATAGTTACTTACCTCCCATTATATGAACTATACAAAGTATCAGAAACTGATAACAGAAGAATGGAGCACCACCGTGACAAAAATTATTCAAACAACACATTACATGTTTTGAATGCTAAGTTTTTCCTTCTATGAAGACTGTAGTGCTGCCCCTGCCTTATTATTTATCCAAAGTTTTAACTTGACTTATGGTGCCCATTTCTAACAATGTTGATTATTACATCACAAACATCTCCTAAGACTTTAAACAACCAAGGGCAGATAATCAAATATTTTTCACCACAACAATAGTTTCTTTTTTGAAAAATAGCTTCTCTAGGCATAGTCAAGGATAATTAGTGTTAGACTCTCTGTGTTCCAGGCACAAACTTATAAACTATCTCTTTAGACTAGTAAAAAAATGGATTATAAATTCTTAGTAATAAGTTAGTTAGGATTTTTTAAAGATAGCACATGTGAAATAAAAATTAGCTGTGAAATCACAGAGAAAGATTTAGGCATCGTGTAATTGTTAAAATGTTATGAATCAACGGAACATTTTAGCAGTCTATAAAGCAAGCAACTAATGCCTATATATTTTGACTTTTGTTTTAGTGTACATTGCTTATATTAGCAATTGACCAAATGAAATAAGGTTTAATCTTAAAGGTGGTCGATTTAATATATTTCTGACGAGATGGAGCAAACAGTGCTTGGCACATATTTTGGTTTTTGGTTTAGTGTATAAAAATAAAAAGTATAATAAAAAAGTCAAAGCAAAAATTGATAATTCATTACAGAATAGCAAGTGTTTATTATGTGGATACAGAGATCATCATCATCATTAAGTCAAGCTGCTAGCTTAGATTTTCCTGACTCTCTCTCTCCCTCCCTCTCTCTCCATTCGTCCCTATCATCCATCACTCTCGGTAGGTCCTCTAAACTACATCCTGTGTCTCTGCAGAGTTGTTGTTGGTAACGTTTTGTTGGTTGACACATCCAAGTGAAAGGGTCCATAGAAGAACCTCACTTTGCTTCTCCAGTGGTTTTACACATGTCTTGTTCATGTTATTTGGATGGTTTTAGAGATGGGAGGTAAGTGGCTGTACAGCTGTGGTTTTGGGGGTGCTGCTTCCCGGATTTGTTCAAAGTTGCTCATAGCATTCTTGTGCAGTTCCTGTCAGACTTTTTCTCTAATCTTTTTATCAGCATCTATGTGGTGCATCCCTACAGTAGTATAGACACAACAGCTGTTTGGAAGAAATTTCATTTTATTTGATAGATCAAACTTCCATATGATAGTGGCATACCCAATTGATAGCATTCCATGCCTATGGTAAGGTGCATATTGACATTACTTTTAGTTTATCAGACATTGCTGCTGAGGTACATGAACTTGTCCACAAATTTTAGAGAACCACCATTTAGAGTGGAAATGGCTTCTTCTCGATTAAAATACGAATATTCCATTTTACCCACATTCACATGGAGGCTAATGCCTCCTGCAGCCTGCTCTAGACTATGCAGCAGGTATTCAGTTTTGGTAGGTGTATTTGCTTGAAATGCTATGTCATTTGCATAGTCTGTACCTGTAATAGTTACTGCAAGATATTGTTTGCCCCTTGACTTTTTTAGCATTTTCTTTTATCAGATCTATTGACATTCAAAGTATATAGTCTAGTCCGAGATAAAACAGTTAATCTCATTATAAGTGAAGGCAGTAAAATGGGACAAAAGGAATATAAGAATAGACATGACTGGTCAGCAAAGGTGATTCACTGAGAATGAAATCCTGGCCAGATGACCTGACTTAGTCTTATTTAACTAGCAGAAAAGAACTTTTCATCTTTGCTATTTCAGCAAATTTTTGAGTGAAAAGGAAAGAAAATGAAATACTGGTAGTAAAGGTCATACAGTATTAAACTGCTCTGGCTTCTATGATTGGTAATGAAATAATTAAAGTTGTTGGCCAGTTTGTTGTTGGTTGATTGATTTTATGGGTAGTCAACCCTTCTTGGGTTATTTTATGCAGATGTCAGTTACAGGGTGTCTCAAAATAGATTCAATCCACAAATATGATAGTGATTTATTACAGAGACAAGCGCAATGGTGGTCATTTGGAACACGTCCAGTAAAAAATGCTTTCTTTGAGCTAGTGACATAAAATCAATTTCTTTAACTGTTATTATGTCAGCTTCTAGGACATGCAATCTTTTTTTGAGTTTCTTGTCTCAGTCATAAATCATTATCATTGCATCTGTTTTGAAACAGTTTTGGATGATTTTGTCTCCTAATAAATAGTGATGCAAAATATTTTTTCCTTTCTTGTCCAAGCCATTTTGATCAAGGATTAATAGTTGCTATAGTATAATATTTTCAAATCTGAAACAGAAAGAACACAACATTATTATTAGTAGAGTTATTAGCAGTCACATGGGTCCCATGTATATTGAGACACTCTATATAATCTCCTTTTATATAATAATGTATCCTCAAAGTCATTCTTAAATGATAAACAACATTATCCTAAACAGATCTGCTTGACATTATTTCTAATCCTGACAGCTACTGTCTCTCCATTCAGAATGAACCTGGGAGTGATGACAATTTAGGGGTGACTTTATGCTTTACAAAACTCCAGAACTGAAACCTCACTGCAGTTTAGTGGCATAGCCACAATACTCTTTATAGAAGAGCTCTTACCTCTCTGCAGGAGATGCAATTTGTGTATTCTGGGCTTTGCTGAAAGGGTAAAGAATTGGAATCTCTGCCCAAGATGATGTCAGGCATAAAATTTGTTTTAAAAGAGCCAACTAGGGTGAACTGCTTGTCATCTCATGGATTGATATAATTGAGCTTTTGAAGAGTTCAAAGATGTGGTCAAACTTCGTTCATGGTAAATTTCTTGAGATTTAAGTAGCAGTTGGGCTTATGTTAAATAAAACGTTAAGGTGTAACTTCACAGCAATTCAGAACTAAAAACAGGTGTTTCTTTTTGATCTCATACAGCTTTAGTTAAAAAGCTATAATGGAATTCAGTATTTTCAATGAAGATAATATAATATTAAAAGAATAAAAGCAAAAGCCCTAAAACGAAACCCCCAATAATGTGTTTCAAACAAAAATAAAACCTTAGCTGCCAGCAAAAATTAGCACAGGAATATCTGCAGCTAGTTTTTATACAAGAAGCAACACTGAGCACCATTGCTTTAGAATAAGAGCATTAGCATTATCCGATTATTACAATGTTTTCTTTTATACTGCTGACAGAGAAACCAAAATATAATTATGCAAATGATTAGTTTTATAATTTTTTTTCTATTAGGTTTTCTTTTGATGGTGATGCCTTTTAGGATGACATTCCTTTTTTCAGTTATCTGTTGATTTTTTATTTTGTATTTCTTTGATTATTTTCATTTTCTATTTTATTCTTTTATTTCTGTCTGTCTTTGACTCATTCTTGGAATTTTAAAAATCTTTCTTTTTTTTTCTCTATTTTTTATTTTTTTCGTTTTTCTTTCTTTCTTTTGATTCTAATTTTTTTCTGTTTTTTCTTTGATTACTTTTTCCATTATTGCTTTGCATAGTTTCTTTTTTTGTCTGTCTTTGACTCATTCTTGGAATTTTTCATTCTTTTCCCATCTTTTTACTTTTCTTATTCCGTTTAGATTTGTTCCTTTATTATTCTCTTTCATTCCTTTTTTTATGATTCTGTTTAGTTTCATATTTTCTATCTCATTCAGGGCTGAGGTTTCTTTCTTTTTTCTTTTCTTTATCTTTAGTTTGTTCTCTCTCTTTCTTGCTATTTTGTTTAGCTCATTCTTTCTTTCTTTCTATCTTTCTTTCTTTCTAAATATACTATTGTGGGCATTAATTATTTATCATATCCTTCTTCTTTTCTTTCTTTTTTCTTCCTTTTTAATTTCTTTCTCACTCTTTCTGTGTTTAGCTTTCTTTCTTTCTTTCTTTCTTTCTTTCTTTCTTTTTTTCTTTCTTTCTTGTTATCTGTGTTAACTTTTTATTTTTTCTTCTTTCATTTTTTCTTCACTATTTAGGCTTTGTTTTGTTCTTCCTTTCTTTCTCATTCTTATATTGTTTTGGATTTCACTTCTTTCTTTCTTTCTCTATATATTAGCGTATACCTGCTTTATCTTTTCTGTTCAGCTCTCTTTTATCTATTTCTTTTTTTTTTTTCACTTTTTTTCTCTGGGTTAACAATGACTCTTTCTTTCTTTCTTTCTTTCTTTCTTTCTTATCCTCTATTTGTTTAGTTTTTTATTTTCCCTTTGTTTCTTTGTTTTTCTTTCCTTTCTGTTTTTTGTGTTTACTGTTTTTTTAGCCTTTCAATTTTAGTTTGTGTCTGTCTGTCACATTTTTTTCCTTTTATCTTTTTTTTCCTTTCCTTTTTGTTTTTTGTTTTTATTGATGATTATGTTTTATTCCTTCTTCATGTTAATTTCTTCATTCCTTTTGTTTTCTTCATCTGATGAATATCTTTCCAATTTTGTTCTTCTTAGGTTAATTATTTTTTTCCTCTTTACTCCCATAATTAATTCATTAATCCTAAAACATTTTAAAATAATTGCATCAATAAAGAAAACCACTCATGTATCAAAATGACTAATTATTTATTTATCCAAGCTTACAAGAGCAATAACCGTATATGCAGGTTACCCCCACTCTTTGTGTATATATATATATATATATATATATATATATATATATATATATATATATATATATATGTATTGTTAGATAGATAGGCATTTAGACTGCTTGATTGATACATTGAGAGATGCATGAAAATTATTCTGTATTTTTACAAATATGTGTGCATATGGATTTATCTAAATATATTTACATACATAAATACACCTAAATACATATATTTGTAGATGCACAGTTGTTTATTACTAGATCGTATGCCATATGTAATATCACAGGTATTACATATATAGGGACACATCAGAATCTGGAAAGATAAGACAATAAGAATGGTTGTATTTTAGTGTTTACTGCATGTGGAGACAATGCTTTTCTGATTCCTTCCATGCTTCATTTATCTTATTTTTTTTGTAAAAAAGAAATGTTTCTGGTATTTAGAAAAAAAGTAACAGTCAACTTGAGAATGGATATAATATTTTTGTTCTGTCTTCTTTGCAACATTTTCAAAAGATAACACCTGAATTCATTGAAATGTGACAGAGTTTAGGTTGTTTTTTTTTAGAAAGAACACACTGTTAGATATTTATTTTTAAGACATCATTAATCTCCACCCACAGAAAAAAAGTGATGTAACAGTCTCCCAAATTTACTGTTCATGGAAACTTTTTCAAGTCGAATGTTTTTATGAGATTTGATTCCAAATTTTACAAAAGAAAAGACTAAATCCTGAAATGTTCTATTTTAATATATTCCAAACTGAAGAAGTACAAATTTATCTTTATTTCTGAAATGCATAGCAAGAAACAAATGAATAGACATTTAGAAATGCAAAAATAGATGCATGATTCATTTTTGTGGTACATTCTTGTATTTATAAAATTTATTGACTGTCTCGTTGAACAAATACACCCACACACACACACACACACACACACACACACACACACACACACACACACACACACACACACAGAGTTATGTTTATCAAAATCTATATATAAGATTGTGCAAGTATGTGTGTAGGTAGGTAAACACATAGATGGGATTATGAATGTATGCTAACTTATCTTTAAAGAAGGAAGCATCAATAAACATACTTTTATGCATATATATATATATATATATATACATATATATATATATATATATACAAGAGTAAGTTTACTGACCATAGTCGAGGGTGACCTGAAGGCTCCCTTTTTAATAGCTACTACATTAAGGTGTAGGAGAGGGCAGTAATCCTTTTTCTGGATTGCTATATTTACCCTTGATTTGTACCTTATAATGCTGAGTGTTAAGCAAGGAAGCGTCAAGAACCATTTTTTGAGTCTTTGGTATGGCTTGACCTGGGATTGAACCTCTGTCTCTCAGACCATTGGCAAACACTCAAACCATTATGTCTTTTTACATGATCTTGTTGGTCAACCAACAAACTCGAGTGAGTTCAAGTCTCACTGAATGCCTCATTCATATGGCCTTGAGCCACTCATGATTTCTCATGAAAGCAACAAGAGGGAAACATACATGTATGTAAGAGTGAAATAAATAAATAATTCTAAAAAAAAAATACAATTCTCTTTGTAGACCTTTCATTTTAAAATATTTTTTTCTCTTTAAACCTACAATAAAAAAAATTCTACATATGTATTTAAAGGTCTCAGTGTATATCTTTGAGGATCAATTTTACCATAAGAAAACTGGAAGTGATGCTAAAAGGCTTGTAATGAGTATTTCATCATAAATGTATTTAAAGGTTTTTTTAAAGTAATTTCATCATTGGTCTGTTTTCAATTTTACTTTAGCTCTCTCCCAAATACTGATCACTATTGAGAAAACTGTCAACTGTATTTTTAAAAATTTTACATTGCAAATATTATATATATAAAAAATAAACAAATAAATTCATATAAATATATATATATAGTGAGAGAAAGACAGACAAAGACAGACAGATAGACAAAAAGATATATAGATAAATAGACAGGCATGCAGAGAGAGAGAGAGGGGGGGAAGATTTTTGAAAATGATTTCAAAATTTTTTTTTCTATTATGAAGACCTAAGGTTAAATCTTGTGGAAAATTAAAAAGTAAGTGATTATTTTTACATAAGTATTGTTGCTTATAATTCCTGTTTGTTTAATTACTTTTGTTTATGCATACATACTTATGTATTTGTAGACAGGCATATATATATATATATATATATATATATATATATATATATATATATATATATATATATATATATATCATATATGTATTGAATCATTCAGTCTGCACTGCACTTTTATATTGTATTTCCACTATATTTTTAATGACTGAGTTAGAGGATAGGTATACGTACATCAAGTTTATCTAAAGAAATTATCTATAGGATTAAAAAAGGATTAGAGGATATATAAGTAAATGATTCTTTTTTATTTTATCTACTATAAGAGTTCATTTTAAACATTCACTTTATGGCAATCGATAAAGTTTCTTTGTTGGATTTTGTGTACATTTGATTCTGTGGACACACAATATCAATCTGCATACAACTATGTTGAGTCATTTTGTCTTTCATTTTGGTCAACTGGCCATATGGTCAGTTGGATATTTCTACAAATAATTTGACTTTTTCCTCAGCACAAGTTACTAGGTCAAACAATGTTATTGTTAAATATTTGCAATTTTATGTATAATAGTTATAGTCTGCAATGGATTGCTGACGCCTGAAAATCTCTTTGTTTGGATTTTCATTGTGCAACATACAGACTAGAAACAAAACTTCCTACAACATAGTAGACCATATACTAAAATAACAATAAAATATATCTTGGGCTCAGTACTGACAATAACAAGATCATTTTGGGCTTTACTCGTTTCCCTTCAGTGATATAAGTTTTTTTTTCCAATAAATGATGTATTAGTTGTATGACCAAGAGAATCACTCTGTTTTGGAGAATATAAGAACTATTACCTCCATTGATTGATATTTATTAGAGAAGTACAGTACATGAAGATTTTAAATAAATGAACAATATATTGTTCAGTCTAAAAAATCTTGCAGGCTGACACAAAAATTCCTGAGGATACTTTGTAAACATGTTAGAGTTATCCAATTTATGAGAGTTGAATCTTTTTGTCCTGATTATAGATGTAATAAGCTTTGATGTTTATTATTAACATGCAACCACCATTCAAATTGTTATGTTGGAAGAAAGAATGAAAACAACCATTTGAATATATTTTGTACTTAAAGGATTTTCCATTGAGCAAGACATATGAGTGCTGAAGAGTTCAAATAAAAATAGAAACAAGTATACTGCTTACACTGTTTTCATTAATAATTGATAGATAGATAGATGCTTGTTTAGTACAAGCTAGACTTTTTGAAGGAACTGATATCAGAAGAATGGAGCACCAGTGTGTCAAAAATTATTCAAACAACACACAACATGTTTTAAAGGCAAAATATTTCCTTCTCCTATACTGGAGTTCAAGTAAAAATATGACTTACAAGACTGCTTACACTATTATTTTCATCAAAGTGTTGATGGCTTGTTTTGGACTACATTTTGCAAGTTTGTCCTTTCATTATTTCTGTTGTAAATGCTGCTGGCGTCAATCTTTTTTTGTTCAGATTTTGGTATATTCTTTGGATTTTTGAATAGTTGTATCAATGCAATCACTTTCTTTGTACATAGAGTCTCTCTGTATCCTTTCTAGTCTGTAACGCTTTGTTCATAATCATCAATTTCCTTGTTCATATTTCTGAAATTATTACAGTTATTATTTCTTCATTCCTTCTGAATTTTTCTCATCTGTTTTAACTGTCTGAATGACTGTGAGTTTCTTCAGGTCTTTAGGACTCTTTTAAGCATACTAGCTTATCTTAAAATTGCTGATCTTCACATCCTCCTGTCTTTTTTCTAAACCTTTCAGGACCATTTCAAATACATTAACTACCACTGGTATCACTGTTGCCTTCATGTTACACAGCTTTCAGCTCTCTAGCAAGATCCAAGTATTTTTTTGTTTTTTCACTGTCCTTCATTCTCCCTCTGTGGTCTGCTGGCAATACAGAATTTTTCACACCAGAGTTTGCAGGGAGTCTTTCACAAAAGTGTCAGTGACTGCTGGTCTCCTCAGGTCTCCAATACTCGAGTTCTTTTTTTCTTAATTAAACATTAAGTCTGGCTTTCTGGCTGGGAGTTGATGATCTATTTGAATCCTAAAATACCAGAAAATTTTTCATGTTTTATTTGCTAGGACAGATTCAGGTTTGTTTATTTACTATTTGTTAGTATGGCCAAATTTTAATCGCTTGCACAATTCCCAGTGGATCATCTTTTTCACCCAATTGTGCCAAATTGTTATAACTAGTATTACTGTATTTATTTTCGGTCCTTTGACCAAACATTTCCTTAATATGACACACAGTTTTCTGCTTGCAAGACCAGCAGTTATTAAGGGGTCATCCATATAAGTACTGAGAAGGCACATCACTGCATAAATTAGATGAGCTAGAAGATACCAGTGCTTTTAATACGACTTGAACATGACCTTTGATCAAATGCATGGTTGATATTGCAAGCCATTTTTGCTGCATTGCACCCCATTTTAAATTCATCTAATAAAATCCCTCCAAATTTAATAAACAAGAATTTACATTAAAAGAAATGAGAGTTTTTAGATGAGGTAAAGAAAATATTCATGAGACCAGAATGTTTATATGAGTATATAGGAAGAATTAGTTATTTACTGATGTAATGTTTTTGCTTATTACCTCAGAGAAATTCTTTTTTGTTAATTACTTTTGCCAACCTGCATTATTAATAAAAAGAGGTAACTTGGTTTGGTAATGGTTTTTTACTCCAGGCTGTTTCATCACATCTAGAAAAAAATTACCCTTACCAAGAAAAAGATTAAAAAAATCCTTCTGTATGTTTGCAAGATTGTATATAATAAGTTTCATTTGTCTGCGTGAATCCCAGCACATTATCAGAGAATTAATGCTTTTCTCTGGGAAAGGAATATTAACTTATTGACATGGTCAACAGACAGGATTTGACCCAATCAAAAACTGACAGTAGAAATGTTTTATAAATGGCTCATGATAAAACTTTATCCTTCAAAGCTGATCTGCTGTTATTTCAAGAAAGTTGGAACCTGCTTGGAGAAGACTGTTTTGGATGCCTTGAAGAATTCAAGCCTTTATTTAGAGAAAGTTGGAACCTGCTTGGAGAAGACTGTTTTGGATGTCACAAAGAATTCAAGCCTTTATTTAGAGAAAGTTGGAACCTGCTTGGAGAAGACTGTTTTGGATGCCTTGAAGAATTCAAGCCTTTATTTAGAGAAAGTTGGAACCTGCTTGGAGAAGACTGTTTTGGATGTCACAAAGAATTCAAGCCTTTATTTTGAGAAAGTTGGAACCTGCTTGAAGAAGACTGTTTTAGATGTCTCAAAGAATTCAAGCCTTTATAAATAATACTGGATGGAGTGACAAACTCTTGTCATTTTCTTTTATATAATTCCATATCTTTTTTCTCTATTTGATCCGGAAAATTATATGATTAGTTTTAATACTTGCATTTAATTTGTATATGTATGTGCATCTATTTGTGTGTGGGTGTCTTTGTGTCTATGTGTGCATGAGTGTCTAGTGAGTAGAGTATTTGCCGATGGCCCAACAGACCTAGGTTCAATCACTGGTCAAGTCATATCATAGACATAAAAAATGGTACTTGATGCCATCTTGCTTAAACTCTGCTTTATAAGGTACAGATCAAGGGTAATGTGGAGCAATCCAGGGGAAAAAGTAGCACCCCCTACACCTGGGTGTAGTAGCTAATGAAAAAGAAGCTTTTCGGTTGCCCTTGACAATGCTTGCCAACTTTACTTACTTTTATATGTCTATATACGTATATGTGTGTGTGTGTGTGTGTGTCTCTCATTCTTTCTCTTTCTATATATATATATATATATATATATAATGTAACAGACTCAGAGTTTGTGATGGTGCTGTTGTGTATAGAAAGCTCTTAGTAATTTACAATCTAAGGATAACCTATTGAAATCAAATAAATTGTCCTCACGTCTGCACAGAAAGTCCATCGTCAGTTAATTATGAGAGTTGGTCTATGAGCTGTGTCCTGGGTATGAGACTAAACAGAATCTGATGATGAGGCTCCAATTCCAGAGCTCTAGGGCTTGTGGAGTATACCTTCATTACCATTATTTGCAGGACCACTCTGACCCAGAGTGGTTGTAACTGTTAAGGGACTATTTATGGTTGAATAGATGTTTTAAATTTATTTATATTTGGAATACGTGAAACCCTGTAATTGAGTGTAAATTGTTTGTATTAAGAATAGTTACTTGAAGTTGAGGATCATTCTTATAAATCTATTAAAGCCATATAACTATGTGCAAACAAATGATTATTATCAAATAGAAGTTGTTACTTGAAACCACATAATTTTATATAAATTATTTGTATTAGATAGGAATACTTAAAACTATATGAGCTGAGTGCAAATTATCTTCATTAAATTGGAGTACTTAAAAACATATAACTGTGTGCAAAAAACCTTTAAGAAATAACAACACAAAAAAATGTAGATATAAACATACAATGTACATAGTTCCCTAACCTTTATAAAATAACCTTTGATGAGTTGACATTCTATTAGAATGAATAAATCAATCAATCAATCATGTCTATTGATCTATCAGTACAAAAATCTTGTTAAAGCTATTGTCAACCTTGACAAGAACCAGCTTTGAGCATTCAGTTTTGTTGTGAATATCTATATATATACATATAAATATAAATAAATTTCTGTTGAGTATATATATATATATATATATATATATATATATATATATATATATATATGAAGGAAAACTGGCTGCTATAAACCATGCTTATTTGCTACAATATAATTGGTTATGTGTGTTCAACCTGAGTTTCTTCTTTTTTAGTTCATAATTTTTATTCATACTTTTTTGCTGTGCATTTTGGCAGGTTCTCAGGGTAGCTAATGTCTGTAAATGCAAATTCTCTACATATTCCAAACTCAGAAAGCAAAATATATGGATTCAGCAATTATTTTTGGTTCCTTTCAGGAATTACATTTTTTCTACATTTAGAATCTAACCAGAAGGTAAAAATTAAATTTTAAGGAAAAAAATGATATATATATATATATATATATATATATATATATATATATATATATATATATATATATATATATGTGTGTGTGTGTGTGGGACAATATATATATATATATATATATATATATTCACACACACACACACACACACACACACACACACACATATATATATATATATATATATATATATATATATATATATATATATATATCTGAATTTGCCAGTATTTATGTTTGTATGCATGCCTATCTCTATTATGTACATAGATAGATAGATAGATACATACATACATATATATATACATACATATAGAGAGATTAATTCTTATATTAGCTCTTAGGTATTTCATGTATATCTTTACATAAATCTATCAATCCCCTAATATATATATATATATATATATATATATATATATATATATATATATATATATATATATAACAGTGTTTTCTTGTGCATGCACCAGTAAATTGGTAGATAATTAGATATCAAGAGACTGATATTAAAAATATGAACATGCTAATACATGCCCATAAGCACATACAAGGAACTGTACTCATACAAACACACATGCATATGTATTTGTATGTATATAGATATAAGGTGTGCCTCTATGTATGGAGAAGTCTATGCACAAACCTAAAAGCAGAAAAATGCATTGTGATGATTTGAACATGTTTTAGATATATTTAAACTTGATATTAATCATTTATTCATAATAAACATACTATATATCAATGAGATATTTTACAAGACTACAACACTGTCAATGAGGATTAGAATATGTCAACAGCATGTCCTTCAGAGGGGTAAGACTTCTTCCCTAAAACGGTGGTATGCTGGGTTGGGTATGACACAGTGCTGCATCTTTTAATGAGGCCGCATTTATGGAGCTGTGGGAAGTGTAGATTGGCCCTTGATTGTCATTACTTTCAGTTTTACTCTGAGCTGGAGGCTAAATAGATCTATCTGAAGATTACTAGTATTAGACAGGAATACTTTAGACCATATAACTGTATAAAAATTGTTTCTTTTAGATAACAATACTTGATACTGTGGGCAAAGAAATGATTATTATCATCAAATAGAAATAGTTACTTTAAACCATATAACTGTGCATAAAATAGTAGTATGAGATAAGAATACTTAGAACTATATAAATGTGTGCAAATTATTTGTATTAGGTAAGAATACTAGAAACCATACAACTGTGTGAAAACAATTATTATTATCATCATTATAATTATTATTAGTCCATAAGAATAGCTACTTGATTGCTGATCGAATAGTAATATTTGATAGTAATACTTGAAGCATTATTAATGTGTGTAAATTATTTTTTATAGCGATGAATAGTTGATAAAATATAGAAGTATAAAAACAACTGATTATTATTACTGTTAATATTATTATTATCATCCTTCTCTTCTAAGTTTTTCATACCAGAGTTTGCTGGTAGTGTTTCAAAAAAGTCTCAGTGACAGCAAGTCTCCTCAGGTCTCCAGTACTCTTCTCAGTATTTTAGCTGATCTTAGCAATGCAGTAGTCTGGGTGATCTCAAATCTCCTATAATTTGTAAATTCTCCAATTCTTTTGGCAGGCATCAAGGGATTGCTCTGAGCATACCAACTACAAATGGTATATATATATATATATAATATATATATATATATATATATATATATGAATGAAAACTGGCTGCTATAAAAAACTGGCTGCAATCCTTAATGCTAGTGGGTCCTCTTAATCTCTCTTTTTTTTATATACATATAGTCTGTGTATGTTATCTCTTAACCCTCATGTTTCACAGCTTTTTCAGTTCACTGGCAAAATCCAAGTCTTTGTTTATTTTTCGTTTTTTTTATTTTCACTATGATCTGCTTTTAAATAAATCTGTGATTTATTTTCACTGTGATTAAAATTCTCAGGACAGCAAATTCTCTTTTTTTTTTTAATTAATACTTGATGTAGTCTTCTGGCCAGGATTATGTGATCCAGAGAATTTAATATGTCACATTCTCTTGGACTGATTCTGGTTTGTGTATATACCATTTGGTTGTATAAAAAATTTTTTATCTCTTGCACAATTCCTAATGTATTACCTTTCTCACCCAGTTATGCCTTGTCTTTTACTCCTTTTGTTCTACTTTGCTGCATCCGCTTATTTTGTTATTAAATGTTTCATCTTTTTCTCTACTTAATCGACATTTTCTTTCCTGTAGCATATTATCAATTTCCACTTTGATATAATTGCTTAGTATAGCATTGTTTTGTACTGCTATTTCAGGAGATTCAGTTCCTATCTTGAGGTTTCCCTTTCGTAGCCATGTTCAGGTTTTTTCAGATGCGATTTTGTAAGTTTATTCTTTGAAATCTCCATATGTTTGTTTTTTTCTTTTTCTTTTTTCTGCTTCCTCATTTTTGTAGTTTTCCTGTCTGGTCTTATTTGTCAATGTTGTTACTGGCTGCAATGATTAGTCTTTCTTTACTTTTTTTAATGTAATCCTCAAGTCTTCACATTGTGACGGCAAATTGACTAAAATCCCAAAACGGGACTTTATTTTTGCACGTGTGAAGATGGGGCAGGTTGGCACTTGATCCCTTATAGAATAAGTCCTTGTTCAGAGTTTTTTCTCAGGCATATAAGAACTGGCATATTATGTGGGGGATCAATTTATGTCCAGACTGACCGCCGTTGGCAAGGGGTTCCAAATTTCACACTATACACACACCCACCAAGGCCACTAAACTTCCTCCCCTAGAACCACGGAAGATATGGACCTATATGTTTAGTCGTAATAATATTATATTGTAGTAGTCGGCAACTCCGGTTTCCCGTGTGATATTTTAAAGGAATTAATAGGACAATTCTAAGCAAGATAACATAAGGCGAATAGAAGCTGAAAAGGAAGAATGAGGTAACAAATTCGTAGAAGACACGGCAAAGAACAACTTCGACCACGTGGTAACATAAAAATACATGAATCCTTTACTATACAAAGAGATACACTTTCAAAGTGTCAAATATATATAATGAATTGAACAGTCCATGGACATAAATGTCTTTCTTCTTTTCTGTTCTTTTGTTTTCCTTCAAATTGAGAGAGAGAGAGAGAGTATGCAAAATTTGGTATAAGGAGAAACAACCCCAAAGTTACTTATCTTATTTTTCGACGGGGTTCCACTGGAGAATCTTTCTTCTTTCATGGGCTAATAGACTTTATGCTATTTTTAACACTGGCTTGAAGAACTTGGGTCCCTCGTGTCCGAGATATGTTTTTGTCTTCTTCACCAGGAGTAATGGCTATGGGTCTGTCTGCCACGAGCCCTGCCCAAAAACTGACCTTTCTTCTCGTTCTTTTCGCCGACGGGGAGAAGGTGCCACTTCCGTTTCAGGGTCCCAGCCAATCATTTGGCTTTTCCCTCCTTCCCCCTGGTGTCCGGCGACCTGAGGTTACTAAGTACCAACATCTGTTGGTATCCCCTCTGTGACCTACATTCTTTCTTTACGATCACTCTTTGATGGTTTGCCACTGTTCATTCCGACGGGCGGATAGTATTAATCTTATTTCTATCGTCTCCGTGGGATATCACGTGACAATATTGATATATCTATGCAATCCTTAATGCTAGTGGGTCCTCTTAATCTTTCTTTTTTTTTATACATATAGTCTGTGTATGTTATCTCTTGGGTATACAGATTTGTTGGTTTGTTTGTTCGGGTTTTGTGGCATATCAACCTTTGTAGGTTACTCAATGCCAAATCCATTTTCATTCAAATGACCAGTTCTATTTCAAATAATTCAGTTTAACATAAGTACACCGTTTAATTGTCAAAAACATTTCGATTTCAGTTTAGACAAACAGTTCTAATTCAAACAATTCTGTTTAGTATAAGTATAGTTTTTGTCTACAGACAGTTAAATGTCAAAAGAGTTCTATTTCAAACAATTTAGTTTAGCATGAGTATGCAGTTTGAATGTCAAAACATTTCTATTCCAAGCAATTCAGTTTAGCATAATTACACATTTTAGTTCTATTTGATACATACATAGGACCCTATCAGGTGGTACCACTCCGAGCCAGAGTTGATCTGGGAGCGATGGCAATAAAGGAGTGCTCTGCATTACCCATGTACATAAAGTGATTAATCTTATCTTTTATTATTATAATTATTATCATTATTATTGTTACTCCTTGAGAGTTTTTCACACCAGTATTAGCAGAGGGTCTTTCACTGGTGTCTCATTGACAGCAAGTCTCCTCAAATCTCCAGGACTCTTTTCAGTATTCTAACCAATCTTACTAATACTGTAGTCTGGATGGTCTCCAATAGTTCTCTGATTTCTACGTCTTCCGGTCCTTTTTCTAAGCTTTTGGTGATTGTTCAGAGTGCAACTATTACAACTGGCATCACCATCACCATCACCTTCATGCTCTATAGATTTTTTAGTTCTCTAGCAAAGTCGAGGTAATATCTCTTTTCCCTTTCTTTGATTTTTACTCTGTGGTTCACTGGGATAGCAAAGTCTACTGATCGGCTGGTTCTCTTCTTTTGGTTAATTATTACTAGTTCTTTTCTTCTGGCTGAGATTAAGTGATCTGTTTATAATTCAAAATCCCAGAGAATTCTGTGAGTCTTATTATCCAGGACAGATCCTGGGTGGTACATAAGCCACTTAGTAGTATGGTCAAATTTCATTTTCTTGCACAATACCCAGTGCATCCCCTCCCCACCCTGTCATGTCTAGACTTATTCTGTTTTTCCACTCATTTGTAAACTCTCTTATTATGTGATTAATCATTTCACCTCTATCACCACATTGCCTACATTTGCTATTTTATTGTGTCTTATGTATTTTTGCTCTAACATAATATAATTGGTCCTTATAGTGTTGTTTTGAGCTGCTATTAGAAGCGACTTAGTTTTTATCTAAAAGTTACTTTCTAAGCTATGTCATTGTCTATTTGTTTGAGATTTAACCTGTTTGTCATTTGAAATATCCATACATTTGTTTTTCTTCCCATTTTTTTCTCTAGTTATTGTTGTTCTGTTGATCATGGTGTTTATGGTCACTGTAATTAATCTTTCTTTGCATTTTTCATATTGTCTTCAAGTGCTTTTATGAAAGCATTCCCACTATCTTATTTGCTGGTGAGTCCTCTTCTTCCTTTTCTTGACATATACAGTCTGTCATCTCTCAGATATAAGGCCTTATGTATCATCATTAGTTTTCTTTTTCCCAGGTCCATTTGTTAAAGTTCTTCCCTCATCTATTTCAAGAATGGTCCTGGGTATCTTACAAAGGGTATAACCCAGGCGTTTATCCTTTTAATGAGATTCCTGCTTTAGAGTTTGGTTTCAAGAAGTTTTCTCATTTGCCAGTGATACTCTTTTTTTGGTTCTTTTCTTTCACACCACTTGTTTGATGATGTCCACTTCCAATTTTCCCAAGTATTTATAAGGTTCCTCTTCTCCAAGCATTTTCATTCTTTTTTGATTTGATAGTTGTATTCTATCAGTTATTTGTCTTTTTCTGCTTACATATTTTTCATGACCAAATTCTATCCCTATATCCTAACATTCTTATTGCTTGTACTAGGGTCTCCAATTCTTATTCATTTTTTGCTGACAACTAGATGTCATCCATGTAAATTAGGTAGTTAATCTTTTTTTTTGTGATTTGATCAGTTTGTAGCTTCCCGTGAATTTCATAATTATGTGATTGAGCATCATCTTCACTATTACAAATTGTTATGGCAATAGTGAATATTATTATAACTACTATTAGAAGATAAGAATAGTTTCTTGAAATGATATAATTCTTTGCAAAAACAACTCAATCCAGCTTAAGAAAGCCCAAGAAAAGTTGGCATTTTGCAAAATCAACCAACCTGCTAGTAGACTAATTTACTTGATTACATGATTGGATATGTTCCAAATTAAGCTTTAGGTTGGGGTCATCCAAAAATGAATTTCATATTTGTACATCTTCTTCAACTTAGGGACATGAGGTGGATGTGTGATGACAACTAGATTTGGCTCCTAAGAATACCAGAATCACTGTTTATGACTGATGATTGCAATGATTTTGATCACTGCTAAGTACAGCTTTATACTTATTTATGTAGATATGGTTTTGTGTGTGTGAAGGTAGATTAGTTTGCTACCCAATGATGAAAAAAGCATCTATTTTACCCACCAAATATTTATTTCTGATCATATTCATCTTCCTTTTTATACACCAAGTTCAGCATTTATCAGTTAATCACATTGAACCTTATACACTGGAAATACCCAATCAAATTTCAACAAATAACTGCATTGTGTGACTACTAAATAATATGTACGCATTTAGGTTTTAAAGCAAATTTGAAATACATGAAATCTTTAATTAAAAACATAAAATATAGTTAAATTCATTGATATTTTGATTTTGATTTTAATTATCCCTAAAGAACTGACATCATTTTTTTTACAATAAATCATCTTCCTTATTTTATTCTGATTTGATAAATATATGAGGATCTACCCAAAAGCTTATGATTTATTGTTGAAACTATAGTTACTGTAAGTAACTAAAAACTTGTGTCCAAAACTAAGAAAACCTTTGACCATTAAAAACATCTATTTCATACTTTCCATTTCATACTTTTTCTTTCTACATTGGTGTATTTTGTCACAAAAGGTGTAGTTCAAAAGTAGTTGGGGCAAAGTTTATACGATATTTAGTTAATGTGCTTGACAGAAATTTGTTAAATGCTTGAGTTGCCTTCATATTTTATATATGTGTTAATATAAGAGAAAAAACCTGGTTAGATAGCTGGTTGGTTTGGGGGCATATTAACTTGTGTTGGGTTATTTAATACCAAAGTTAGTTTTTTTTTTTGAAGAGGTTATATAATTTCAAGTAATTAATAATATTAATAATCTTTTGTAAACAATGAAAGCTTCAAGTGATAATACCTAATACTTATAAACAATGCAAAATTATGTCTTTAAGTAACAATTCCTTCATATTAATTACAATCATTTGTACACAGTTATTTGGTATAAGCTTTTTTAATAAAAATGTTTTACAAAAGAATCTATTTGACCCAGGACCCTAACAAGTACAACAATTGAAAGAACCTGCAAGTAATAGTAATGAAGGTGTACTCTGCAGTTCTCAGAACTCCATAAATGGAGCCTCACCATCTGATGCAGTTTAGTGTCTTCCCCTTCTATAGTGCATACAGTCAGTGTATTCTCAGCCTTGCTGATAGGGTTGAGATCATGCTAGAGAAATTATGACTTTAAATGTTAAATTAGAATGAGTCAATAAGTTTATCTCAAACATGTTACTGTGTAGGGATAAGAAATTTTTTATAGGAATTGTTCTCCACAGAAAATATTCTTGTCATTGACACAAGAACATTACTCATGTGGAAGTAGATGAAGTAGCACATTCCAGATGATTTCATTGATAGAAAACTTCTGAGGAGTGAATGTCTGGATCCTCAAAAAAAAATTAAACAAAAAAGATTTAGAATTATAAACCCTTAAACTATCTTGAATATTTGTTTGATCAGAACATTGAGGCACACTAAGTTGCCATTACAAGGATTTTTGTTGAAACAAGTTATTTTTTTTTAAATTGGTTTGTTATATCTATCTGAGTAATCAACCTTCTGCTCGGATTGGTTTCTGAGCTGGTATCAGTGGACAATACTGAGACATAAAAAAAGAAACAATATTACACATATATTTTTTAGATTATTTTAACTATGTTACTCAATCATTAAAAAATACACAGGGGAAAATAAATTGTATAAAGAATCTCTTTATAAGATAAGAAAAATGCAAGAAACAGATTGAGAAATGGGAATGAAATATTGATAAACTGAGAGTAATTTTTTTAGTTGTATTGAGTCACATTAAATAATCTTTTGAAAAAGAGATCATCTTATAATTTGCAGTTTTATCCATCAGATAACAATGGATTTAATGGTTCAGGTAGTTTTTTAATTACTATACAGGACCTGACTAAAACATGATCCACCCTCTACCAAAAACTTTTGTTTCTAAACTAAATCTTTTGTTTTGGGATCTTACTCACTTATCCCTGCATCCATCCCACTTTTTAAAACAGTCAGCAAGTTTTCTTATGGGATTACTATCTGCTGCCTCACCATATTCTCCTTAATTTTGTCCATGGTCTGAAATAGCCTTTCTCTCCAAATGTAATTTTAGAAATCACTGAGGGCCAAATCTGAATTGTAATGAAGCAAACAGACACAGATGATATAATATTTTGTTGCAAACTTTATACAAGATATGAAAATGGTCAGTAAAGATATTTAAAATGACTGTACATTTTCTAAACACTTTGTGGTATCCCAAGGTCTTTTCCCAATTGTTACACTATCAGTCACAAATTTTGTTAACTTTCATTCAACTGTTATAGTGCTTTTCTTGTTGAAAACCTTTGAGAATATGAATCAATTTACCATTTGCTTTCAATTTTTATGATGGAGACATTATAGTATGCTGTTGCTTCCAGAATGCAAACTATCACCTGACCTTTGTGGGCTGGTCAACTGAGTGAAGAGGTCTGATATTAAGAGTCCAGGTACCTGCAATGAATCCAGTCATAGAACATTACTGATGATACATTCCACTGCATCTAGAAGATGTATTCATTTAAGCTGAAGCAGATTCCTGACCACATTTATATGGTATATTATCTGGTTTCTGTCTATTGGATCATCCTTGCAAACCTTCTTAACAATGTGAAAAGTTCTTGCGTCTTATGTTCATGGAAAACTTGACACATATTCATGGTTAATTTTATATCATACTTCTATTAATCTATCCATCATGAAATACATTTTACATATTACGGCCAAGCATAAATCTCATGAGAGAGTATCTGATAGTGCATCTAAGGTCCCTTTGGATTGGTTGCATAGTTGCATAAATAACTCACAAGTTCTGGAAGCAATGAGAAATACTTTTAAGGAATATTTTCCATTCACGTCTCATAGAGATATATGTAAATAAGGATAGACCGAAATAAACAGATAGGTAGATAGGTAGATAGATAGATACATTCACATGAAGTGAGTGAGATATTTATTTATTTATTGAGGGAGAGAGAGAGAGAGTGAGATAACAGGCTTAGATAGATAGATAGATAGATAGATAGATCGATAGAAATAAACAGATAGGTAGATAGGTAGATAGATAGATACATTCACATGAAGTGAGTGAGATATTTATTTATTTATTTATTTAGGGAGAGAGAGAGAGAGAGTGAGATAACAGGCTTAGATAGATAGATAGATAGATAGATCGATAGAAAAAGTATGATAACAGGCTTAGATAGATAGATAATGACAGATTGAAACAAAGATAAGAATAGTGAGATGGGTAAAGATAGAATTTGGTTGATCAATAAATAATAGAGGAGAGCAGAAGGAAATCAGATAGATGATTAAAACAAGTCAACAGATTGGTAGATGGATAGATAGATAATTACAAACTAAAATAGAAAGATAGATAAGAACAGTGATAAATAAGGACATAATGATATATATATATATATATATATATATATATATATATATATATTGATGAATAGATAGATAGATAGATAGATAGATTGGTAGATAGATGCATGCAGAGAGCGATGACAGATTAAAATAGATAGATATATAGATAGAAATTGACTGGCTGAAGTAAAAAAGAAATAAGAATGATGTGGAAGATAAGAACATCAGGAGATAACTAGATACATAGAGAGAAATTGAGAGTGAGAGACAGAACAATGACAGGTTGAAATAGATAGATAAACTAATAGACTGAAATAAAGAGATAAGAACAGTGAGAGAGAGAGAGGAACAGTTTAAGTTAGATTGATAGACAGATCAATGCAAGAGAACAAAAAGGAATCAGATGGTTAGGAAATACAGCCATAAAAATTAGATGGTTTTATATTTTATGCTTGCTTCTTTACTTTTAAGTGTATGGTTGAATTTCTGGCTGCAATTAATTCTGTCTAATGTCCAGTTTGATATTTTATCAGTGAACATCCATTTACCCAAATTTCTTTCCTCATTTCCATCAGGAAAATTTCTCCTTTCCCTTCACCTTCTCATCTAATATCATTTCTCATATGCAATTATTTGTATACTTTATACTATTTTTTTTTGGCCTTGCTTTGAAATTGATATTCATGCTGATGTGACCATAACTTTGAACATATATTTAACAGCATTCTGGCTTCACTTACTATTCTATTTGCAGCACATGATACAAGATCACAGCACATATTAGCGTGGGTCAGAATGAACCAATTCTCTTTCTCTCTCATATATATATATATAGAGAGAGAGAAAGAGAAAAGAGAGAGAGAGAGAGAGAGAGAGAGAGAGAGAGAGAGAGAGAGAGAGAGAGGGAGATGTGCAATTATTTATATGTGAATATGTGTATATGTGTGTGTGTGCACTTCTCTCATTTTCTCTCTCTTCTCTCTCTCTCTCTCTATATATATATATATATACATGAAATGTTTCCTTTCTGTATACACTCAAAGGTACAATTATATATATATATATATATATACCTGGTTTGTTATGGTTTGATCTTTGCTTAATGGCATCTCAAACTTTGTGGATTATTTTATGCCAAAGCTATCCTTGTGGAAGAACTGCAGTGATACTATTCAATTCATAGCTGGGTAATAATAGAGTTCCTACCTTTCCCAACAGAAATGAACAAAATAGCGTGACTTGAGTTCAAACTTGCTTACTTCAAAGACAAAGTTCAGCACTTTAGCCATATATCACAGGGACTCTCATATATATATATATATATATATATATATATATTTCCTAAATTACAATCTACCAGCATTCACAGTTACCAGGAAAAAGAAAAAAAAAAAACGGACAGAATTTAGAGATAACCATATCCCGAATCTCTGCCTGGGGGAAAAAGAAAAAAAATTCTTTTGGGAAAAAAATAAAGAAAAGGCCAACTTCGTCACACCAGTTGAAAAAAATCAAGAGATATGCAGTCCATTGGTCAAAAGAACAAAAACCCACTGTAAAATGCTGTAATGCTACTATTACAAATAGTGCTCAATACAAAAGTAGAGCTAATTACAGAAATTAAATCACGAGTCGGGACTATCCTACTACAGTTTTGCCTAAACTGGCTCCTAAGGGTATCTAGCACCAACGGTTTTGGTGAAACTGTAGTAGGATAGTCCCAACTTGTGATTTAATTTATATATATATATATATATATATATATTAATACAAATTTTGTTGAACACAACAATATTAGAACATCAAAATAACAAACAAAAACTACAGATCCTCTATGCACTACATATTAGAAATATGCAACCGACACGTAATAGAATTAATTTTCAAACCAGTGTTAATGTACTTAAATGTCTTTAGCTACTGTGTCAGTAGCTAAAGATATTTATAGAAAGCCATTTAAAACAAATGCTATACACTCCAACGGTAAAGACGCCCTTACATAGTAGTAATGCAAAAACAAAAGTTACATCACTTTTGTAATAGATCCTCCCTTGATGATGCCCCAAAGTCGGGCAGAAAGTGCTAGGGATATAAACAATTATAGAAAATACATCAATCAATTCCCACTGAATATGATAAAAGCAATACGGCAATACAAACGGATCAACAAGAAAATATGTACACAGAAAATGTCTATTATGTTTGATGAAATTTGTATTAATGAAGAAATGCTGCCAAAATATACATATACACACACACACATATATATATATATATATATATATACACAGATAGATAGATATATACGTCTGTGTATGTGTGTGTTCTCTCACTATTTGTACATATATATTTATACATGTAATGTATTAAGATATAGGTGCAATGGATGGACAATAGTCTCAATGGTTATTTCCATATAAGGTATTCAAGAAGCCAACTTTAAATCTTGGATGAGGCTGTTTGCATTTAAACTTGGTGTAAAAGTCTTTGGGAAAGATATGAAAACAACTGTTAGCTATGGCTAAATAGTAAAATAGACTAGGCTCTTTAACTTTGGTGTGGTAACCAGTCTTTGTGGATGAAAACTGAATTCAAATTAACAGTACTCAGCTTAAAAATTGTCTTTGTGTTGCATCTTGCTTTTGGTTAAATTTCCTACCCCCAAAGACCCACAAATATATTATACATAGGTACATCAAAAAGTCTCTTATGTAATGATATGAAAAAACCTTTATTTCCAAAAAAGAAAACTTATTTGTAAGAAAAAGATATTATTTTCTTGAAAGAATAATCATTTGTTTAAAAACCTTTATTTTTCTAAAAGAATTTTTTATTCAATAAAACCCCCAATTATATCACTGAACTCAATTCATTGGTGACTATAAATCATGCAGAAAGAATATTTTACAGAGACAATATCAGATCAAAATTCTTTTAATGATTATTTATCAGACTAGACAAAATACATCAATAAATCATTTCAGTGACAAGTATTTCCTTATAAAACATTCAATATATGTCATTCTTACCACTTAAGCTAGAGGGGATAAGAATATGCTAACTACATCCTTTTCAGAAGAGTAAGTCCTCCCCACAAAAAGAGTAGTGAGAAGTTTTATACTAAACTGTCTGCCAGTGAGTCTCCAGTTCTGTGTAATCTTGAGATTTTCTGATTCTGAATTCCTTCAAATGATTTACAATCTTAGTATGAGATTTACAGTGTTGTTTATACGGGTGATAAATTTTCATTGGGAAGGCACTGAAATCTTTTCTGTTGTGATGATGTTATTTCTCACAAATATGGAGGCATATTCCATGTTCTTGTAATGTAGTCACTTTTGCATGGACTTTTCTAGCAGTTAGTAGACTCTTGACTTTTCTTCATATCATCCAAACTTTATCTGAATTGTTTAGTAAATAAGTTTATATACCTATGCTGCTGCTGCTGAAAAATAAACAGGTGTTTGAACCTAAAAGCAATTATCAGATATTGACTCTTGGACCAGGTATGTTTTCAGTACCAAAGCATAATTACCACTGACCTTAAGTATGCCAGCAATATCTTGCAATACTATATATATATAGTCGTGTCTCCCAAATAAGGAGCCAAAATGTATTTGCCACCTTTGGTGGGCAATGCATCCAAAGTTAATGGTTATATCCAGTAGGTGTTTAGGATGTTTGTTGGCAGAGATGGCTACCACAGTGGAAGAGTGAGCCAGTGTGCTGGCAAGTGAACATGTGGCCTTCCCCACCAGCAGAAAGAGATAATGAGGTCTTTCCAGTTCAAGTGGTTGCTGCTGAATGAGAAAGAGTTTCTCTTTAGTGCTGATAAATCTTGTCTTTTAGGCATGCGCAGCTCCTATTTCCTGAGAACTACTACATTTTGAATTTATTTCATTCTATATATATATATATATATATTACTGTAAATAAAGATATACAAATGAAATTTTCATTATAAAAATTACCCGGCAAGTTGAAACTAAAACTGAACAAACCTCCAATGGCACAATTTTTATTTCTGCATGGAGGATTTAATGGCGTAAGGAACCCAGCAAGCATGTAAATTGGCTAACTTTAAGGAGATACACCATGGATGTTGTAGGACTTATATAGACCAGTTTGCTGAATTAACTAATGTGTATGATTGTTTCCTATATATATATATATATATATACATGTATAAATTGTTGTTGGTCCAATGAGAGAAAAGTAAATATTTTAAAATAAATACATCTACAAATGATTCTGAATTTGATATTTTGGTCTCTACTATTTAACATAGTTGTCCTCTACAAGAGTTTTAGACTTAACGACTTCTTCAGGAGATGGTTGGGGAAATCTATTGCTGCCTTTATAACAAAAATTATTTTGATAGGGATGTGATCATTTTGAGTCCAGGATTTGAGTCTGAAAATGTCCTATTGGAGTTTATTGTAGGTGAAGACCTCTGTTCTCAGTAGATGTTTTGTATCTATAAATTTATGCATTCTTTTACCAACAAATCATAGAGAAAAGTTGAAAAACAAGTTAATCCAAACAGAAGAATTTAATGTAAAAGAAAATCAATGCAATAACGTTTCGGTTCTAATGAGCCATCATCAGGATTTGGAAGGAGGATATTGAATCACCAATTAATTTTTAATAAAAAGAATCATCTGTATGTATGTGTGTGAGTGTGTATTTTCCAATACATTTACATATACTCATGTATACACAGACACACACCCTTACATACATATATTTTCAAGGTCATTGTTTTTTCCTTTCTCTGTCTCCTGCCCATTCTTTCTCCCGCTCTCTTTTTCTCTTTCTTAGTCTATATAACCATTTATTTGAATGTAAACCAATAATTAAATATATGATTTTTCAATGGTATGGGTTGAGTTTAATGTGTGTGAGAATGCATTTAACTCCACGCATAAATATATTTGGAGCTAGTCTGTGTGTATATGTTTGCATGTTGTGTGTGTGTGTGTGTGTGTCTTTGCGTGATGTTGGTTTAACTCTATCTATGAAGTTTTTTCTTTTATTTGGCATAACAAGGAGTCCTCAGTGTGGTATATCGACATTATTTTAAAGTCACCTTTGCTGCATTCATAAATGTATTTTGATCCTTAAAGTTTTCTCCTCTGGTAATTTAATGTTCCATTTATGTGAAGGAATAGTACTGTTCATTGCTTGCGTGCAATAAATGTATATCTCCTTGCAGTTGGAACATTCTATTATGTAGACTATGTCTTTTTTAATTGCAGCTTAAATTTCCATTTATTATAAATATTGTTTTTTTTTTTTTTTAAGGTATATGATTTTCCTTCAAGTTATGTTATGTACTCCACCTTTTATTTTTGCTTTTTGAGACTTGATATGCTGTATGTTCCCCAAATTTAGACTAGGTTAGTGCATGTTTTAAGTTTTTTGGTTTTGCTTTTAATGACTTTTTGCTGTATCAAGTATGTTTTTAATTATATCATTGTTTTTAGATTCATCTAGATTCTTTGATATTTCTGAGAATAGCTCTGGGCTGTTGTGATTGTAGGTTGAGTCATGTGTTGTTTTCTATATATTTGTGGTTCTTTTCACGGTATTTATTCTGTTGATTTGAATCCCTTATTTTTTTAGTGTTCCAGGATATCTCCACTGGTGAAGGGTTATATGTAATTCTTCTTGGCAAGTTTGCCAGAGATTTTTGTTTGTGACTTTCATGCAAATCTTATATGCTAGGGTATAAGGGATTGATTTTATGCCATTTTTGGTATGATAACTTTTGAAAGTATCATTGTATGTCTGTATGTTTGTTGTAAATGTCTGTGATAATTTGGCCATTTTGCTTTTTAATGAGGATGTCTAAAAATGGTATTTCTTTAAAGTTGTGTTCTACATTGAAATTTATTTTGGGGTATAGATTTTGGAGTAAGTTATGTAAATCATTAGTGTTGCCCTATGAGCATTCCTGTAATATGAAACAGTCATCCAAGTATCTTTTCTATGATCTAATAAATTAAGTTTTTGTATTGTATTTTTCCCTGCATTCATATAGATTTTCCTCTAAGTATGTTAAAGTTAGGGTGGTGTATGCTGGCGTCATTTTAGTTCTCATTGCTGTTCCAAGGGTTTGGATGTAATTCATGTTGTCAAATTGGAAAGAGTTATTATTTAGGATTAGTTCTATACCATCAGTGATAAATTTTTTGTTAAATCTTGGGTGTAATGTTTCTGGATATTTTTCTCTCAAGTATGAGATGGCCTGTTTTCCTAATTCAGGGGAGATTTTACAATATAGGTTTGTGAAGTCAAATGTAACCATGAGTGTATTGGGATCAGTTTTTTGTTGTATGGACTTTAAAAAATGAATGTTATCTCTAATGTAGGTTTTTATCTGATATAAGAATGCTTGTTGCAGAATATCTATAAGTTTGCTGAATCTGTTTGAGGGGTGGTATGATGTGTGCAATATATATATATATATATATATATATATATATATATCGCCTACACTTGCAATTCTCCTGAGTCTCATCAACTTTTAGCTTTTACATAATTGCTTTATATGGAATTGATTTATGATGGATTCAGTTTTTCTCTTCATGTTTCCTCTACATAGTACATGTTCATGTCATGTAAGGCATGTTTTCTTCTTACTCTTCTTCTTCTAATCATTATTATTATTATTTCAGTTCTTGTGAGTTCTTCACACCAGCATTAACTGGTGGTATTTCGCTGGATTCTGACTGACAGCAAATTCCCTCAGGTCTCCAGAACTCTTCTTAGTATTCTAGCCAATCTCAACAATGCAGTCCTCCAACTTCCAACTATTTTAATCCTCTTCCTAATCCTTTGGGGACAATTCCATGTGTACCAAACACAATTGATATCCCTGTCACCCTCGTGTTCCAGAGTTTTCTCAGTACATGTCTCAAGTACATGTCTTTTTTATTTTTGCTTTCTTTATTATCACTCTGTATTTTGCAGGAATGACAAAATCTGCTCTACTGCAAGTTCTCCTTTTTTTGTCAATTATCCCTAGGTGTGGTTTCCTGGCCAGGATCATGTAATTTGTTTGTAACTCAAAATCCCAGAGAATTATATGCATCTTATTCTCTGGGACAGATTTTGGTTTGTATATATACCATTTAGTAGTATGGTGAAATTTCAATTTCTTGCACAATTTCCTGTGAATTACCTTCCCCATCCAGTCTAGTCTTATACTCCTTTTGTGCTATTTTGCTACATTCGCTTAAGATCATAATTATTATTATGCTCCTTGTGTGGCATTAAACCCATCCTCATAAAACCTTGGTGTGATTCTGCTTTCAATCCTCTGACCATTTCACTTGGCTGGTCAAGTGTTTCGATGACACAAATAATCCACTATTGGAGTTGCCCATTAATGAGATGATGGATGAGACTGTGCAATTAAGAAAGCAAAAATAAAGCTAATGCCAACAGACAGAGAACAAAATACAGTTTGTAACAATAATATTTAGTAAAAAAAAGTGGTACATGTATTCACCCATCCCAGTGGTGGGAAGTTTTAGTCAGAGACCCAGTTCACAAACTATCAGTCAGTTTATTGGTATTCAAAGTCAAGCCTCTGGCCACTCAATTTATCATATTAGTTTTTGGCTTTTCTATTCTCACTTTCTTTAGTCTGAAATAAGGCAATCTCAAATGGTGGCTATGGTTGCCTTTTCTTAGTATTATTTCACAAGTGTCATATTATGTTAGGCCTTCTTCACTTCTTTCAAAGTCTTGTATTATTTTAGACTTTCTTTGATTTCTATACCCTCGACAGTCTGGTACAGATTCAAAAACTCATGGAAACTGCGAGACAGTTTGTGTTTTCTCTCTACAGTATCATATTATCTCAATTTCTCTTCACTTCTCTATCTCCACAGATCTGGCACAAGGATATCTCAAGGTGTTGCATTATCTCTATCTTAACCTTGTTTTTCTACTTCCATGAGTCTGGCACAAGGGGATCTTGAAGTAATGTATTATTTCAGTTTTTCTTCACTTCTTTTAAAGTGTTGTATCATCTTAGGCTTTCTCTGTTTCTCCCAAAGTGTTATCTTATTGGAGGCTTTTTTTCTGCTTCTCCAACCCGGGTCAGTCTGGCAGAAGACCAGAGCCCAGAATGATGTGAAGTCTTTAAGCTGCCTTCTGTTGGTCTCCTGCTAGACTCTCAAAGTATTATATATCATGTACATTTTCTCTCATCTGAGGGGTGGTGGTAAGCAAAGCTATAAACAATATCAATTTTCTCCTAATTTATATTTCAGTCATTAATTTGGCTCCCTTGACTTACTGTGCTTTCAGTATTTGATTCACTCCAGTCCTCACCAAAAAGGGTGGTCTACTCGAAATTTGGATTCATTTCTAATTTTATGCTCACATGATATTGCATGAGAAATAATTTTTAAAAGAGTTTCCATATTTAGATTTAAAAATTTTTTTTATTTCGTATCCAGGGTTTTTGACCAAAGGGTTGTACTCAACCATCTTAGATGATTGACAGGCCCTGGCTTCTCAGGTCAAATCTACCATCACTGTCCACTATTTTATTAACATAACAATCTGTCAACTTTAAAAACAACTTATCTTCTTTCCTTTCTCATAAAATAATACATTTTGACAATTTCTTTCTCATCAAAATAACATATTCTTAATCTATACTTCCTTTCAAAATCCATTCCTGCTACTCTACACATTTTTTATGTACTACTTTATTCTTCTAAAATCCAAATCAGTTAAATCTCTTTTTTTATTAATAAATTTATTGGACCGGGTCCTTGACTTATAGGTTTACATTTGCAAATTTTTCAGACAAGATTTAATGGGTGCTTTTTCTCCCAAATCTGAGTGACAGCAACTTTTCCTGAGATCTCTGAAAGTCTTCAAAGTATCTTAGCTAATTTTAACTGTGCTGTGGCTTGTATAGACTCATTTCTTCCTCAAATCTCCATTTTCTAGGTTCTTGAGAACTATTCTGAGGGTTTGTATTATGACTGACATCTCCTTCAGCTTCATATCCCACAACCATTTCACATCTGACAAGGTCCGTCTATTCAGTGAGGTTTTCACTTATTTTATTTTCACTTAGTGGTCTGCTGGAATGGTAAAATCCACTTGATGATAAGTTTATTTCTTCCTGTATTCTTGCCAAGATTAAATGATCATTTAAATCTTAAAGCCACAGAGAATTTCAAGGGTTTCATATTCTAGGAGAGATTTTGGTTTGTGCATGTACCATTTTTCAATATGTTAAACTTGAGTCTTTTACACAATTCCTCATGGATTACCTTTCCCACCCAATAATGCTTGCTTTTGTATTCCTTTTGTAGCAGTTTACTGCATTCATATATTATGTGAATTATGAGATCAGCTATTTTATCTTTTTCACCATATAACATATACTTCATATTCTGCTGCAAAATATTAATTTTTGTTTTGACATAATTAGTCTTGATAACATTATTATTGTTATTATTATTATATACTCTTTTAGAGTTTTTCACATCAGCATCAGCTGATGGTTTTTCACTGGAGTTTGAGTGACAACAAGTCTTCTCAAGTCTCCAGGACTCTTCTCAGTATTCTGGCCATCTTCAATAATGCTATTATTTGGATGGTCTCCAATCGTCCACCAACTTGCAAATACCTGAGGCCCTTTAATAATCCTTTAGTTACAGTGCCAAAAGCACCAATCACAATTGGTACAATTGTCACTTTCATGTTCCATAGTTTTTTTTAATTCTCTAGCAAGGTCGAGGTACTTAACCTGCTTTTCACAGTCTTTCGGTTTTATTCTGTAGTCAGCCGGGATGGCAAAGTTGACAATTTTGCAACTTCTCCTTTTTTTGTTGATTATTATTACGTCTGGTCCTCTGGCCAAGATTAGGTGATCTGTGTGTATGTTAAAATCCCATAGTGTCCATTTTCTTGGACACATGTTGGGTTGTATATATACCATTCATTGGTATGGTCAAATTTAAATTTCTTGCACATTTCCCAGTGGATCTCCTTGCCGCCCCAGTCATGTCTAGTCTTCTACTCCTTCTGTGCTAATTTGCTGCATTTGTTTATTATGTGATTGATTGTTTCGTCTCTGTCACCGCATAGCCTACATTTGCTATTTTGTTGAGCCTTATCTATTTTCACTTTGATATGATTGGTTCTTATGGTGTTGTCCTGTGCTACTATTAGGAGATATTCTGTTTCTCTCTTCATGTTTCCTTTTCTTAGCCAGGTCCAGGCTTATTATTATTATTATTATTATTATTATTATTATTATTATTATTATTTCTATTATCTCTCTATTTTTAACTCATGGTCTGATTTCTTGCAAGTTTCCTCATTTCTGCTGGACTCTTTTAACTAGCTGATTCTCATAGTAGTATGGTCTGAATAGTCTTTCTCTGGTTTCTATTTCATTTCCAGTTCCTTAAAGGACTATTCCAAGTACACCAACTGCAACTGGTATCACGGTCATTTCCCGGTTCTACAATTATTTAATTTAAGTTTTGTTTTGCATGGTTGTGTTTTATGGCATATCAATCCTTGTGGGTATTTAAAACCAAATCCTTTATATATATATATATAATTTGTAAACATTATATTTAAATGAGCAAAGGTTCATTTGTTTGCACACAGTTAAATGATTTAAGTACTGTTAATGAAAACTAATCATTCTATTTAACATTAATCATTTGTTTGTATGCATTTAGATGGATTCAAGTACTGCAATTTATTGTTTGCACAGTTAAATGGTATCTAACATAAGTAATTCAATTTATCTAGTATTCTGATCTTATCTAATATTAATCATTTGTTCTCACACAGTTAAATGGTTTGAACTTTTGTTATTTAACACAAGTCATTCTATTTAACATTAGTAATACTCCCTAGAAAAGGATTGAAAAGTTCCATTTAATCCATTAATGGGGTTCTAACAGGTACTACAACTAACAATTGACTAGATTACAAATTCCTTTTCTCTTGTTCATTAAGATTAGGTCTAGTCTTCTGACAGGAGTTTAGTTATCTGTTTATATCTCAATAATTATTGAAGATAATGGTAAAATCATACATTTAATAGCTTCAACCAGTAACTGTAGTTGTTGAGTGCGACCTGAAGGCTCCTCTTTTCAATAGCTGCTACACTGAGGTGTAGGGGAGGATATTACTCCTTTCCCTGGACTTACTTCAACCAGTAAGGCTTATATTAATTCTGGACAACAGACAATCACTTTCTTCTTGATTTTCATGTATCTCTATAATAAAGTAAGTAGCAATGCATTTACATTCTCCTATTCTGTCAATAAGACTTGCCTTTATTTCTGACTACTGATAATCCCTTTCTTTCAGATGATCAGTTCATTCCTTTTGTAAAATCATTAGCAGTGCTGTTACATTATACTTATTTGGTTGGTTGGTGCTAATGGGTATGTAGTTATATTCCTACTCACCAAATTCCAATATTTCCATTAGTATATCCAGTGATATGCTAATGGTGAATAGATTTAAGGAAAGACAAGATAACTTCATTTACTCATATAGGAATATTTGATGTATGCATAATAAACATACACAATGAATTAACAATAATACACAAATGTGTTCCAACAGATAAAATGCGCACAAACTGTTCTATGATCAATATATATATATATATATATATATATATATATATATATATATATATATATATATATATATATATATATATATATATATATATATATATATATATATATATATATATAATATTGAACTAGATTTGGAATTAAATAACTCACAAGGGTTCTTATACCCTTAAAAAACAACCAGCAACATGCACACATACTGACATATATCAAGGAAGTGTGTGGCATAATGGTCATCATTTCATGCTGTATTTGTGTGTATCTTTTTATAATAAAAAGCATATATTTGACTTTATATGTAATAACTATATTCATGTACAGATTATAATATAAACATGTATATGGCTCTATGTATGATCAAACCCACATCTTTTCTTATGTAGGTAAGTCTGTATGAGTAGGTTCAAAAGTATAAAAGATATCAATACAAACGATATATATATATATATATATATATATTTTTTTTTTTTTTTTTCATCATACAACGTGTGGAAGCACGTGCGATACTCTAGCCTCATCAGCCGCCATCCAGGGTGATAACACAGTTTCGGTAGCTTAAGGCGGTACTGCCACACCTGGCGCTACCGAGCAGCTTTTGCCACCGGCTAGGGTATTTAAAAAAAAAAAAAAAAAAAAAAAAAAACCTATGTATACATAAGATCAACTAAAAGCGGACATTACACTAGACGTTCGTTCATCTTCATTTTGGTGCAGTTTGTGATTTAAAAAAGCGTTTACTTACGGCCGTTAGATGTCATAGCAACCGTTTCTTGACTTTGCGTAATTACACGAGAATGGTGGTTACACGTGTATAACATTCGTGTTGAAAACCTTTCTATATCCGTTATCTTTTCGATTCGTTTTCTTTCATTTATGCGTTACTGCCCAAAAGCACTCGAGACAAACGTTATATATAATTCCGCTAAAAGATATTATTTGTTGATATATATATATATATATACATTCACACATACACACAGACTCAAATATGCACATCCAAAACTAATAAAACACTGGTCATATATTTTTTAAAACTTTTTCTCTTTTTATGGATGTGGCCCTTAAACATCAAAGCTGTTGTAACTTTTTTAAATGTGTTTTGATGTTGCCACATATGTCCAAGATATAAAGGGGTTCACATAAATTGGAAAAAGGTGCTAAGTGCTGATGCAGGATTTAATGTTTGATTCCTTAGGCAAGATCAAAAACTCAGGCAATTGTGTGTCAATTTATCAAATTTTGCCACTAATTTATTGGAGCATTCCAAAGTTCATATGTTGAGATGTTGAGTTTGATTTCAATGCATTCCTTATGCTTCTGCCAGTTCATAAGAGTCCATCATTTTTAATAGATACATTAATGTCAAATTTTGAATATATATATATATATATATATATATATATATATATATATATATATATACATACATATGCACTTTTCCACATGTATATTTATATTTATACAAGCATTTATATGGATGAATACACAGATACACACATGAAAGTCTATTGATAAATACAAGTGCATGTAGAAATAAATCCACAGTCTAATGATTAAAAAAAGTGTTTTACACTGGTTCAAACACTGACCACCATGAGAAAAAAAAACAGTATCAGCAGGAATGAATCTCTGAATGTATTTGTGGAAAATAAAATTACATCATAGTAAATATGTATCAATTTACTTTAAAGTAATATTGTTGGATTACAATATAGGATAACTTATATAGATCAATGTATTTCCAGATCAAATTCAGCATCATCATCATCAAATATATATATATATATATATATATATATATAGTGTGTGTGTGTATGTGTGTGTTATGGAAGATGGTATGAGGTATTATCTATTACATCATATTGTATTTCTGGTGTGGAGTAAGATCCTCCCCAATGAGTGTTCTTGGTATGACATTAAACCATCTGATGGCAAGACTCCAGTCTTGGAAATTTCAAGTACCCCTTCATTACCATTGCTCCCAGGTCCACTCTGACCCAGAGTGGTAGCATCTGAGAGGGCCCTATAAATATGTCAAATAGAACAAACTGTATCCAAACAAATGACTGATGTTAAATTGTAACTATTATATAGCAATTCTTGAAACCATTTAACTGTGGGCAAAAAAGAACTCAAGCTCATTTAAGAATGTTATCTACAAAATGTGTTTACAAATCATATATATATTTAATATATATTTATAAACAGGATTTGGCATCAAATAACCTACAATGATTGATATGCCATAAAATCCAACCCAACCAAACCAAACCAAACCATAAATAATTCTAACCTAGTTTACTGGGGCAGTAGAACATTCAGACTGCATTTCTGCACAAGGACCACGCAAAAGATTGTCCTGAATCTGATACTAAACAGCATCAGATGGTGAGTACTGAAGTTGTGAAGAATGTAAAGTACTCCTTCATTGACATCACTCCCAGGTCCACTCTCACCCAGAGTGTTAATACCTGTTAGGATTCCATCTATTGATGTTACATATAGACCCTTGACCGAGCTGTCAAAAAGGGATTTCTCTGAACAGGACACACCAGTGTAGATAAGTGGTAGCAGTTGCATTATGAAATGATATATGCAGAAGCCTGCATGAGGGTCTGAGGCAGATGGGGGCAGTGTGAGTCAGTGCCAGCTGTGTGCAAACTAACAACTGATGTTCAATTGAATTATTAGTATTACATAGAAATTGGAATGATTTAACTGCATGCAAATGAATGAATAATGTTCAATAAAATTATTTGTATTAAATAGCAAAACTTGAAATCATTTAACTGTGTGTGAACAAATGATCTCTGGCTAATTTAAAAATTGTTACCACTAAATGATTTGCTTACAAATCATATATATGCAGTTTATATACATGTTTAAACAGGATTTAACATTAAATAGACTGCCAGGGTTGATATGCAATAAAACTCAACAAATAATAAATAATTCTACACTCTACTAATGTATATATATATATATATATAAACAAGGACAATATGGTAAATTAAATTAGTAATATTTTGCAGTATCATTGAATCATTGATATGTTACTTACTTTGCACTTAAATTTCGTGGAAATTCCATTTCTCATTCAGTGTATTGACATGTCATCAAGTCAGTTAATTAGAATCTTAGATAATTGAAATAATGCTTCATTGTTTAAAAGACAAATTCTGAGTCTGATCAGTAACAATTTGGCTTCTGCCTGTAGCAAAATCTTGAAACTTCAAAGCCACGCTTATTAGGATAAATATTTCATGCTTTTCTCAATAATATGTCCTTATTGTATCATTTGGTTTTCTTATTTACTTGTTATAAATAAAAAATAAAAAATCTTCATATTGCCAAAATTAAAAAAGAAATGAAGTAAAGTCTGATTTTATTATTGCTGACAGTGAAATAATTGCCTATATAACCACTAAAGTTCAACAGGCTATTTGAACTAGTTCTATTCAATATTTTTTGTAAACTTTTGATACGTTATGCAGTACATACTGGCCCACAAATTTGATTGATTTATCTTTAGTCAGTTGACCCAGACTAACTGTGCTTACATATGTGGAGTGCTAGACGATATTCCAGGCAACATGATTTTTTTAATAAAACAACAATGACAAAGATGTTAATCATTGAATCATTAAATAATAAACATAAACTGTCACACAAACAAGAATGTTACAGATGTTAGTATAGAATAACCATAATGCAGTAACAATAACTTTTCCCAGAAAAAAAGAATTATTGAATAGCAATTTAGAAATCTAGACATAAAGAGATTAAAAAAGATATCATAGTTTGAAGTTGATTTTTAATGTTAGATTAGTATTTAATTACCCAACAGGCAGGATTATAACACAAAATCAATTTTTAGGTGGAGTACAGCTGGTTTAAATTCAGAGTTTTTCTTTTAGACTGGTTGCCTTACTAAATTAAAGGATCCATTCTTCCACACTATTCACCAATAGTTGTGGGGATAAGAGATTGATTCATGTCATTTCCAAAGGCACAAAGTAAAATTCAGACACCTTCATCCAGGATATGAACTCAGGTCACTGATTCCATTTCTTATAATGGTACCCATTATGCTAAGCAAGCCTCGATTATATACTGACTTCGTAAATATAATGTAAATTCATTGTCTAGTAACTCTAACATTGCTTTAGACTGCTATTTCCAAGGGCATTAGTATGAACTGAAATGCATACAGCCTTGTCTAGGATTTGAACTTGGCTCACCAAGTCTATTTTCTGTGAGGATAAGTAATTTTACATCCTGAGAGGGGAATATATGTTTAATATCTGTTTCTACTGAATTATAAATCGTTCTGACTGAGCATAAAAGCAAGAGCATGAGATGAAATTTTATTGGTGATGTTATCCAAGATGGAAACTTTATTTTTATCAAAGAAAAACTGCCTTGACAAATGTCTCTGTTATTCTGAGATTCTACAGTAATGCGGCTCCAGAGTCTTTGCTTGATTCATGACTTGAAGCAAGATACAAAGTTTGTAATAGGAAGATTGAATCTATCAATGACAGTCATCATCTTAGCTAATCTCAACTTTTCCCTAAATGCCATAAAAGGAGGAATTTCAGGTAATTGAATTCCATTGGTCTCTGCTTTCACATTCAAACAGCTAATATCTTATCAATCTTCTATTGGGATTATTATATTTATTCCACTTTAGTAACTGGTAACTTACTGCAGATGGTAATCATTTCAAAAGCTCCTAAAATACAGCTCCAGACAGTGTCGGGAGTTGACCCAATCTCTGCCAAGTGTTTGCATGTAGTAATTTAGAAATTAGAGCAGATTGTGCCAAATTATCCCACAGCAAATTTGAAGTTATGCCTTTGAGTCCTGTACATAATTTTAGCTTTGAAATGATTTAAGTAACACATTTCCCATTGTAAAGGAAAGTTAGACATTATTTCAATGAAGCATGCAATATTAATGATCTGTACAGAGAAAATTTCTTTTATTTCATTTCATTCTGAATTCAGTTCAGATCTTAAATAGAGAATTCAAAGCAGAGAGTGGTTAATAAACTCGGTACTGAAAAGTTCTTGGCCAGACCAAGAAGAGAATGACCCGAACCCATGAAAAATAAATACAATCCCACATATTGATCCTACTGGTCTACACATTTGATATATCATTTCCAAACTTTATTTAATCAGCAAATAAAAAAGGTCAGTAAAAATTTTAGAAAATTTCATTGCTTTCTGGGAAAATTTTAAGCATAAAAAAAAATTAATAAAAATGAAAAAAGACGAAAAAACTACATACTGGATTGAACAAAAAGCTGAATAATGACTCATCACGGCAGGGAAAACAAGAGCAAAGTGGCCTCCCAATTTTAAAGGAAAGCTTCTGCAGTCATCTGAAGAGCCTAGCTCTGATTGGCAGTTGCAAAATTAAAAGTGATACCCATGGATAGAGCCATTTCTGCAGTCATTTGTCTTGTGTGGAAGGTACGCAGTTTAGCTGCCGGGATGGGAGTTGGCATAAGATCAATGCCAACTGGGTCACTTGGGTGAGGGGCTCTGATGTTGCAAGACCTGACACCCCCCATGAACCCAAAGGAAACATCATTGATGACCCATCCCAATGCATCAATGAAGATGTATGATATAAGTAAGCATGCTTTTTGTATGGAGAAAATTGTGGTAACTCGGACAGAGCATTCCAGCCTTGAGATTTAGTGTAGGAAATTTAATACTTCTTGAGACCATCAAATAACATTTACACTCAACATGAATCAAAACACATAATTTGAATTCAATACAAAAAATAAATGAATTTCATTCTATTCAGGAAGAAACTGACAAGTCCAAACTAACAGGAAGGCATATTTTTGCTGATAAAACTCTGAAAGTATTTCAAACCCCTCTGCTCATTTTTGGCAATTTGCAAAAATGCTGATGACTCACAGGATATCATGCAATTTCAGATTAATATCTGTCTATCTATCTATATATACAGAGGGTAGTGTGTTCACCAGTGGCCTAAAAGGCTGGGGTTCAATCCCAGGTCAAGTTATACCAAAGACTCAAAAATGGCCTTGCTTAACCCTCAGCATTATAAGGTCATGATCAAGGGTAAATAGGAGCAACCCAGGGAAAGAAGTAGTGCTTCCCCCAACACCTAGGTGTTGTAGCTAAAGAAAAGAGAGCCTTCTGGTTACCTTTGACTAATTTACTTACTTTTACATATATATGCATATATACATAAATTAATAATATAATTTACAATATTCATAAATAAGGAGTGCTCATTATTGGTGATAGAGCATACGTATCTAAATTTGTGCTGTATGGACACAGAGAAAGTTATGGTAGCTGACAGTTTCTTGCCTATGTAATCATCTGATTTGGTCTAGTGGTCACAAAGGTGGGAAATTTGGCCTGATGCTTTCATAGTTAAGAAACTGACAGTCATCAAACACCAGTATCTCTGAGCCCACTCTATCCTAACTTTATATATATATATCATCATCATCATCATCATGTTGTGCCACCAGCACGGATATCCCTGACCCTCTCTCGCCACTTCTCCCTATCACTCATCGCCTCCGGCAGGTCTTCAGGGTTACATCCTGTGTCCTCACATAGTTGCTGTATGTAAGTTCGAGCTGGTCATATATATATATATATATATATATATATATATATATATATATATATCATCATATTTTTTGAAATATGAAGTTTGGCTGATTTTTCCAAAATCCCTATAGTTTTAGAACTTATGAAGTAAAGTATTCTTTTAATTTCATATATTTTCCAGATTATCTTAAAGAATTCTTTAGTCTGAATTTTTTAATGTATTTCTTATTTTTACATGTATTTTTTGGACAAATATCTTAAACCTTTATCACAATGCATTATTCACTCTATTCCACCCTCTTTTACAGCATTTCTTTTTCATCGACACCAAATATTATATACCTACTAAGATTGAAAGCTTGATTTCAGTCTTGTTGTTTTGTTTTTTTTTGTTGTTTTTGCCATAGCAGGGCATCACATTAAAACATGATCATTTGGTAATCCAAGTTATTAGAAATATCAGAATAACATTTTTGTTCCACAAATGAAATCACCTGCAACATGTTCAAGTTTAACAGAACATATATATAAAGAATATATTCTTTTAACTTTCTGTATAGTCTGCAATTCCAAGATCAACTATTTCTGGAATTCTATTAATTTCCAATATATTATTTTTTTCCATGTAGATTTTCATGCATCATTTGAATCCTTATATTCTTCAGCCATTTTCGAGTGTATTTTGAAAACTATGGTCAATTGAAGTGACTTAGTACTTTTCACCTTTTACCAGATGCTGACAAAAGGCCAAATTCTTTGATAAAAGCAAAAGGCTTTCTTTATTACTAATAATTTACCTTATTACAATGCTCCCTGATCCAAGTAATTTGAACATTCATTCCAGGGTCATTCAATAAAAAGGTGAATTTTTTAACAAATAGTCAGCAATGGGAAGCACTATTCACAGTTGCTCCTTTCTCAAGGCAATTAATAGTGATGGGTCCTTTCATGTCCCTGAAGACTTTCAGCATGACCTTTTTTACAGACAACTGTGTTCAGACTTTTTTCTTATCAATGAGTCAGTGTTTCCACTCTATAGATTCTCTTTTAGACTTAGCTTATAAACATTTTTTGTCTAAAACATTTTTCAACATATACATCACACATTCTTTTGTAAATTTCACACCTAAAATTTGATAACTGATTGCTTTTCAAGCCTAGAGTGTTCTGTCTCCAGTACAACAATTTTGAATAGCTTTAAAAGAAATATTCTTGCGATATCAAAATGATTTTTGCTGTAAACCAATTCCTAAGTTTATTCTTATGAAAAGAATTCTGAAAAAAATATTTGACTTTTAAAAAAAAATCCTATTATTTTATTGAATGAGTCTCATAATTTAGTGAATGACCTTTGTAATTTATTTACAACAATATTAAGAAAATAATTTAAAATTGATTTCATTGGCTACTCTCAAGATACTTTCAACTCAAATGTTCATTTTTTTAATCCATTTTATTTTTCTAGTCATTTTTACATTTGTCAATATTAGATATTTCAAGAAAAATTATATAATTATTAAAAATGGCATCTTTAACATAACATTTGTTAGGTCACATCAAATCAGTAGAGTTTTAGAATACCCTGTATCCCATGCAAAGAGGGAAAAAACAAAAAGGTAAAGTATCTTTGGTATGACAATAAAGTGTATCTGGTGGTTAGGCTCCAGTTCTGGAGTTCAGGAAAATATGGAGTCAACCCTTCATTACCATTACTTATAAAACCCTGACCTAAAGTGGTATAACCACTTAGGGTTTTATTTGTGAGTCAAATAGATTTGCTTGAAAATTGTTAGAGTTTAGACTGGAGTACTTGAAGTTATGTAGCTATATGCAAATAAGTATCAAAATAAACTATTAAAAGTATTAGAATAAGTACTAGGGTTCTATTTGTGAGTCAAAATTTCTTAGAGTTTAGATATTACTTGAAGTTATGTAGCTGTATGCAAACAATTTTATTATTGCAATTAAATTGGACTAGCTGCTTAAAACTGTATGATTAAAAAAATGACTTCTACATGAAATAACCCAACAAGGTTTGATATGCCATTAAATAACCCAATCAAGGTACAAGTGCATCCCGCTGACTTCTTGAAGAGAAGAAGGCTCCAGCAAGTAGGTTTTATAAGGTAGAGTTGCTTACCCCACTTACTCTGGTTCTGAATCCAGAGATTTTGCTTCTCCTCCACTGGTTGCTAGTGTTTGCCAATGGTCTGGGGGACCTGGGTTCAATCCCTGGTTGCATCATACCAAAGACTTTAAAAATGGTACTTGATACCTCCTTGCTAAACACTCAGCAATACAAGGTATATATTGCGGGTAAAGTGGAGCAATCCAGGAAAGGAGTAGTGCCCTCCCCTACACCTTGCTGTAGTAGCTATTGAAAAGGAAGCCTTCTGGTTGCTTTTGACTGTGGTTGTCACCTTTACTTTACTTATTTACTCCTAGCTGAGGAAGGGTTAAACAATTCATGTCTTTTCTTAATTTCAAATGCAAACAGCCTCATCTGGGATTTAGATTCAGTGCATTTACAACAATATTAACCGTTATGCCTCCAATGCAACAGAGATACTATATAAATCAGGCACAAGGCCAGGTTTAAATAGTATCTTAGATTCACTGTACTCAGACAGATTGCTGTTTGGTTTAAAGATTAGCACATTATTAAATAAACAATTTCAAGTGCTCCATGTCATCTTTACAATATGGTAATAATCAGATATTGTTATTCTATATTAGTATTTAAGATTATATAGTTCATTTTTATCTTTATTTTATTCCTCTTAAGGATTACAAGGAAATTCTTTGTGGAAACAAGATTCCTGTCTTTGTTGATCCTTTACAGACATTAATCTGGAAGGAATCATTTTTATGTTTGTGATAATCATCATTTTGCTGTGTCTCATGCAAATGATTTATAATTTGCACAAGAGGAAACGGCAGATATTCGTAAGCCTACAGATATTGAAAAGCATTAGTTGCTATCAAAGAAAGACTAGAAAATAACTAAGAAAATATAAAAGAGAACATATAAACCATTTACTATCTTATTGTGTGACTAGAAATGTAACTTAATGCCAAATGTTTAAAATTTTTGTGCTTTGATTTATCCATTTCGTGATTCTAAAAATTGATAGATCTGTCTGGGGTGCCTACCATGTAAATTAAAAACAATCAAACAAAAACAACAAACAAACAAAAACAAAGTTTTATCTTTTGACAAGTGGCTTCTGCATGCAATTCTGCATTTTAATGGCATGAAAATGCTGCTAACCCATCACTTGTGCAGATAACAGTAATAATTTAATTCCTTCAAGAAAATGACCCTCAGAAGAAGAATCTTTTTAGTCTTCATATTTTTTCTTACTAGCTGAATTCTTATCCAACAAACAGAGAAAATTAAGTTTAAATAAAAGTTCTGTTACCTCTTCAACATTCTTAAGTAGAAAATATTTCTGAAAAAACATCTATTTTCTGTATTTTTTTTTTTTGTCTTTGACATTATGTTAAGTCTGCTTGAATGTCCTACATGGGTCTGATATTTGTAGACAAAAATGAATTTAAATCTGTATGAAAATATATACAATGAATGTTCAAAAATTGAATTTTTCCTTCTGATTCAATAGTATTACAATAATGTGAGAGTTTTATCACATCGTTCTTTGAACAAATGAGAAGGCAGGATAAAGAAGTTATAATTAATTCTTTTTATGCTATCACAAATGGTTTTATTCTTAAAGATGTCTCCCTAAAAACTGATAAAATATGAAGAGAAATGAAAAATCTGATTAAAAATGAACACTGACAATTATTTATTAAAACCTGCTTTTAAAAATCCTTATCTAAATTAAACATCACTGTTACTCTGATAACCTCTGTCTGTAATCAAATCTGATGTACATTAAAAAATTAATAAAGAGAATAGAAGTATCATTGCACATTAAAAATATAGAATGTTTTCTTCTAGATGAGGATGCACATAAAGTTCTACATTACACAAAATTAGAATATATAATAGGGTTGTTTTTCTTTGGTATGTTGTTATCTATTCACATGACTTTGACAATGTAGACGGCAGCCTTCTTCTGGTGTTGTGTAATGAAGGATTTGCTGGTAACTGTGAATAATATTGTGGAATTCATAGTAGAATAGTTTTGTAATGATTGAGGGATTAGTAGGTTGGTTGGCTTTGTGCTTTGTCAAACTTTTGTTGAGCTGTTTTTATGCTGTAAAATAAGCAAGATAAATTAAATACTATTACTTAATATAAGACTTTGAGATAATCAGATACTATCAAGATAATATTGATGTAATGAAAATCAATTACATACAAAGTGGAACCAAAAAATTTTGAGACTGAATCTTAAAATTTCTTAGAATTATGAATTTTTAAATTATGAATTTATATGAAGAAACATGCACAGCCGAGTAATTTATGTTATAAACTGATAAAGTCTAAATGACAACCTTTAAGATGTTAGAACATAAAAAAATGCTGTAATAAATTAAAAATTTGACATATTTTATCTTATTTGTTTGACAATGGATACTGATAAATATAGATTTTTAAGGCCATTATTCTTATATTCAGGATGATTTTTTGTTTCTTTGTTTGATAGCATATCAACATTCATTGGTTATTTAATGCCAAAGCTATCCTTGTAGAAAGATAGTAGTGGTACTATTTAATCCACAGCTGGAGGAATAATGGAGTTCATGCCTTTCCCAAGAGTATCAGTCTGAAAGTGAGCATAATAGTACAATAGTTTGAACTTGCTTACTATGATATTGTAGTCCAACTCTCTACTATATAAGACTTCTAATGAGTTTTAAAAAATTTACATTGACTTTATAAATAACAGTTTGGTCTATTACCAGGAATTTGAATACTTTTGAGATAAATATCATAATAAAATATGATAATGAAGTTGCACATTTACTAATGAAAGAATGACAAGTACTTAGCAATCTAAGCTTATCAATATGATTAGATATTGCAAAATGTCAAATTAATTTATAGATTAATATTTGTTTTATGACTAGCATTTAAATTAGATGTTTGTAAAAATGAAAACATAATCTGTCAAGAGGAAAGATCTTGTACAAATGAGATTGCTTTAAGTGTTAGTTTTCCATGGTAGAAATTATTAAAAATGCTAAGATTACAAGTGAAAATTTCTCAAAGTTGTCATATTTACCTTATCTAATTGTAGTTGACAATCTAGGAATCAAGTTTTGATGATCATTTCATATTGTGATAATTGTGATGAGGGCATAAAATTAATATTAACCATGCATCCATGTATGGGAAAGCCTCCACTTAAAAATTTGACCTTATGTCAAATTCTACCTGAAAATCATATCATGATCTGATGATTGTGATAAGTCTATGAAATTTATGCATACTTTGTTAATAACAGCTCAAGTTATGATATAAAATTTGATAAGAAAAGCATTGAACTTTTATGTTAAGAACACTTATGTTAAGTCTTAAAAATATTTAGCTTATCTTGTCGAGAGACTTAGTTGTAAACATCAATTAATCTCTGGTAATTTTGAGACAAATCACTTTGATTTCAATCCATAAAGTTACAAACACATTTAGTCTCAAGGGATAATATTTGTCCTTAAATTATCCAGATTAGAAGAAATTACACAGAGCTAAATCTGGTGAAAGTTGTCCTTGCTACTTTATTCAATATATTTGCTTGGAAAAGTCTCTTTAAGAATAGACCTGACTTCAAAATGGAAATCCGAAGTAAATTATCATGAAGAGGGATAAAATCCCTCTTCATATTAAATAGTTGAAGAATCCATTCCACTACTGATCTTTGAAATCTGAAGCATGTTTATGTGAATTTTACAGAAAAACCCTACTTATATTGCATGTGCATGTGCAAGTGTGTGTAAGAGCAAGAGAGAGAATGAGAGAGAGAGAGAGAGACAGCATTTTCCTGTGAACTAAATAACCTCATTATGAAAGTAACTGTAATATGCAGTGCTTATATAAGGTGTTTCTTTAAGCTTCTGGCTTCAATCAAGTTTTGATAATCTGGTTTACGTGTTATCATTAATATAATGTCTCTGAAGCCAGCAATGAGCAGTTACATTTAGTACAGCTTTCAATCAGATTTCTAATGATTTTTTCCCTTCTTCTGTTTTCCCATTTATAAATATATCAAATATCTGCAAACATGGAAATGAGAATATGTAACGGATGAAGGTAACTCAGAAGAACATACTTGATTGATGAAAAAGGGGCAACAATTTTCTTAATATCACAGGTTTTATCTATCTCTGTTGTTTGTGGAATTTTTGTGACATTTGAAGAAATTACGCAAAGTTCATTGTCTTAATTAAACATTATTGGGTTTATAAATGTTATGCCTACATTTACTGAGAATTCTATAAAAATTCCTATAAGATAGTAGTTTTAATTTGAACTATTTGCAATATTGTCTTGACTCTTCTCCAAATTTCACATTTTGTCATATATTTCAGATTATTATCATTATTTGTTTGTTATGCCTCCTTGGGCATCTCCCTTTTTTTTTACTGTCATCTCACATGAACTTTTGCAAAAAAAAAAAAATTAATCTTTGCACAAAACATATACATTATTAATACAAGATCCATAGAAAGATCAAATTCTGTTAAGTAATTCATCCAATAGTTTATAAAAAGGCCCTCTTAATTTTTTTTAAAGATTTTTTCTGAAATCCTCCAATTTAATCTTAATATTTTTCCTTTACTGCTGTTTTTGACCTAATTCAACAATTTTTTCCCAAAAATATATAACCATATAAGCAATAAATCAGTTTTGACTGTAAATTTCCTGTTAGAGGAAACATTATTGAATTAATAAAATTTTATTGAATTCACATGAAAATTTCATAGTAATTCCATTTCTTGTTCAGTGTATTGATGTATCATTTAATCAAATTTTATATCACTGAATTAACTCTTCATTGCTGAAAATGAAGTTTTAATTTTGATCAGATATTTCCCAATGATGGAAAAAGAATAAAGTCACATGATATTTTTCGATACAGGTAAGTGAAAGTGTCTTAACGATGGAGCTAACTTGGAAGAGGATACTTGCAAATTATTCCATTAAAACACACACACACACACACACACACACACACACACACACACACACACACGCACACACACACATATATATATGTATATATGTATATATATAATTGAACATTTGAGACATTTTTTGTCTATATATTTTTGTTAATCCTTTTGAGTTGCTGTATTGATCTTATATTTGGTTTAAATTGATTGATAAACATTCCATAATTTCTGTCCAACTTTGGGCCATCACCAGGGAAGGATGTATTACAAAAGTGATATAACTTTTGTATGTACATAACTACTTTGTAAGAAGGAGCATTTATATTGGTGTTTATATAGCATTTACTTTTCAAATTTGTTTCTGTAAATAGCATCAGTAGCTAAAGACATTTAAGTACATTAGCACTGGTTTCAAAATGAATTCCATTAAGTTTAGGTTGTATATTCCTAATATGTAGTGTTTCAAGAAAGTACTTGGGAAATAATTAATGATGGAAGGTTTAACAACCAATTGCCGCCAAATATCATCAGATTGATACAGCAATTCGAAAGGATTAATAAAAAAATATGCAGACAAGAAATATCCATAATGTTCAATCAAATATGTATCAATGAAAAATACTGTCAAAATATAGATATTTTAGACTATATATATATTTATATACATATATATATACATATATATATAGTTTAAAATATCTATATTTTGACAGTATTTTTTACAAACAACAATATATACATCTATATATATATATATATATATATATATATACATATATATATATATATATATATATATATATTAGGTTTATATATTTAATGCCATGGAAGTTTGTCTGCAACCTTTGGTTTCATGAAGTTTTACAAACAACTATCATCATGATTGTTGTTTGTAAAACTTCATAAAACCAAAGGTCACAGAAAAACTTCCATGGCATTAAATATATAAATTTAATATATATTTATTTATTATTATTATTATATAATAGCTCTATGTCAGATATCAAGCACTCTCCAAATTATATTGCACTTGGTTCACCACAAACCCACAAAGTGACTTAGTGACAACCAACACTGTTGCGATATATATATATATGTAATTGTTCCTAACATAAGTTTCATCAAATCTAAAACTACATAAAGACCTATGTGTGTCATACTTACCAGAAATAACTTTACCTATATTGGTGCCAAAATCAAATGAGGCTGAAAGCCAGCTATTCCCCACTAGTCATTAGTTCATTAGCCAAAGAGAAGCAGACCCAAACTTTAAACTGTCCTTAGATTTCTCCAAGATTTCCAGACAATAACCTAGTTTTAGCTTCAAAGGAATTTATGTGCGGCATACAAAATTTAAAAAAAAAGAATACTAAAAACATTTATGTACACTGTATACGTACAAGTATAAATACTCACAAAAACATATCCTTTACGTTATTGCTTATTGGCAAAATAATACATAAAAAGATTTTGTATCTCCAAATCAACCTCCTGTTATTTGTTTAAATGTTTATTTGCTTTATTTATAATTCATTTCAACATTAAACTTTTTTCACAGTACCTTGTGTTCTGTTACAAATTTCTTACACATAATTTTCTAAAATTCGCTTGACCCTTGTAACACACACACGTGCACACACACGCGCACCCCCACACACTTATATATATATATATACATATATTTGATAAATTGTATCCAATACATTAACAAAACTGATTTTAAATGAACTAGAAATTGTGTTAGATATTTGATTTTTGACAGGTTGTGTAATTTACAAATCAGGATGTACACCTGTGTCTTAATGTAAACAAAAGACACCATGAATTGGGTGGGTGGCATGCTGGAAAGAGTGACCATGACAACTGAACATTTTCGACACTGGGAGAGAGAAAAAGAGCTGGCAGAAGAGAAACTAGACATCACGCAACTTTGGATGTTAGCTTTGTGTCAGACAGCCCAGGGTTGAACAGTACAGGAAGGTATGAAATGTACAAGACTCGCTAAAGTTGAAAATGGGTATGATCCCAGAAGAAAGAAGGGTTGCTTTGCAAAGGTACCATATTTGAGAAATATTTAGAAGCTAATATGATTAAATGCCTCAAGATAATGTAGAGAAATGTCAGGAAAAGTCAAATTCTGGTATGATCCCAGAAGAAGGAAAAAGGGGAATCTTTCAAAGGCCCCATAGTTGAAAAACATTTAGAAGCTGAGATGATTAGATATTCTAAGTTGACCTGTCCCTATCTTCCCAAAAAAAGAACAAAGAAGAAGTAATTCACAGAAGATTTGTGTTCACCCTATGAATTCATCTGAGCTCTTTCTGACTCTCTCTTTCATGCTACACTTTTATAATAAAAGAAAAAAAAGAAGAAGAAGCAGATTATATTTTTTTACATAAATGTGGTCTTTTCATTCCTGGTATACAACAATAGAAATATATGGTTCAACTCCCCACTCTGGACAGAAAAATGTTAATCAAATATGTGGGGAATATATTTTTTTTCTGTTGATGAAAAGACAATTTAAAAATAAGTTTTTGTTGCATGGAAAATATTAAGAAAATTATAAGCAAATGCAGTTTACAAACCAGGGTGATGGTTGTTGAGATGTGGTGGTATAACCTGCAGTTATAAATTGTCGTTACCAGAAATTTTCTCTCATTTTGACAACTAGCCAGAATACCTGTGAGCTGTTCCATAATCTTACCTGCCTCAGAAAATAATGACAGTTCTATAATTGAGCTGGTATCACTGTTTTTCCCACTGGAAGATGACCCTCCCCACCCAATGGTTCTTGTTCTGTAGTGGAAAATACAACAGTTGGATGTGTTGTGTTCATCTGCCAGGTAGAGAGACCTTGCTTTGAATTAACATTCAAAATCTATTGTTTTGCTTGGTTGGTGATTCTGAATGCTTAAAACCAGTTTTTTCTGATGCTTTAATGAGCAGTAATCAATAAAAAGTAATGCTCTTAAGTATTTGAACAATCAGAAAATCTATTTCTATTGCCTAAGATTGCAGAGGCCATTAGTGATTGAGCAGTGGGATCCAAATTAACATATGAGTTTGGCAACTTTTCCAAACTGCAGAATGAGTTTGACTTTTCTATCTTCTTGATTGATTTTGAATAATATTTTTAAAGGAGAGAAGAAAAAAACTTTTTTTTTTCATTTAACAATTTGATTTTATTAGAAACACATTTTCCAGAAATTAAGCCATTAGAATAAAAAAAATATGACTTAATACCTTATTATGATGATTGCAATAAAAGTCAGTTCTAGCATGCTGTTCCTATTTCAACATTCAAAGCTAAGCAATTACAAGCAAATTGTTTGTCTAGATTCTGAAGTTTCTTTAATTGTATCCCAAAAAAAATCGATAAAAATTATAAGTTATACCCATTTGGATTGATATGAGAACTTTTCAGCACTTCCCTGTGTATATGAAGATAGATAGACAGAGCTAAATTTGTTTAGCATAAACATAGTCAATGGATTCTTTGTGACTGCCATTTTCTTGTTTATGTGATCATCAGACTAAGAGCCTCCCACATGGTGGTTATCTTTCATAAACCTAGAGCTGTAGAATACACCAACTGCATCTTTACAGAGACGTAAGAACACCCCACACTAAGTGTTCTGTAGGTAATATTTGTTTGCACACAGTTAACTGGCTTCAAGTAATACTCTTCAATGCTAGGAATTCTATTTACCAAAAATCCCTTTCTAATTTAATGCTAATCATTAGATTGCACACAGTTAAATGGTTTCAATTATTGCTATCTAATACTAATAGCTCTATTTTTCACACAGTTAAATGGTCTCAAGTATTGCTATTTAACATTGGTTATTCTATTTATCAAGTATTCCTATCTGATTTAACACTAATCATTACTTTGCCCACAGTCAAATGGTTTCAGCTTGAGGACAAGAGCTTCCCAATCAGATGGTTTAGTATCACATTCAGAATATGGAATAGGTGCTACTAAAAGCTCTAAATCAAATTATTGTATCACGATAGAAGAATGGTGACATTGATGGAATTTTCAAAAAAATTGAACTGGAAGACACCAACAATATATATATATATATATATATATATATATATATATATATAAATCAAAGAATAATGGGGAAGGAAGAGAGACTCAAAAATGACAGAATAGTATCCAACAATTTAATCAAAACTAAACATTCCAAAATAATGAAAGAAACATCTACCAACAAGCCAGCAGAGAAAGAATAAAACTATAAGCAAAAGAAGACTGGAGGAATTGGAAATCTGAAGAAAGAACCAAGACTGTAGTGATCACAGCATTATTAAGATTGACAAAAATGTCAAGAACCCTCATGAGTATATAGAGGGGACGTGTTGTTAATACCGTGAGAGACCACCAGTTAAAACTGGTGGGAAAAAACTTGCAAGGATTTAAATAATATAATTTCTAAATTGTCTTAATTTTAAAGTGAGCATTTCCGGATTTTGAAATCAATTTTTCTTTTCTTTTTCAAATTTTACCAACTTGTTTTTCTTTTGTTTTAATTTTATTTTTTGGTAGTTATATATGAAAAAAAAGAAGACCTTCCATTCTCATGTGAACTAAAACAACTGTAATAATGATAATAATACTGATAATAATAATAATAATAATAATAAATGATGATGGCGATACTGGAAGAAATAACTGTTTGCAAATGTAATGATTACAATAAGAATAATGTGAGATCAGTCATCTTATACTAGCAAGCAATGTCAAATGAGAAACCTTATCACTTGAAATGTTTTCTCTTTTTTTATTTATCAGGATTTTTTTTGATTGAAGTGTTATGAATCAAACACAACCAAAGAAATTTACATTGTTTTTTTAACAGGCAAAAGTAAAATAGATAAAAAAAAACAATGTTTTGATTTGTATTGCTGCAAACAAACAGTTGTGCTTGTGAAAGTTGTTTGTTTGTCATTCCAGAGAAATTAATTCCTAGTTTATTGATCAAGAGACCATTGTATTATTTTTTCCCTATCCATCAAGATGGACAGGATGATTTAGGCTTTTCACATAGCTTCATGTTATTTGCTCTCTTATATTCTTTGGTTTTTATTTTCTCTACTCTCATGTTTTCATTTTTTCTTTTGCTTTCCTTGAAAAGCCTATGTTTTCATTGTCATGATATCATTTTAAGGCATTTTATTTTGAAAAGACAAAAACATTCTAAAATTTAGAACTAACTGGCAGCACATTTTCAGTACTTTGGAATAAATTATATCACAGCTAGTGTAGCAACTCAAACCTGGCATTCTCAATGTTCAAAACTAACTTAGATAAAATGTTATGTGTTACACTGAGTGTATAACAATGAGTTACGCTCTGTTTGTAGATCTAATACAGAACTATCAAGTCACTTTGGTTAAAATTAGGTACAACAAGATTAGTTTTCTTTTTTCTTTTTCCTATTTCTGAAAGTTATACTTTCAAACTGACTACAATTGAGCATACTTCTTTTCACTGTAGCAAAACTTCACAGAGAGAAATTGCTTGCACATAACTCTGTATATTTATATTGTTAATCACTAGCATTAACAAAAGATACCATTCCCTTCATCAGTATGCTGCCCAGTCAGCTGGACCTGTAGAACACACTGACTGCTTCTCTACAGAGGGGTAAGACCCCTTCAATGACTAAACAATCTCATGGTGAAGTTCCTGTAATGCTGGAGCTTTAGGGATTGCAGAGTACTCCTTCATTGACATTGCTCCTAGGTTCACTCTGGCCTGGAGTGGCAGCACCTGATAGGGTCCTATCTATGAGTCAAATAAAACTAAACTGAACTTTTTCACCATTTAAACTGCATACTTGTGCTAAACTGAATTATTTGAAATAGAACTCTTTTGATATTTAACTGTTTGTAAACAAAAATTCATTCTAAACTGAATTGTTTGAAATAGAACTCTTTTGATATTTAACTGTTTGTAAACAAAAACTTATACTAAACTGAATTGTTTAAAATTTAATTTGGCATTAAATAACCCAAAAAGGGTTGATAAAACAACCAACCAACCAATCATCAATATGTATCTACCCAACCACTCCATCACAGGCAGGATCTGAGATACAGGATACATATTTTAAGTGGAAAACAACTGATTTAAATTCAGAATTTTTAATCACCTAAAGCAGATTGGGGTCTGCTCTACAATTTACTCATAGCTTGAATAGAAAAGCGATGATTTCAAGCCTTTCCCAAGGGCATTAGCTTGAAGTGAAGAGTAAACAATTTCATCCAGGATTTGAACGTGGCTCTCCAAGTCTATTTCCTATTTCCTCTGCTCCAAGTTCACATTTTTTTATTAGAATTGTATCACTGAGATAACTTTATAAATGATTATTACATTTGCATTTCTCAAATATTGAACCTGTTTTTTATTTTCTATTCAGTGTGTATACTTTACGCTGCTATGTGAATTGTCTTCCAGTCTGTTATTTATAATTTAATGCATGTCTGTATTCTAACTGTGCATGTGATGTACATTTGTTTCTTCTTCATTTGATTTCTATAATGCATCATGCAATTTTCAATATATAACTCTAGACAAACCTTTGGCCAAAGTTTTGCTATCTTACATTGTTAACTCTGATTTTCACAGAGAATGTCTATAAAATCAGAACTGACTTAAGTGTTGATAATAGTTTATGTACAGTTAAACAAAAGGAAATACTGCATATAAATCAATGTGCACCTAAAAATAAAGAAGTATTTTGCATTGACATGTTTTGAGAGGAAGACCAATACATTGGGAGTGTTATATTTTGACCTTCGACCCGGCCCAAAAATACTATTCCAAGGTAATACACCGGAAGGAAGTGACACATTCCAACGGTCAGTAATCGAAAGAGATCGCGTGGGTGGATTAAGGCTTATGATATGGGACAAGGTGAAGGTCCCATTGTGCCATTACAGTCATGCACTGGAAGAGAGTAACCTCTGAACTGCATGACAGTTATTTCCGCTTGATGACGATTAAACAACCGATTTCAAAGATCCAGTAGGCGATCGTGTGGGCGTTGAATTATTATTTAACTCAGTTGAGTTTGGGGTGCCAAAGCAGTTGCTAGTAGACTTCCAGACAGTAGAGACCAGATGTGGTAGGGAAGGCCACACCAGACCGAGGGGGCCCTCAGAAAGCCCCGATGGAGTAGACCCCAACATCAGGAGAACAATAAAGACACAACGTGATGGTCATAACAGTGGGGTCAAAATATGAAGTTTATGTTTGGTCTCCAGCATCCTCTCACATGCAACCCTTCAACAACCCTTTCGAACCCTTGCAATAAAGTGAGAGGTAAATATAATTGTAAAGAGTTCTTCCTGCTTCCTTTCTTCATGCGTCTTTCTGTGTGCGTCTGTCTTTACTATTATTGAGTCGTTATGATACGGCAAATGAGTATATAACAGGAGCTGGGCAAAATATTTTGGTATATGAGAGATGGCTGTAAAGTTCATAGACTGACCAAAATGATCTCATGGATTATAACCAAATGAAATTTATTTTCCAACATAGTCTTCCTTCTGGTTTACTTACTTCTTCCATCAGTGTTGAAGTATTTGGATCTCATTGGTCAAAAAAGGTTCGGTCTTTTTGTTCAATGGCATATTAACATTTGTGGGTTATTTAAGGCCAAAGATAGTAATGATATAGTTTTACATATATCTGGGAGGATAAAGAGTTTTATAACTTTCCCCAAGGGTATTATTAGTCTGAAATTGAATGTAATAATCTGACTGGAGTTTAAACTCACTTCCTTCAAGGTTTCATGTCCAGCTTTTTGGCTATTATGCCTCAGATACTGATCAAAAAAGTAATTAATAGCAGATATGACATCATCATAAAAATATTTCAGCCGACCCTCATAAAACAAAAAGCATATTAACTCAAATCCAAAAAAAGATATCAATAACAAATGACAAATTTCAATTAATATATATATATATATATATATATATATATATATATATATACTACATTAACTGTTTCATTCTCTTATATACACTTACTTAAAGCCTGGCTCTGAATCATGAACTTTGAAGTAAATTCATCCTTTTTATAGAATTTATTCATTAAGTAATAGCAAATAAATGATTTGATTAACAAATAAGAGAGATACTCAATAGTTAATTTAATAGTTGTCTCACTTTAGAAATGATAAGGAATGAGTACAAATGAAGTCTCTAACTCAGTTTAAAATCTACAACAAGAAGGAAAAATGCTTCGGTATTTACTCTTATGGTTATCTAAGTTTCATTGTGTACTAAGCTGTAGGTTTAATACATGGGTCAAATAAGTAAGGAAAAGCTGGTCACAACATTGGACTTAAGACATGTATTTTACCTCTGAGTCCAAGAGAGGTAACAAACATCTATGGATAGTTTAAAAGTGAACCAAAGTAGTTCTTTTCAGACTCTTATACAAACAGCACACAATAAAAACAACTTTTGTCAAAGTTTGTACCCCAAGTTACAAATTTTGTTACTTTTTTATTCTACTTTGTATTGAAATATTCCAGAATCTATTTAAATATAACTCAATGACTAGATTGCTCTGTTTTAAATCTAAAAACCAAGAAAGTCTCTTTGTTCTAAACTCAAAACATAACAAAACAATACAGCACTGAATATTAAAAGAAAGTTCTGTATAATTAATACAAATTAATCCATTGTCTCCTGCAGAAATGGATTCAGTTTCCTTTGAATTTGCTATCAACATTGATTTTATGATCTTGGATTCAGTGAAAATGCTTGTTTACAGTTTTGTATCATTTTTCTATGTGTTAGAATCTACAACAAGTGTATATAATTGCTTTTACAAAGTTCATAATGAGTTGAAACTACATAATCGTATTACACAAGAGATTGGTAATATCTATTATGGGCATGTAGTGTAACATTCAAAATAAGTCCTTAACTACTAAATGCATTGAAAACTGCAGCAGTATGATTGAGAGATTTTGAACCCAATCTGTGACAATGAATCTCATTGGATAGTTTAATCATGTGATCAAAACTATTTTAAAAGTTAAGAATAAATGAGAAAAGTTTGAATTGAGTGGCTGAAATGTTCTCTCTCAATTCTAATCACTAACTCATAGTTTTGTTGGATGGAAAATGAGAATTTGAAAAGTCACCAAGAAATAAAAGTAATATGTGCACATAAAAATGTGGTTCATTGTTATTCATCATTCAAACAGAGGAGAATTTAGAACAATGGCAGATGATGACAAAACAAGAACAAATGTGGCAATATGAGGTGACTGAGAGGACAATAAAGGATTAAACCAAGTGAAGAGATAAATAAAATAACTCAATGTAAAACATGCAACTATTTAGTTTCTTTCATTTCTTGGTTTAATGGCAAATCAACCTTCATGGGTTATTTAATGTCTAAGCTTTCCTTGTAAAAAACAGTAGTGATGCTATTTTAAAGCATAACTGGGGGGATAAGAAGGTTCATACCTTTCACAAAAGTATTATGAGTTTGAAAGGGAACATAATAATGTTACTGGAGTTTGAACCTACTTATTTCAAAGCTGCAGTCCGGCACATTTGCTATTATACTGTGGGGACTTCCTCTAACATACAACAACTGCTTCAAAAGCAAATACAAAAAACAAAAAAAAACTCTGACTTTAGAAATAAATAACTCAGCCAGTATTGAAAGTGCATAAAACCAACCAACCAACCATCCAACCATCCAACTGACAAAAGTTTAAAACATTTAAATAAGTCCTTAAAAAGGTCCAACTAAGTCAAACCACACATGAGAGCATCTTATATGTTTTTTCAAGTGCAAACAGCATCAATCAAGGTTATCTCCTTGCTTCCCTCCTTCAATATCATGTAGATAAATTATGACAAAAGCATGTAAATCTGCACACCAACTAAGGATACCTGATCTGGATTGAGGTTCACACTGAAATTTAGACTGTGCTTGACAGAGAGCTACTGTTTATAGATGACTTGTCGTCTAAGTGCTACTCAGCCCTTCTGCAAAGTAGTAGTCAGCTTTGAAAAAGCTATAAAACATTTTAACTTGGAAGTGTCTTGTAAAAATTAGTCACCCTTTGTTAACTGGCTCATGAGTAGGAATATCACTGACCTTACATCTCTATTCATTTAAAGCTAGAAGCAGTCTTATCTAATGAATCAAGTTGAAAAGACTGGCAAAAACAAACAAAATGTTTGGTTATCTGAAAAAAATAAGAACTTCAAGAAAGACAAAAATTTGATTCTACAAATCAATTGTCATGTATACCCTTTCTTTATTGAGTCAAATCCTGAATTATCTACCAGTATTGTATACATCTAATCAAGCACTTATAATAGTTCAGCCTTTGAATCATTCTTTATGTCCTTTGGGAATTATCTAATTGCAAATACAGAATTCTGCAAAACAGCCACAAGCAGTGAACCCATGCAGCAAAAGACTCAACTGTACTGGATTAGTAACATGACAAGGTGGGAAGGCTAATATCTCTGAAAGACCTTTTTGTTCTGTAAATAGAATAAAGGTGTACTAGAGAAGAGATATAATAATTCTTTTAAGATGATATTCATAAGTGTAATCTGCTGCCAGAAGCTCTGAAATATCCACAAGGTGACAATAGATCTCTCCGACAAAATCCCTTCTTTTAATCTGCAGTGTAAAACTAGAGGACGCGACGCATTTTTCTAAAAGCAGAACCTTCTCTCACAAATAGTGAAAACAATCTGGAGGATTTAAAAATTATATCCATTACCAGTGCAGTCCACACAATAATATTCATTGCCAGTGCAGTCCATATAAAATTATCATTTAGTTGCAAACGGCACAGGAATTTGCTTTATTGTCAAATTTAGAGCATTTTAAATGCATTGATCAAATAAAAATTTCAATGTGATGTATCACTTTTGATAGGTTACATTTGATTTTGATGACATACAACATATTTATGGATGTCATAAGTTATTTTTTTATTGCTAATGTTTATAATGTTTAGTTTTCTCTTTTTTTTTCTGAAGATAAAATTACATCTTCTTACTTGGATGAAGATGAGTTTCAACTTTGTGGCCAACGCAAAAATAAACACTAGCATATTTTTGAAAGCTTTCAATTTAATCTTGACCAATGCAGAGGGAATAAGTAAAATTTGATTTAAGATTAAATGCAGAATGATATAAACATGCTTGACATTATTGTTATGTCCTTATCAATTCTAACATGTTATTTCAGTTAATTTCATGATTAGAATCAAAAACAAAACCGTCTTTGAACCAATTGAGTTTCCATTGTAACTAGTTCATGCTAATATTGATACTTTTGTTTAGGATGGAGTTAAGGATTCTTATTAGCTGTTTATAATGATGTCCCTTATTCTGAGAAGTCAGATAATTAAAAAATTATATTGACAGGCATTGGTTAACTTGTAACAGTCACGCAAATCCAATGTAAATTTTTGTTGTAAAGGTTAGCTGAGAAGATTATAAACATATATATATATATATATACTAAGAAATGGTAAATAACAATAATAATAATATCTTGATTTAATACAACAAGCCAAAGACTTGCTGACCATGCTAGGGCGATAATAAAGAAAGGTTGGTTTTCTGACCTTGAAATATTAGAAATACACCAACAAATAAGTAGGGTATCATGTTAACAAGACCCGAATATATGAATGGAGACTGTAAATACAAAAAAAAAAAAAAAACAAAGAAAAAACAAACAAAAAAACACTCTAACCGAATTGAAAGACAAAGTAATTGTAATCAAAGCCCCCACACACCCAAACACAGAATAAACACTAATACAAGAAGAAAAAAAATCAATGTAGAGACTATAAATAGAATGAAGTCTGAAAAGAAAACCACATTACCGTCTCAGGAATCAAGACTTGAAAACAGTCATGGCTGAAACTGTAAAAGTAAACGAATTATTAATACATATCCTAACGAAGAGTATCACGGAATTAAATCAACTAATCTATGCAGGACAAAATTAGTCTGTATTAAAATCGGAGTTCCCCGAAAGAAAACGAACAGAAACTCAAAACCTGGATGGGAAATTAGACTGAAAACACAGATCAGAAATCTACAACAACAAGCAAAAAAGCTAAGACGGACGAAAAACGATAAAATATGTTGGGACGAGAAGAAAAAAGCAATACAATTAAAACAAATGATACTACTCGAGGAAATAAATCAGAAGGTATTGGCGAAAGAAGGAAGGCTAAAAAGATACAGAGACAGGACCAAACAATACAGACAAAACAAGACATTCCAAAACAATGAAAAAAATTCTAACAGCAAGTAGGAGACATACCAACAACTGGACGCAAGAGAACAAAACTATTAGGAAGCAAAATATAAGAACGTAGAGATTATGAAAGAAAAGGACACAAAGAATGACCTAACAAGAAAATTGATGTCGATTCCCTCAGAGCAACACCCAAAAAGGTGTCGAATTGGAAAACACCATGCAATGAAGGCATACATAGATTCTGGTCAAAAAATTCACTTTCATCCACGACAGAAGAGACATCTTCAAGAAACAGACATACTGGAATGGATGACCAAAGGGAAAACCACCCTCATCCAAAAACACCCCCAAAAAGAATCGCTTCCAACAACTAACAGCGCTGATTAAGGAGAAGATTTACTATTCGCTAACACATCCTGAAGGACAGCAAAACGAGATGGAAAATTTTAGAAATGGCGTGTATTGATTGCAAATATGCATACAATATGGTCCCGCAAAGCTTGATAATAGACTGTCACAAAACGTGCAAGATAACTGACGAAGCCACAAAGTTCATTGGGTAAACAATGAAAAACTATGGAGTGGAATTGACTGCAGAAGGAAAACGTTTAGCTGAAGTAAAAATCCAGAAAAGTAAATTCCAGGAAGATACGCTAACACCATTACTATTTGAGATAGCGATGCAATCACATAATAAGGAAATGCACCGGTGGGTATAAATTTACAAAATCGCAAAAAAAGATTAACCACTTAATGTACATGGACGACATCAAACTGTTTACCAAAAATGAATAAAAATTGACAACCTTAATATAGTCAGTGAGTATGCGGGCATTAGAAAAGAAAAAATAAAATAAAATAATATAAATAAATTTAAAAATGTTGTAGTTCCCAATAGCCATCTGACAGGAAGCAAGAACGACGCATACTTGGAGGGAGGGGCTTCAGGGGATTGAAGAGAAATTCTGCCACTTGTTGAAAATTGTAAATTCAGCAGTTAATATCTGCTCGAATATGATTAGGTGTTTGAGTTTTTGCCGTTAACCCCCGCCGCGACTATTATTTAAGTGAGACTCGCAAGGGTTCTCTCTCTGTTTTTTTTTTTTTTTCAGCGACAGCAGAAGCCTCTGTCTGGATCGCTTCTTTTGCTTTGAGAGTTCTTGTTCATTCGCCTTCGACTTTTGGCAGTTTTTTTCTTAAGTAAGGTGGCTTAAGCAATATAGGTCCATTGATCTTAGGCTAAGTCTCTTTTCCTTACAGGGTTTTTATTGTTACTTGTTGAAGCAAAAAGCCTACTGCAGGTTATTTGTGGTTTTGGTATGCTGTCCTCTTCAAAGGAAAGTTGATTCAAAGGTCTGGATGCGATATTATTGGACTTTTGCCAACAAAGGAAGCTGTTGGTCGGGTCAGAAAATGTGGTAAAAGCCTCCGTAGACTCCACTAGAAAATTCGAGTTGTGTTAAGAGGAGGACGCGGCAGTTTACTTGAAGCTCACTTAAATAAATAGTAAACTTCGTTTTCATCAAGTCTACACACGAAACTAGAAGAACACAGTTGGCCAGGTTGATTCTTCACAAGAAGGAGACGCCGAGAAGTATAACCCCTACTGGCTTCTAAATGAACTTTGACATATAATACCAAAGAAAGGTATTTTATCATTAACAAAAATTAAACTGATAGTTGGTTGATGATAGTATTGCCTTGAATAAGTTAGTCGTTATATTTCTTTATACCCTTCTTTCTTTCTTTCTTTCTTTCGTTTTTGATTATGAATGATTACTTGAATGTATGTTATTTTTGTTACCTTATTCAATGTTTTCAACAAGCATTGGGAGAAGAATGCAAAGCCGGATTTTGTAAAGTTTATTTCTCTTGAAATAAATTACTTTATGGGAACTAGTTGTTTTTTTTAAGAAATATATATACACTTTTCTTTCAGGTAACAAAAGTTTGCTTTCCCATCCCCCTTTTTATCTCCTTTATTTTTTTAAACATTTCCTTGTCCCTTTGCATGGCCGGACAGTTACAACTAGATAATATCTTGAGACAAAGCCTAGCATATTTATTGAATTTAGCACAGTTTCTCATACACTTTAGTCGTAAGACTTGTACTGGACGGATTTCGTATTCTTAGCTGCTGGGGAGCAGGTTCTGTGTCCTGCTTGCAGTGGCCTATACTGAAAAACACCTATTGGATATAACCACCGACCTTAAAGTCACCACCCACCGAAAATAAATCTATTTTAACGCCATTTCTAGGAGATGTAACTATTTCCAATGGTTTCAGGAAAAATTTCCCACCTACAGATTGATTGTTAAATCCTAAAATAAAGTTGGAGTTAAAAGATATCTTCGTTATTTTTTCCATTTTTCTTTAAATTTGCTAGCTGCCTTCCAGAGACAAAGAAGTCAACAAGTTAATGAGGTAAGAAGAGGAACAAAGGAATCAAAAACTTAAGCCCAAAATCAACGACCATAGACCAACATTGACGTCGACTATTAGCAAACAAGCACAAAACAAACCTAGAAAACCTTCTTACGCCCCATAAAGATATATAGTCATGATATATAGATGGAATTAGCATTGAAAAATGTGCTATATTAACAATGAGAAGCGGAAGAACGACAAAAGATGGAAAGATTAGAACTACCAAACCAAGAAAAATTCAGAACTCTCAGAGAAAAGGAAAATTTGAAGTACTTTGGAATATTAGAAGCGGACACCATCAAACAAGTGGACATGAATGAAAGAAAAATTTTAAAAAGAGTATCTCAAGAGAACGAGAAAACTACCCGAAACCAAGCTATATAGCAGAAACCTCATCAAAGACATAAACACCTGGTCTGTCCCTCTTGAAAATTATTTGGGACCATTGTTAAAATGAACGGGGGAAGAACTTCCACAAATGGACCAGAGAACAAGAAAACTTATGGTGATGCATATAGCCTTACATCCTAGAGAGGAGATATGCTATATGTGTTAAGAAAAGGAGGAGGAAGAGGAATCACCAGTATTGCAGAAAACGTCGATACATCGATAAAACGATTCGAAGACTACATAAACAAAAGCAAAAAAAAAACCCAACAATTAATTACTGTGGCCAAATACAATAAAAACAGCACAAGGATCAACGGAATAACAATAAGCAGAAAACTAAAATAGGAAGAAAAGCAATCGTACGTATATTTCAAGCAGCAAACCAAATAAATCTCACTCTATAAAACTCAGACACGGTTAAGAAAGGGAAACATTAAGAGAGAAACGGAATCTTTTATCGCAGCACAAAACAACGCCATAAAGACAAATACGATAAAAGAAAAATAGAGAAAACGCCACAAAACATTACGTGGGAGTTATGTGATCATAAACATAAAAAGATCAATCATTTGATAAATGAATGCCGCAAATTAGAGTCAAAAGACTATAACTAAATATGACAGGGTGGGGAAGGTGATCCACTGGGAATTGTACGAGAAATTTAGTTTTGACCATACTGAAAAGTGGTATATGTACAACAGGGAACTTCTCTAAGATTTTTGGGTAAAACAGATCACCAAATTTCGACCAGACAATTAGACCTAGTAATAGTGAACAAAAAAGATAACCTGCCTAAAAGCAGACATTGCCGTCCCGGCAGACCGCAAAGTAAAATTAAAAGAAGGTGAAAAGAGAGATAAATATCTATGAAACATGAAAGTGATACCACCTGTAGTTGGTGCACTTGAAAGGATCTCCAAAGTATTGGTTAAAGGACTGGGGGACTTAGAAATCAGAGTACTGACAGAGACCATCCCGATGACAGCATTTCTAAGATCGGCCAGAATACTGAAAAGAGTCCGGGAGACTTGAGACTTACTGTCACTCAAACTCATGTAAAAAACCATCTGTGAACGTGGGTGCGAAAAACTCTCAAAGGAGTAAAATAAAACTATTTTTTTATTTGAGTCATCCTCACGGACCACTGAATGAAAATGAAAGAAAGCAAAAAAAAAAAAATGATGATAATAAGTTCTTAGACATTGCCATAATGTTGGAATTATTCTATTGTAATGGGAACATCTTTTTGGAAGGGACTTTTATGTTTGTCACCGCTGGAAGGAAATGCCGGGATTTTTTTGGCACTGACACCACCTCCTGAGAGAATGACTTTTTTCTACTCAGGTCAAGACGTCAAGACGTCATTTTAGTTGTCATGTGAATTTTTGCAGTATGTGCTGATTTTTAAACCTTGTTGTTCCCTTCAGTTAAAGGGAATATGGAGTAAATCTCTCAGAGAATTTTGTTGCTGCGCTAGACCTCTCCTGGGGAAATATGCTGTTGCCTATATCTGTAAATTTGTGCTATCTCGACTTTTACCACGAGGTGTCAACAGAACTATCATGCTGTGCTGTATTCTTTTAAGCGAAATATGCCGTTGCCTATATCTGTAAATTTGTGCTGTCTTGACTCAAACCATGAGGTGTACGATTGAATTTGCTTTCCTGCACAAGTGCTGAAAGAAATGCTGAATGAACCATGTGTGTCTGCATTATTCGCTGAATTCTTGACCGAAAAGGGAATGGACTTTCCCAAGAGATGTTTTTCGCCTAAGACACTCTTCCAAATCTTTTTTCCATTCATAAAACACCCCTTTTTTGAGTTGTAAGCACCAGTACCTTTGTTTGTTGAAGACATATCAATTCTTTCAATTTCATGTGTGACCCAATGTTTTTTCGAAAAAAATCGTATCATTGTTACTTGAGCAATGTCGTTTGATTATCTATCCATTTGACAGTTTCACATGTACTGAGACAGGTTCAGACTTTTTTTGCGCTATCCCTGCAATCCATATTTCTTGGGCATTAAAAGTGCGCACAAAGACAAGATTCCCACTCCACAAACTCCCTCTGCTTTGCATATTGATTATACCTTTCTTTGGCTACCACTTATTCGTCATACATGCACTGCTGTAGATCTGGATGAGCTATACTGAGTCTTGAGGTAAGTTTTCTTTTCATGAACAGTTCAGCTGGTGATACTCTTGTGCTTATATGTGGAGTAGTCCGATATTGCAGGAATATTCAGCATAAGCGTGTTTCAATATCTCCATATTGTGTCTTTTTTAAGGACTCTTTAATTGACTACACGACTCTCTCTACTTGACCGTTTGTTGCAGGGTGGTATGGAAATGAGGTGATATGTTTTATACCATTATTGGTCATAAATTCCTCGAAATCTGCACTTGTGAAACAGGTGCCATTATCAGTCTCGCACTGATCCGGCGAACCATGTTTTTCAAAAAGGCGACGCAACTTCCCAATCGTGGCCTTTGATGTGAATCTATTCATAGGATACATATCTAAAAATTTTGAGTTGGCGTCTACAATGATGAGAAGCATTTTCTCTTCACATAATCTTGCATAATCTAAGTGTATACGGGAACATAGTTTCTAAGGGAACTCTCAGGGATGTAATGGGACCACGACAGACATTTTGCAGTTGACATGACATACTGAATAACTTTGAACACAACTTCCAATGTCCTTGTCTATTCCTGGCCACCACACATAGCTTCAGGCTAATGCTTTCATCCTACAAACACCAGGGTGAATATCATGCAGCTCCTCCGATATCCTTTGTCAACCTGGCTCTGGGATGATTGTCCCCATAATAGACAACCATCATGCACAGTTATTTCATCATTGCGCCTGAAATATGGTTATATAGACTCCTCCCCTATTCCTCTATCTGGCCATACAGGCAGGGTCCACAGTTTATACTTTTAATAACAAAGGGTCAAGGCGAGTCCAATTTCTAATGTTTCCTGCATCTGTTGGTGAGGATTCCAGCAAATTGACCAGCCTGAGTATCTCTGCTGGAATTCTGACCAATGTTGAAATTGTCTCTTTCAACGGTATCCTACTAAGAGCATCCTTTCCTGTATCAGAATGTATACTCATATGCTAACTATATAAGTGCCCATCTCTGAATGCGTCCTGATGCTAAAGGAGGTATTGTTTTTGTTTCTCCAAACAATCCTAACAAAGGATTATGATCTGTCACTAGAGTAAAGTGTCAACCATTCAGCATCTGGTGAATTCTTTTACACCATACACTACTGCAAGACCTTCTTTGTCTCTCTGTGCATGATTTTCATGCCGCTGTCAATGTTCGCGTAGCATATGCCATTGGTTTCTCATCTCCGTTCTCCACAACGTGAGATATTACTGCACCAACACCATACGGTGATGCATCACATTCCAGGACTATTTCTTAAGTATTGCTGTAGTGTACTAGTACTGTAGAGCATGTCAGCAGCTCTTTGGATTTGTGAAATGCACGGTCTTGTTCAGAAAACCAATTCCTGGGTTCGTCCTTAGCTTGCAGTTTGTGTAAGGGTGCGAGTACAGTTGACTACCTGAGTGGAAATTTATGATAATAGTTTATCATACCTCAATAGAACTTCAGTTGGCAAGTATTTTCCGGTCTAGGAAAATTGCTTGTCCATTAGCTTCCACTCATGTGACGCCTTCTGCCGTGACCTTGTGTCCACAGTATACAACTTCCGTTGCCATGAAAACATTTGTTTTCCTTTTACTCCTAACGCTGCGTTGGAGACTAGTTTCAAAACTTCCGCCAGGTTCCTCAGATGTTTTACATCATTCTTGCCACTGACCAGAATATCATCGAGTCTCACAATTACATATGCGATTCCTGCCAACAAATTTTCTATCACTCGCTGAAAAACACCTGGGCTGGAGGAGATTCCATAGGATAATCTGGCACACCTGAATAATTCTTTGCAGACATTTGTAGTCGTATATTTACGACCCTCATAGTCTAATAGCAAATGTTGCTATGCATGGCTCAAATTCAGTTTTGTAAACTTCTGGCCTCCTCCAATTTTGGCTTGCAAATCTTCCGTTTTCGGTATTGGGTAATTATCCAGCTGTGATACTTGATTCGAGGCGACTTTATAATCTGTGGGGTTTGAAGGCTTTGAAGGTCTAGGGCTAATGTCAAGGCTGTGTTGCCGTAGATATCTGACTCCATATTTTGATTATTATTTTACCCCACGTTGACTGGCTGGCTGGCGCAATGCCTTGCCCAAAGAAAGTCCCCAAAAGAAATATACAAAAAGAAAAGATAGAAATAGATAAGAGACGAAAACATTTCTTCTATACCTTCCTTTATTTACTGGGTGAAGGGACTAACCGACGCTACGTCACAAGACGTAGGCGTGGTGCCCAAAACACCAGACAGCAAAATGGTGTTTTTGGTTCGACGGACACTGCCTGAAAGAGGAAAATAATATGGTCTCCTTTTTCAAGAGGAATGCCTTTTTCTTTTTTGCGCATGCGTCATCTCCTTTTCCGTTAGAGACCTCTGGGAGTTTCTTCAAATTTAATAGTTTTCTTTTTATCTATTTATTTATTTTTTTAAATTCAATTTTTTATTTATTTATTCGTTCCCTAAAAATCCCTACATATCCGAATGCTTCCATCCCCCTTCACTATAAGAACAATAGGTCCTTGCAGTGCATAGGCTAATGGTCTGGATTTAAAGTACTTTGGTATTGCACTTTCCCGTATGTGTGGGTGGGCTTCTACCCCTTTCACAGTGCCCAATTCATCCCAGAACACATCTGTGTATTTGTCTATCATCTGTTGCCAGGGTTTACCCTTTCTCCTTCCTATGTAGAACATCTGATTCCAGTCCCATTTGATGGTCAACCAATTCCGTCCCAGCAAATTAGAACCTGTACCAGCCATGACTATTACGGGTAACATATAATGCTGATCATTATAAACAACCTCCTCTTCCATGGACCCCAGAACCTTCAAACTATCTCTTGAATAGTTGTGCAGTTGGGTGTTTGAATTATGTAATGACTGGCGATTTTTCATGGCTCAAAAAGTTATTTCACTTATTAGAGTGACTGTTGCTCCTGGATCTATTTCTATGATTATTTCGTCCCCATTTTTGGGTAATTTGGTCTTGTACGGTTTGGATTTGCCAGATTTTTCATCAACTCGGAACATGTATATTTCTGGTCGTTCCATATTCAATTCTATGTCTGTTGCAACTATGTGGTGTGTCGGTTTATATCTTGAGCCTGCCTTTGGCTGTGAATATCTCCTTTCATTTAGTGGTGTACAGTCACTTTGAGTCGGTTGTTTACTGTGACAGCAACGAATCAAATGGCTTGTTTTCAAACAGCGATAACAATTTTTTTCTTATGCGAACACTCTACCGCTTTGCGGTTTTCCTCGCAACGATAGCATGGATGTTGTCTGTTTTTTTTTTTTTTTTGTCCTTCCCAACACTCCTATTAGTGTACCAAACGTCCTCCTTCCCATCGCTCGCTAGGTTTTAGTTCCCTAAATCCGAGACATCTACGAGCCGCCTCTATAACTTGTGCAATTTCAAAGGCTTTTTTGAAAGTTAATTCGCTTTCAGACATTATTTTTTCTAGATGCTTACGTCGTTTATGCCACACACAATTCTATCTTGTAGTAGCATCGTCTCTAAGGTGGTACCGAAATTAACGTTTCAAATCCTCTCCAAAGTCCGATAGAGTCACGTCTGTTTTCCTAACGCGTGAGTAAAATTTATAGCGCTGGACAATCTCAGAAGGTTTCGGTTGGAAATGTTTTTTTAAAACTCCAACTATTTTTAGATAACGTGCATCTGTTGTTTTCTTTGGAACTGACAGATTCCGAACTAGTCCGTAATTTTTTGCTTCCGATTACACTCAGTTGAATGGCTTTCTTCCTGCTTTCTCCGGTGTATTATCTATGTCATTCGCAGTGAGGAAGAATTCCAATCTCTCCCTGTATTGGGACCACTCTTCGGACCCTGTATATTCCACCATGCGTAGCCATTTCTACTTCTGCTTCAGTTTAAAACACAAACAAAAACCCCAGCGAACTTGCCAAGTCAATATCGTTTTCGCTACGTTATCGACCTCTACAAAAAGTTATCACAATTTTCTTACTAGTTTTCAGCTGTTTACTTTTTGCGTTCGCCCCCAGCACCTAAGTGTACGTCTTGGACATAACATTAATCCTCGTCTCCAGTATTGTAATTGTATATTTAAACAGACAACGCAGATAGGGTATAAAAATCAATTTATTCAAGATAGCGCTCGATCATAACATACAAAAACAAGGGAAGCAACTCCTGCAGTCCAAGTATTACATTTTAACCATATACAACTGGTAACGGCCACAAAAGAAGCAGCCCTCTATCTCCATTAAAACACAGCCAGTCAACGACCCAAGATTCATTTGGCCTGCCGTACATACTTCGGCCAGCTGTAGTGGGATGGCACGGTTCTGGTCGGATATGTGATGACTTTTCGGGATGTTAGTCGGTCGAAGCTGCCTGACGTGGGTGCCGGGGAAGCCAAACATTCGCATCTCATGGCCGAGACTGATATGCTCCTCGATCCTCGGGGGCCCGTCTCCCAGGCTCTAACCCTCCTCGGAGGGGTTAGGTTTATCACCTGGCGTCTGATGCACCCTCATTTAGGGGAATGCCGTCGGAGCCCGAGGCATTTTTGGGAATGCCAGGTGTGTCTGGGTTACCGGCCTGCGTCTGAACCCACTTTTTAAAAAGGCTTTGTGCCATACTTGCCTATTTAGTGGGGCAAACAACCATTTGGCTGTTCAGACAGCCGTTGGGGAGACGAACGTATATGTAACTCCTCTGGTCATAGTGTTGCGGAGCCGATAAGTATGTCGACCCCGCAAATGAATTATGTGAATGAGAACAGCCAAAGCAATATGAAGGAACAAAGGTGAGATGATAGTTATAACGAATGACAATTTATTTGTCGTATTTACAAGCGTATATGTAAATGTCCGTGGCGGTTGTATGTAGTCCTCATCTAGATTGGGTGATGTTGGTGGCTGGTATGATCGCGTTGTAGGTGTTCGCAGCTGGGCGTTCGACGGGGGTCATTGGCGGTCGAGTTGGAGAGATACAGCTGGATGTTTGATGCTGGTAAGCTGAGGTCGGTCGAGTCGTTGAGTTCGGCTGGACAGTCGTCGCGGGCAGTTGAGGTCGGTCGAGGTTGGTAGATCGATATCCCCGGTTATGACGGTATGTTGTGGTTAACCAGGGGTGTATCGATCCGGTCGCTGGCTCGTACGGCGGGTCGTACGTGAGTCAGGTGTTGCAGTGGTAGAACAGTCCGTAACAGCGAGTCGTTACGTGGACTGCGTTGTACCTTGCAAGAGCGTTGAGGTCGAGGAAAGGCTAGGGCCTTGCTGGGCCCCCTAGCCGTGCGGACGTATCGGACGAGAGTGAAGGCTTTGTCGGGTCCAAAGCCGTGCGGACGAGAGCAAAGGCTTTGTCGGGTCAAAGCCGTGCGGACGAGCGGACGGGAACGAAGGCTTTGTCGGGTCAAAGCCGTGCGGACGAGCGGACAAGAGCGAAGGCTTTGTCGGGTCAAAGCCATGCGGACGAGCGGACGAGAGCGAAAGCTTTGTCGGGTCAAAGCCGTGCGGACGTGCGGACAGGCCAGAAGGCCGAGGCTAAGATGGGCGTTATCTTAGCGCTGCGCAGATAGCGAAGCAGTAGCTAAAGGCTGGACCGTGCCATTAGCGCTGCGCAGCTTATCGGACTATCGGAACCGAGTGAGAGTTAAGACCGGTTGGTCTTAGAATCCGTCTTCGTGTTTGCGGCCTGGCCGTCTACTTCGACTGATCATTACTGACCGCCAGAGATGCTCTGACCCGCAGACAGGGACCTCTTATGGTCCTAAAAAGGACCTTTGTGCATACCTATGTAGGTGGGTGAAAGGCAGATCTACCACGACAAGTGGGATCAACGTCGGAAGTTAAGGTGAATGCGACCGCACAGAATGCGGGATTCCTCCTTAAAGAGCTTCGCTAAGAGCGTGCCGGTATTTGTCGCTGCCTCCCACCAGACACGACTTGACAAAAGGTCAAAAGCCCGAAGGCCGATTAAAGTGGGGATAAAGGGGAGGGGAAGGTCGGGAAGGAGCCGAGACTCGAACCCTGCTTGTCTGTGCTGCTCATCGGCTCACTTAGTGCAATGTGAGCCTGATGAGGCAAGCAGTTTCACGAACCCAAATGTGGGTCCGGGCACGTATGCCAGTTAACGGCTTAAACTAGACGCATGGTCTAGTGCCGTGCATGGGGGACAAAGGAGACAAAAATGGAGCTCGCCCACCCGAAGGTAGCCTAGTCGAAACTAGGTGCCTAATTAAAGGCCCCAAGTCTGCCATTGTTCCTTTTCCAGGGCCACGCTCCGGACCGATGTCCAGAACAGGCCCCGGGGCGCTCGCTAAGAGCGTGCTGTATTTATCCTACGTCCCACCAACGTACGAATATGGCACAAGGCCGTTTTTAAGGTAGGTCCTGTCGCAGGACCGAAGCCCAACGCGATAGGCAGTTCCAAAAATGCCTCGGACCCCGTCGGCATTCCCCTTTTCGGGGCGCCTCAGGCGCCGGGCGATAAACCCAACCCCTCCGAAGAGGGTTAAAGCCTGGGGGAACGGCCCCCTGAGGCCAGAGGTGATGTATCCAGTGGTGGAACACACCCGACCGAACTGTGCAGCACGCAATCACAGCCGGTCGAGAGCGCCCCACCACAGGACACAAAAGAACGCTCGCTAAGAGCGTGCTGTATTTATCCTACGTCCCACCAACGTACGAATATGGCACAAGGCCGTTTTTAAGGTGGGTCCTGTCGCAGGGCCGAAGCCCAACGCGATAGACAGTTCCAAAAATGCCTCGGACCCCGTCGGCATTCCCCTTTTCGGGGCGCCTCAGGCGCCGGGCGATAAAGGCCCCAAGTCTGCCATTGTTCCTTTTCCAGGGCCACGCTCCGGACCGAAGTCCAGAACAGGCCCCGGGGCGCTCGCCAACGAGCGTTGAAAAGGGCCGGTTGATATCACGAAAGTGCTGTGACACACAGCTCAGCCGCGTGAATGTAAAATTCTTTGATAAAAAATGAGTGTAGCCATAAAGTATTTTTCTAACCTGCTATGGGCTGGCGACGACTATTAGTTCAAGTCTTATCAGGTTATTTTTGGCCGAAGTGCTTTGTAAATGTTATTAATTTTAATTCTCCCTTTTCTTTTAGCTATAACGAAATGTCAAGGTCGTCAGAAAGAAAAAGGGCTTAGTCAGTTCCGGTCGTACTCGGATATAATTGTCCTAAAACGGGCGTGTAACTTGATATGTTTAGGTTTATCGGCAGGTCGTGGCAATAGCACTCTGACCAAGGTTTTATCAACAACAGCTGCCGAAGACGCAAAGATACAGGCCAACCCAACAGCCGATTTGTTGACTTCAGCTAGCGGACAACGCAGGAACCAACCAATCACTACTGCTCTCTCTCTCTCTCTCTCTCTCTCTCTCTCTCTCTCTCTCTCTCTCTCTCTCTCTCTCTCTCTCGATAGCCCTTCTCAGAGCTAACTTCAGAAAGTCACAAGCCTGCCTTTTCAAGATCTATTTCAGAAAGTCTTCTGAGGATCTCTTCTGGTCTCCTCAATGCACCTCGTTGTAGATACCACAAGACGACGACGCAGCCAGCCACACTTGTAGCAAACCATCTCCCAGCAGCACTTGCACCTGAATCTCCGAGCAGCAGATGCCTGCAGACCAGTTCCAGTATCACCAAGCAGCAGACATTTGCAGCAACAGTTCCAGCGTCACTAAGCAGCAAACACCCCCAGACCAGTTCCCGCATCAGCAACCATCTCCTGCATCAACAACCCACCACCTGCCTTTCTAGACCTGCGACAGACTAGTTACGCACGGGGATCCCGACAACATCTTAGTCCTTGAGCGGACCAACTACTAATTTCATTGTTATCGATCCGCCAAATAAAAGCTTGGCTCTTCGAATTAACTCTTTGTCATCCTTGCCTTGTTAGTGGTCAATCATTTATTTTCCAAAAGTTTGTGGAATCGACGCATTATCAACCTCGTAACAGTTGCATCTGTGACAGGTAAAGAAATTACGACTTAAAGAGAAGGTATTAAGGAAGTAGGAAAAAACATGAGAATAGATTGGAAAAACAAAAACAAAACAGACAAATCTAATAACAAACTTGAAGAGATAAATCAAAAGATATTGGCGAGAAAAAGGAGACTTAAAAGATTCTGAGACAGAGTCAAGCAGTACAACATAAGGAAAGAAAATTCTATCAACAACTAGAAAGAGAATGCACAAGGACATACCAACAACTGAATTCAAATGAGGCAAAACTATTCTGGAGTAAAATATGACAAAAGAAAGAACTTGATAGAAAGGCCGAATGGATAAGTTATTTGGAAAAAGAATTACAAGGCATCATGGAAGGCCCAGATGCGGAAAGACACCTGGATTTGCTCAGAGAAATACTGAAAAATGTTCCGAATTGAAAAACGCCAAACCATAACAGCGTACATAGATTCTGGTTTTAAAAAGTCATGTCTATCCACCACAGACTGGCACTTGAACTGAGTCGCTGCTTAGAAAAAAAAAAAACACGAAAAGATGACAAAAGGAAAGACCACTTTGATCCAAAAAGACCCTCAAAGGAACGCCCCCCCCCCAACAACTACAGATCGATAATGCGTTTACCAACGATATGGAAAATTTTAACAGCACAGATTAGTGAAGAGATTTATAACTCACTATTAAGCTACATACAGTTTCCCGAAGAACAGAAAAAAATCTTACAAAGGAACAAGTGGAATATGTGATCATCTATACTTTGATTAATACATCCTCAAGAAGAGCAAAACCAAGGGAAATATGCGCCTAAGGCGCGAATTGACAATAAAAAGGCCAACACTATATTCTGTTAAGCTTGATAATAGACTGTCAAAGAATGTATAAATTATCCAGCAAAGTCATAAAGTTCATCACAGAAGCCATGATGAGCTGGAGGGTGAATTTTACCGGTGGAAGAAAAACTTTTGAAGTGGTGAAAATCCAGCAGGGTATCTTCCTAGGAGATACACTTTCCCCATAACTATTTATAATAGCAATGAAGCCACTCAGTCACATACTTAGAAAATGCACTGGGGTGATAAATTTATTAACTTACAAGAAAAAAAATCAACTACCTAATGTACACGGACAACATCAAGCAGTTTGCAAAAAAGAAAAAAGAAATGGAGACTCTAATACAAACAATTAGAATATACATTCAGGATATAGAAATAGAATTTGACATATAAAAATGGAAATAATGATAAGCTGAAAGAGAAAAACAATAGAAAGAATAGAACAGCCAGATCAAGAAAGAATCAGAACACTTGGAGCCCAGGAAACTTATGCGGAGTTAGGATTATTGAAAGTGGACACCATCAAACAAGCATAGATGAAAGAAAAATATCAGAATATCAAGCTAACAAGGAATCCTCTTGAAACCAAGGTCTGCGACAGGAAGCTCATTTAAAGGATAAACACCTGGCCTGTCCCCTTTGCCAGATGCTCTGGGTCATTCATGAAATGAATGAGAGAAGAACTTTAACAAATGGACCAGATGACAAGAAAGCTAATGAGGATTCATAAGTCCTACATCCGAGAGATGACATCGACTGTATGTGTTCAAAAAAAAGGAGGAAGAAGACTTGCCAGCATTTAGGATAGCATCTATGCATCAATGCTAGGACTCGAAGACTACATGAAAAAGAGCAAAAAAGACTTATTACAGCGACAAGAGAGAGCACAGGCAACATAAAGATCAACAGAAGAACAAGGAAACAGATATTGTTAGAAAAACAACTATAGGGATACTTCACGTGAAAACTAATGTAATCTCACACAAGAAAACATGAACTTAACTAAAAAAAGAAACATTATGAGAATGACTGAACATCTTCTGATGGTAGCATGAAAAAATGTCATAAGAACCAACTACGTTTAAGCGAAAATATTTAAGATGCAACAAAATAGCAAGTGTAGGCTATCTGGTGATAGAGACAAAACTGATAATCACATAATAAGCGAAAGTAGCAAACTAGCACAAAAAGAGTACAAGACTAGACATGATTCAGTGGGGAACAGGATCCACTGGGAACTGTGGAAGAAACTGAAATTTGGCTATACTTCCAAATCGTATATGAACAAACCAGAATCTACCCAGGAGAATGAGATGCATAAAATTCTTTGGGATTTTTAAAATACAAACATATCACCTAATCTCAGTTAGAAGACCAAACCTAGTAATAGTTAACAAAAGAAAGAGAACCTGTCGATTAGTGGACTTTACTGTCCGAGCAGACCATAGAGAAACAATCAAAGAAAATGAAAAGAGAGACAAGTACTTACACCTTGCCAGAGAACTAAAAAAATAAAGTGATGGTCACACCAATTGTAATTAGTACCTTAGAACCAAAGGCTTGACAACAAGGCTGGAAGTATTGGAAATCAGAGGATGAGCCGAGAACATCCTAACTACAGCATTGTTCAAATCAACCAGAATACCGAGAAGAGTTCTGGAAACTTGAAAAGACTTGCTGTCATTCAAACTCTTGTGAAAGACCATCAACTAACGTAGTTATAAAAAGTCGCAAGGAGTAATAATAATAAACAGAAAAGCAATAAAAACTAAATTGGCAAGAAAAAATTGAATGGATCTTTCAAGTGACATACTTGTGAGATACCATATGAGACGACCTGGACATGGCAAAGAAAAGGAAACTTCAAGAGAAAAACTGAATGTCTAATAGTTGCATAAAACAAAGCAATAAGTAACAACTATATAAAAGCAAAAATTGCTATTGTGCAACAGAATATCAATTGTAAGTTATGTGGAGAAAGAGACGAGACAATTAATCATGTAATTAGTGAATGCCTTTGGTGTAATGGTTAACGTCGTAGGAAAATGGACACGATGACACGAGTTCAAATCATGGACGATACTGATTGCATTTCACATAGCACTAATACCCTCGGGAAAAGTATGAATCCAATTATTCTCCCTCCAGCTATGGGTAAATAGTAGGACAGACTAGGTTCTTCAGCCTTGGCGAGGCAACTAGTCTAGGAGAAGGAAAACTTCAAACCTGTTAACATCCGCTTAAAAATTGATCTTATGTTATATCCTGCCCGAGCGGAGAGGTTGGTAAATATGTATAATTGGTGAATGCATAAAACTAGCACTAAAGGGGTACAAAACTAGGTACAACTGGGAATTTGAAAGAGAGTAAAATTTTACAATCTTGCCAAATGGTGCATGCACAAATCACAATTCATCCAAGAGAATGACACGCATAAAATTATCTGGGATTGAGAGTTGTGCTGGGTGGACAAATCCCACGTCCAGGATCAAGTAGTTCGATCGGAGAACTACTGCTGCTCATCTTTTAGGGTGTCTTCTATGAATGAGAATAAAACACAGCCATCGAAAGACTACCATGACTCATAATCAAACCACATGTCTAAACTGCATCGCCCTTCACGCGGGTCAAAAGGGGCGGGTCCTGCTTAGGTTGGAGCTCTGGTCCCAGTGTTCGAAAAATCAGCTACAGAACTCAAACTAAAACAAAAATTACTAAAATGTAAAAGCACAATACAAATAGTGACATTCAACGTAAGAACTTTAAATAGAATTAGTCAATTACCGGAACCGAGAGCGTTTGCGATAGATCATAACATAGATACATTCAAGAACACTTATACGTTCTTACCGAAGATATAAAATATTACGATACTGGCAATGGGTGGATGTTGTCTCGGCATCTGTTTCACTGCGATAGGTGGTGTAGGTATGCTAATCGGTCCACCGACCCTAAAATCACTAAATAATATCAGAAAATACAACCGAGGATGATGGTAGCCACATTTAATGGCAACCCCAGCACAACAATAATCTCCTGCTACTGCCCTATCAATGGTAGTGACGAAACGGAACTCATCGCTTTCTATAATAAGCTAGTCTCCCTAGCATCCCGAAACACAACGTTTTCATGATCGATGGAGACATGAATGCCGAAATAGGTAAAAACGTAAATAACAAATTTAGCTTACACAACTCATCAAACAGAAATGGGGAACATCTAACAGATTTCATGCTAGAAAACAGATTAACAGGCCTTAATACTAAATTTTAGAATATATACTTAATACTAAATTTTAGAATATAAAGGGAAAACTATGGACCTACACATACACAAATAACGCTAAAGCACAGATAGACTACATCCTCATAAATAAGAAATGGAATAATAGTGCATTGAATTGCGTGGCAGATTCCACTTTTGAGGGCGTGTCCTATGATTATCAAATCGTCACGGCAAAGATACGACTAAGCCTACAAGGGAATGTGGCCCAAACTACCACAACGATAAACTATGTGTGGTCCCTGCTCAACAACAGGAATATTAGAAATAAATATACGTTAACACTAAGAAATAAATACAATGCACTTTAGGAGATATTAGAAACCCCTACTCCAAATGACGAATATTGGTGCATCATCAATGGCCACGTAGAAGCGGCATTAGAATGCATACCAACTAAACAAAGAGCTAAACTTAGAGTCACATGGGAGACATTGGCGGTTAGAAAAAACTTGCTGACGTAAAAACCATTTCCCTACGCAATAAAATCAACCCTACCAATATCAATGTTCAGAAACTCAGGAAGACACAAAATGAACTAACATATACCTAAAAGAACAAATATAATACATCCAAAAACAGATCAATAAGATAAGAGACTCAGATAAAGATAGACAATCTAGGAGAGCACAGCAGACGGTTAACGAAGTGAGCAGAAGGAAGAGCACTGCGGAAGCTAAACTGAAAGCTGGCAGCCAAGAACAAATACACTTGTAAAATTGAGATTTTACATGGAAAAACTCAGAAAATTACGGATGAACCAATCTCAAAAAATATTAGCCATCAACTAGACATCAAACTAGGACAGTTTACTTAAGAAGAAATCGACTTAGTAATAAGAAAAATTAAAAATAGGAAAGCAGCAAGGCTTGATGAAATACCTGCCGAAGTATGAAAGACAAGGGAATTCGACTGCTCCTATACTGCAACGCTGTATATAACCAGAACACAATAGACGGATGGACAAAGGGATCCATTCCTCCTTTCCACTAGAAGGAGGACCTCGGAATTGCAAAGAACTACTGAGGTATAACCCTTACTTCCATAGCGGCCAAGATCTCCAATGCTCTGCTACGTAACCGCATAGAACCTAAAATTGAGAGAATACTTAGGAAGAACCAAAATGACTGTCGAAGGAATCTACCCACAACACAAATTTTGACTACCCCTCGAATTCTAGAAGGTGTTTGTGTAAAAACATCGGGGCAAGAAGTCGTTGACTTCTCCAAGTCATTTGACTCCATACACAGAGGAAAGATGGAGCAAATACTTCTCGCCTACGACCTGCCCAAAGAAACTGTCGTCATAATGATGCTATATAGAAACACGAAGGTAAAAGTCCGCTCACCGAATGGAGACCCAGACTACTTCGACACTGTTGTAGGTGTGCTGCAAGGAGAGACATTAGCCTCATACCTGTTAATCATCTGCCAAAGCTACGTGCTTAGAATGTCTATAGATTTAATGAAAGAAAACGGTTTCAAGCTGGCAAATCCCTGATACATTGTCTGGAACGAGCAGTAGGTGGCATAGACATCCATGTCAACTCAGTCAAAACAGAATACATGTGCTTCACTCAAAGAGGCAACATGTCTACATTGAAGGGTGGTCCTTTGAAAGTAGTGGGCAAGTTCACCTACCAAAAAAAGTAGTGTCTCATCGACCGAGAATGAGATCCACACACAACTAGCCAAGGCACGGATAGCTATCAATAGGTTATCGGTCATATGGAAGTCAGACCTGACTGTTAAAATAAAAACCAGTTTTTTCCTAGTAGCAGTCGTGTCAATACTGGTATATGGATGCACCACATGAACACATACTAAACATATGGAGAAAGAGCAAGAATGCTGCAGGCAAGATTGAACAAGTCCTTGAGGCAACACCTCACAAAACAGCAGCTGTACGACCACCTACCACCCATCAGGAAAACTATCCAAGTTAGACGAACCTGACATGTGAAACACTGCTGGAGAAGTAAAGACGAACCCATAAGCAATGTTCTCCAGTGGACCCCTTCACATGGACGAGCAAATTTTGGATGATCTGCTACAATTTATCTACAACAGCTCTGTGCTGATATACGATGTAGCCTGGAAGACCTCCTGGGAGCAATGGATGATAGAGACAGGTGGCAAAAATCCATGCTAGCAGCATGACATGATGATGATGAGAGATATCAACATATCATGTAATCAGGAAAAAAAGAGCTAGTTTTAAACAAAAAAAGAATCTTGCCATCTAGATGATTTTCGTATTACAACATATCAAAATAATTGAATTGCTGAAATTGGTGTTATAATAATAATAATAATAATAATAATAATAGAAATAAATGATCTGGTGAATTTTGCTGTTCCTGTGGACCATTCAGTGAAAGTGAAAAAACGCAAAAAGATTGACAAATACTTGTATCTTGCTTGAGAACTGTGGGGCATAAATGTGAGAGTGATATCAGTTGTAGTTAGCACTCAAGGAACAATCTCCAAAGGCTTGAAAAGGGACAAGGAGGAATAAGAAATCAGAGAAAAAATAGATATCATACAGATCCAAGTATTAAGATGGGCTCGAATACTCAGAGAGTCCTGGAGACTTAAAGATATTTATCATTCAGATGTCCCTGAAAGACCTCCAGTTAATATTGGTGTGAATAACTCAAGGAGTGAAAAAAATACTTGAAAACCTGAAATTGGTGTTTAGATTATTTTATTTCCTAAGTAATATTTCATTTTTCATCATCCAAAAATTTTCAAACACAATTCAAAATATTTTGCAATACTAAAAAAGATATTGATGTTGTTATTTTATTAATCATATTTGAACATGAGGTCATATTACGAGAATGTTTTGTGATGTTTATGTAAACTGAATCCAAAATCTATTTTCACTATAACCAATTAAACCAATCAATGGTGTTTCACACAAAATGTATTACTTCAGTGATTCTTTAAGGCTTTTTCATGGGGAGTAAATAATTTTACATTTTAGCACCCATTCCAAAAAATTAATCTAAAAAATTCTACCTTGTATATTCTGAGAAATCTTGCTTAAAGTGTTAAATCATAATTGTTCTACTCATGAATTTACAGGCAGCTAATAATTTTTGTTAAAAAAATGATGATTCAGTGCAATTTGTCTAGTATCCAAATCTGGCATGAAAAATTTTGGCATTTTAGTGGGTTTTAAAATGAAAGCACTTAGAGAGAAAGGCATATGGAGATCATTAAATAAGTTTCCAGACTTTTTTTGTATGGGCACTTTTATTGATAGTACACACATGAAACTCTAGTCCTCTTCAAAGAAATCTCCCCCGGCTGTAATGCACTTGTACCGTTCCATAGAAGGCACCATAGAATTCCTCTTGTGTGAGTGTGTCAATGACCTTCGTCACAGCCTCTTTCATCTCTTCAATTGTCTCATAATGACAGCCTCTGAGCTTACGGGATAACCAAAAGTCACAGGGAGCATGGTCTAGCCTATAGGGAGGGTGAGCAACTGTCTTGATGCTCATCTTGATCAAATAGTCTGTGAGAAGGATGGAGTTGTGGACTGGTGCATTGTCCTGGTGGGTATGCCACTGACTCGATTTGAAGAGTGCTGGCCTCTCCCAATGGAATCTCTTCCATTAAAACCTCAACATAGTAACCTTAACCCTATCGCTAACCCTTTGGCCAATTAACTCTGGTGTATTGACTTCCTAACTGCTTCCACACCTATCATCATCCCTCACAGACTCCCTGCCTTCCTTGAATCTCTTATGCCACTCAAAAACTGATGCTCAATTCATGCAAGATAGTCAAAAAGCAGTCTGAAGCATTCCATACGTTTCTGTGGCATCATTTTTTCCAAGTTTAAAACAGAATTTTATTGCATATCGTTCTTCTAAAGTGTCAGATTGCATTTTTTAAATTCCCCAGCTGTGACAATCCCGCTTTAGTAGGGTGTATTCTAACTGCTGCTGTAGCTGTTCATTTAAAGCTGAAATCATAAAAATTGGTCAGTCATCTCATAAGATGTATAGCAATAACATACTGAATTTTCAAGGGTCTACACCACTTTTAAATGCCAGTACAAAAAAAGACTGGAATCTTATTGAAGGCACCTCCTAACATAATTACAAGGTCAAAAAGGCATAAAGTCAAATATGAAGAGAGCCCAGTTGGCTGGGGTAGTAGAATACGCCAACTGCATCTCTGCCGACTGGTAAGACTCCCTCAACAAGTGTCCTGGATATGACACTAAACTATCAGATGGTGAGGCTCCAGTTATGCTGGAGCTTTGGGGAACATGGGAGTACCCCTTCATTGCCTTTGCTCCAAGGTTTACTCTTGTCTGGAATGGTAAAACTTAATAGGGCCCTATCTATTGATAAAATAGAACTGTTTGATATTTAAACTCAGTGCAAACCAATGACTTATGCTAAATTAAATTGTTTGAAATAAAACTGTTTGATCATTTAACTGTGTGTAAACAAATGACTGATGTTTAATTAAATTGTTGGTAATACTTATCAATACTTGGAACCATTTAACTGTGTTCCACCCAATAAGTACTATTGAATTGAGCAATTAGTGTTAAATAGCAATCCTTGTAACCACTTCTCAGTGTGCAAATAAATTATTAATATTGAATAGAATTAAAAGTAAACATTGAATAAAAAGTATTAGATAGCGATAATGGAAACCATTTAGAAATAGCAATATTAGTGTGCAAGCAAATTAGCAAAATGACCTACAAACTATGTGTACAAACAAATGACTGATGGTAAATTGTGAATTTTATATAGCAATACTTGAAACCACGTAACTGTTTATAAAAAAGAACTCAGGCTCATTTAAGAATGATATCTACAAAACATGTTTACAAATCATATACATCTAATATGTATTTATTAATAGGATTTGGCAGAAAGTAACCGACAATGGTTGATATGCCATAAAATCAACCCAAACCAAACCAGATATGAGAAAAGAAGGAATAAACATTTGAAAATAGTTGACTCAGTTATGGCAAAATTAAATCAGCGCAAATTTTAGTCAGTTATATCATAAGATGTATAGCAATAAGATACTGAATTTTCAAGAGTCATTTGATAGGGTCCTATCTATGGGACAAATAGAACTGTTTGACATTTAAACTGAGTACAAACAAATGACAAATGCTGAATTAAATCATTTGAAATTGAACTGTTTGATCATTTGACTGTTTATAAACAAATGACTGATGTTTAATAGAATTGTTAGCAAATAATAACACTTGAAACCATTTAACTGTGTGCAAATGAATGAATAATACTGAATTGAATAATTAAAGTTAAAAACAATACTTGTAACTTCTTCACTGTTTGCCAAAAAATGATTAATATTAAATAGAATTATAAATATTCAAAAGCAATAAGTGAAACAATTTAACTATGTAGAAACAATAGCAATTCTAGAATACAAGCAAATTTGTTCTAATTCATTTAAAAATGAAATTAACAATAAACTAATCTTTTACATATCATATCTATTTATTTGAATGTGAGCATAAAGATAGATTCACATGCTCACACACTTATGTGTATATGTTTTTTATGTGTGTTGATATTTAGCAAGCAAGTGCCTAGCAATAAGATAGACTAGCCAACCAAATTAGTTCCATAATCACGTCAAGCATAAATTTTACTAGATATGTAATCAACTCAACAAGTTGTAAGAATATTTACTATTCAATCATGCATCTTAATTGGAACATGAGGTAAACTCAACTGGTCGCAAAGATATTTAACATTCAAACTCTTCATTTTGAAAGAGATGAAAGCAGACTGAGTGTAACAGTTATCATCATAAGAAATAGAAGTGGCACCTTGAGTTCAAATCCTGGATAAAGATGTTTGCATTTGACTTCATGCTATTATGGTTAGGAAAGGCATGAATTTATCTCTTCTCCTCCAGCTAGGGGTAAACAGCAGGGCAGACTGAGTTCTTTAGCCTTCATAAAACAACTAATATAAGAAAATGAAAACTCTGAATTCAAACCAACTTTAATCCTCTAAAAAAATGAGCCTGTGTCACATACCTATATCCAAAAGAGGTCGGCTAAATACATATATCAAACCAGAGACCAAGCTATCAACTCAGCAAATCACTAGAATCTTTGCAGTTCCTCTTACAACATGCATTAAAAGATAATATGTTCTGCATCTGTTATCATTTACTGAAAGAAAAGCCTCTTATAATATTGGCCTATAATATCAGAGATGAATGATAGTGATATGGCAGTATATATTGGATCTTCCTTCACTTAACCAATAGATTATTTTTTCCTTGTTACAGACTGCAGCTGAGCAGTAGTCTCTCTAAATGTCATTTGACATGTAAGTGCATATAAACCCAAGATCTTTCATTGAATGTCACTAAACATTCCAGTTGATAAGGGATGAGGGCATTCAAATTATTACACCTTTTTAAAGCATGACTAGGTTCATGTTAGGGATTTTTACATCTCACTGACACAAAAAAAATATAGATCTTACAGTTCATAAAACACTTATTTGATGTAAATTTAAAAAGAATTACAAAATATTCTCATTGTAAATAACTATCAATGAACAATCAAACTTTCATCTTTAACATTTAATGTATATATGTTTCTCAGCTGCAATTCTAATATTTGCCAAAGAAAAGCAGAAGATATTAACCAAATTTCTCTTACTCATCATGCATCACCTTGTCACACCTTACATAAGTATGTATGAGCCAAGACCTTACCCTTATGAAAGCTTATAGTTTACCAAAACATTACTCAGGTGCCATTTTATCCTAAGTGTATTACTTCAATAATTCTGAAGATTATTTTTTCATTTTTTCATGGATACTTTTTTATCTGAGTGACAAGATCTTTGCAGACAAGTGGAAGCCAGTCTAAAAATTTCCAATTTATACAGGAAAAAAATTTCATCATAAAATTTAAGACAATAGGGGAAATATTCGATTAGATAAATCCTGAAAATACTGTCAGCTGCGTGAGAATCATGTTTTCTTTCTGTTAAAAAAAGCAAAACAAAAAAAATGTTTTTATGAGTACATTTATGACATGATAAATACATTTTTCTAAGTAAATACAGCTGCTGTTTGACTTTGCATAATAGAGATGTGTCATGAACAACTAAGTTGGGAGGAAAAAATATTAATCTTTCAGCTTAAATATCCACTATGTTTTGATGCTTTGTTAAATTTAATCACGGAGACATTTTAGTTCCTTTAAGTAGAAATGAACTTCTCATCAGCTTTAACCACTTTGTAAACCTTTACGAGTGCAGGTTGAATGGTGAGACATCAAAAGGGAAAAAGTAATAAAATAGATGAAAACCAACAAGTTTTTATTCACATTAGAAGGTACAAAAGAAAAAAAAAAACATGTACATATTGACAATGATTTTTTGTGCATATACCAACAAAAAGTTTATAATAACTTTGCACAAACAAATATGTCTTAAGTTATTTTTTAATTGATATCAGTCAATTGAAATATTCTTCTTTGCAAATAATAAAGATGGTAAAATGCATGCTGAATATGCAAAATGTCTGTAAATTTCTGAAAAAATTGGAAAGTAGAATTAAGAGCAGGAGAAAAATCCCTGAGAAGAGTTAAAATCCAGAGATACGTCTTCCAGGAAGACTCACACTCACCACCAATTTTTATTTACAGCTATGATGCCACTGAATTATGTACAAAGAAAATGCACAGAAGGCTTATATATAATAAAATCATTGGAAAAGATAAATCACCTCATGTATATGTATGATATTAAGATAATAGCCAAAAAATGAAAAAGAAATAGAAATCCTTATACCAACTATTTGAATCTACAGCCAAGATTTAAGATTGGAATTTGGGATCGAAAAATGTGCTACGCTTATGATAAAAAAAAGAAAAGGAGAAATAATGGAAGAATAGAACTACCCAATCAGGAAAGTATCAGTGTTATATAGTTATTTACGCGTTCATTCAGCATCACAACGACACCATAATTAAGACGCATGAAGGAAGGAAGACACAAGAAGACTTCTTTAGAAAAATATTCACCTCTCACTTTATTGCAAGGGTTCGAAAGGTTAGCATGTGAGAGGATGCTGGAGACCGAACATAAACTTCATATTTTGACCCCACTGTTATGACCGTTATGTTGTGTCTTGTTCTCCTGATGTTGGGGTCCACTCCATCGGGGCTTTCCGAGGGCCCCCTCGGTCGGGTGTGGCCTTCCCTTACCACATCTGGTCTCTACTGTCTGAAATTATACTGACAACTGCATCGGGGGTTTCCGAGGTCCCCCTCGGTCGGGTGTGGCCTTCCCTACCACATCTGGTCTCTAGTGTCTGGAACTCTGCTGACAACTGCTTCAGGGGTTTTCCGAGGTCCCCCTCGGTCGGGTGTGGCCTTCCCTACCACATCTCGTCTCTAACCCTCTGGGAGTCTGCTGGCAACTGCTGTGGGACCCAAACTCAACTGAGTTAAATAATAACACAATGCCCACACGATTGCCAACTGGATCTTTGAAATCGAATGTTTAATCGTCATCAAGCGGAAATAACTGTCATGCAGTTCAGAGGTTACTCTCTTCCGCTGCATGACTGTAATGGCAGAATGGGACCTTCACCTTTTCCCATATCATAAGCCTTAATCCGCCCACGCGATCTCTTTCGATTACTGGCCGTTGGAATGTCTCACTTCCTTCCGGTGTATCACCTTGGAATAGCATTTTTAGGCCGGGGCGAGGGGTCAAAATATAACATCAGAATACTGTGTGAAAACGAAAACTACAAATACCTGGCAATATTAGAAGTGGATACGATCAAGCAAACAGATGAAAGAAAAAATTAAGAAAGAAATACCTCAGAAAGTGAGAAAACTTCTCAAAAACAAATTTTGCGGCAAAAATCTCATCAAAGGAAAAAATACCAGAGTAGTCGTACAATTACTCTAAATCATTTTCAAAAATGTCTAACCTATGAAGGAAACTGATGATGATGCATAAAGACTTATACTCAAGAGATGATACAGACTCAACATGTCAAGAAAAGAAGAAGGAATAGAACTTACTAACATTGAGGATTATGTAGATACAACAATCTGGGGGCTCAAAGAATATGCTAAAAACAGCAAAAAAAGACTGATTACAGTAGTCAGTAACAGCAATAACAACAGAAATATCTCGTCTGTTGATTATTAAGTTTTATAGCATGTCAACCCTAGAAATAAATCAACCACAAAGAGCAAAGCAAGAAACTCTAGAAATGGGAAGAAAAAACTGTATGGATATTTCATGTGACAAACTAAGAAAATTGCACATAAGATGACCAAGACCTGGCTAAGAAAGCAAAACCACTGAAGAGAAAATACATGTATTTTGATGGCAGCACAAAATGATACCATAAGAACCAATAATATTAAAGCAAAAATTTATAATACACAGAAGAATAGCAAATATAGACTATGTGAAAACAGAGTTGAGACTGTTAATCACATAATAAGGGAATACATCAAACTCACACAAAATGTCTAGGCATAACAGGAAATTATGCAAGAGATTAAACTTTGGCCATTCTGACAGATGGTATATGCACAAAACAGGATCTGTCCAATAAAAGGAAACACCTAAAATTCTCTAGGTCTTAATTATGAAGATACCAATCGATCACACAAACCCAGCCAGAGAACAAGTCCTAGTATTAATGAATAAGAATTAAATAACTTCTCAACTTGTAGATTTTGCTGTTTAAGAGAGCCATAGGAAGTAAAAGAATAAAGAAATGATTTGATTTTGCTGGAGAGGTGAAAAAGATGTGGAATATGCGAATGAAAGTGATTCCAATTGTAGTTGGGGCATTTGAAACAATCCCCAAGGACTTGGAAAGGAGCCATGGGTATGTGTGCATTACAAGAATTTGAATAGTCCTGAGATGTCCATTTCAGCAAGTGTCAGAGTTTTTATAGCTCAGTTATATTTAAAATCGGCTTTCCATATATTTTCCCTGGGGTCATAGTTTACTATTAGCTGAAGAGTATTTTACATTTCATTATGTATTTATCCAAACCCCCATGGTAGTAAAATATGAAACAAGATTGATAAATGTAAGAAGACCTGCATGAAGTATGCTCACCAGCAAAGAGGTGCTAAAAACAAAATATCTGTCTGCATTCCCACTTTGGTATGCTATGATCAAGAGTGCCATGGATTGTAACCAATTTTCTTTTTGTTGAAAATGATTTTGCCATTCAGAGCTGTCCAGGAAGTAAGTTTTCTGGTAGAGTGGTGCCAATAACAGCTTAGATCTGTTAGCATTCCCACTTTTGGATGCTTTAGGGGCAATAACCACGGCCATTACTCAATTTGACAAGAACAGGAACTGCCTGGAAATGAGCAGATTTATTTTTCCATGATCCGACACATGAATATGTTATATAATTATTAGTCGGATAATGTGCTGAAAATTTATGATCATGAATGGGTGCTATAAGAAAAAAATTAATGATCATAAATGGGTGCTCTAAGAAAAAAATTAATGATCATAAATGGGTGCTCTAAGAAAAAAATTTATGATCATAAATTTATGATCATAAATGGGTGCTCTAAGAAAAAAATTTCTGATCATAAATGGGTGCTCTAAGAAAAAAATTAACAGAAACCATTTGAATTATTTTCTTGCCTATATCATTTGTGGCAATTGTCATTCTTATAGGCTCATCTATATATATATATATATATATATATATATATTTTTATCCACAGACAGACTGTTTCATTATATTACAACTCTTCAGTGAGGCTAGACATGCAAGACACTTCAAGCCAGGATCGAAACCTGCCAAAATTTACACTAGACTTGGTATCTAACTGCTCAGTCAGGAGTTATAACACATTTACATTAGCTTTTGTTTGTTTACATTTTCACTGTCAGATACAAGAGTGCTCAATTCATTAGGAGAGATTTTCATTATATATATATATATATATATATATATATATAATTCAACCAGGTTTTGGAGGAGAAAGGTAGAGGTTTTTCAAAAATATAGCTCAGTATTTTCTGACGTAGGAAATCCTACACAAAACTGCCGAGTGAATGAAAATTCAACAACTTTATTAACATAAGAAATTACTTATTTAGGAATCAGTTTTATATTTAAGTAAATAATTAAACCTTTTCCAAGGATTTGGATAAAGGAATTTTAATGACCTTTTTTTACTAAGTCATTTCTATTGGTAAATGGTACAATAAAGCATACATTAAATAGTTTTATTTGCCAATTATAGAAAGTCCCAATGATTTAGGGTTGGAAAAGTTATATTCAAAGCATTAGTTCTGAATAGATTACCAAAGATTACCAAAGAAATGAACTTATACTCTTCTTCACTTCTTCAGCAATGAACTTATTCATTTCTGACATAGGTGACCTCTTAGCAAAATTAGATACTGTAAGCAACTTGTATGTGAGATTAAGCAAAATTTGATAAATATTAACTTGAGAAGGTTCTAATTCCTGTTTATGTTTTATTTCTTTTTTTCATGATTCAAGAAATATGAAAGACTAGATCAATGGTTCTCAATCATTTTTTCACCTTTGATTCCGATTTTATTCTGGGTCAACCAGGTGGAAAAATGCCATTCAATGTTTAAAAAATAGCCATTCGAAGTTTAAAAAATTCCATTGGATTTTTATGATTAAATATTATTAGATATTGTATTAGAAATTGTTAGAATATTCTGTGTATTGTGGAAATATGACAAAACTATTTCTCATAAACTTTGAAACCAGATGGAAAATAAATGTTCACTAGTAAAATAAACATGAAGATTAGTCAGTGTGAGCCTTGTGGTTGATGCTACTTGGTGTCACGTGATGGCTCACGGAGACGAAGAGGTAAGACTGATACTATCCTCCCGTATTGAATGAGAGTATCAAGCAGCCAAAAAGTGACCGTTAGGAAGGAATGTGGGTCACACAGGAGACCAGATGTTCGCACTTAAGTGACCTCAGGTCGCCGGACATCGGAAGGGGAAAGAGAGAGAAGCCAAATGATTGGCGGGGACCCCAAACGGAAGTGGGGTTCCCTTCCCCTCAGCGGAAGTAAAGCACAAAAAGGTAGTTTTTGAGCAAGGCTCGTGGCAAACGGACCATAGCCATTTTACTCCGGGTTAAAGACAAAAGACTAACTGAGACACGAAGGACTCCAAAATCCTTCAAGCCAGTACTAAAAACAGAACAAAGTCTATTAGCCCGTGAAAGAAGAAAAATTCTCCAGTGGAACCCCGTCGAAAATAAGATAAGTAACTTTGGGACATTTTTCCTTTACACCCAAATTTCGTTTACCACTCTCTCTCTCTCTCTCTCAATTTGAAAAAGGATAAAAGCCAAGAAAAGACATTCATATTCATGGACTATCCAATTATATGTTTTGACACTTTGAACGTATATATATAACCGTAGTAAAGAACCTATGTATTTTCATTTTACCATGTGGTCTATGTTGTTATTCCATGCTTTCCTTTCAGCTTCTATTCACCTTATGTTATCTTGCTTAGAATTGTCCTATTAATTCCTAAAGTATCACACGGGAAACCGGAGTTGCCGACTACAACAAATTTAATATTATTACGACTAAAACCTATAGGCTCGTATTCTTCCATTATCTCGGGGAAGGAAGAAAGCTGCCTGGTGGGTGTGTGATAGTGTGAAATTTGGAACCCCTTGCCAGCGGCGGTCAGTCTGGTCCTAAATTATTCCCTCACGTAACATGCCAGTTCTTATCTGCCTGAGAGAAGAACTCTGAACAGGACTTATTCTGTAGGGGATCAAGTGCCAACCTGCCCCGTCTTCACACGTGCGAAAATAAAGTCCCGTTTTGGGATTTTAGTTCAATTTCGCGTCACACTTGGTATACAATATTTGGCTTCAACATTGTCAATGACAATGGAAAATTACCCCTTTGTACAAAGTTGAGTTGGTTACAAGTTTTTGAGGATAAATTAGAGACATGGCTAAAACCAGATTCAATGAAGAAAGATGAAGGAAAAGCCGTAACATACAGTTCTTTCTCCCAAAGTTGTGGATATTTTTTAGTAGTGTCATTACTTTTCAAAACATCATGTTTCCCATCTTTAAAAATTGCTTGAAATATTTCATCATTCTGCAACTCAATTTTTCATTGACAACTAAAATACTTTCTTTACCCACAATTTACTATTTTCTTGTGTGGATCCAGAAACGTCTTAAGTGAACCACCTAACCTAGAGTTTGCTGTGAGTTCAAACACAGCTGATTTGGGGCTCTTAGAAAGTGAATTTACAAAGATTGTCAAAAACATAATTTTGCATAGATAAATGAACATTTTCCTGATGATATTTTTTATAATTTGCTCATTTAACAGATACATGGGATGAATATTAAATACTTTTTTAATTTGGAGACTAAAATTTATTTCATGAATGGCATTATATAATTCAACCAACTTTGAAATATTTTAATCACATGGAACTTCTAAAAATGTGTTTTTTTCGAGCTTGCCATTATTTTTCTTCTTGTGAGTGAAATCAAACATATTTTTGCCATCAGTCTCATGATTTAATGCTTCAATAATTTCTAAATAACAAGGAGAAAATTTTTCTTTTCTTTATTCCAATTAAAATATTGCTAATTGTATTGGAGTCAGTTTTAATCTAATATTAGAATATTGCTCAAGAATTTTGATAAAATGATTTTCATGGCCATAAATTTTGCTTAGTTACTATGACTGGAGAAAAAAACAAAACAGTTGCTAAGCAACGCAGTCATCATCATCATTATGCTGTGCTTCTTGCACAGATTTCCCAAACTCTCTATCACCATCCATCTCTATCATTCTCCACTTTCCTGTCTTTCAGGCTACATCCTGTGTCCATACTGAGCTGTTGTAGCTAAATTCAAGCAGTTCGTCCTACACTTGTGCATCCATGTGAAGGGGTTCATAGGAGAGCGTCACTTTTGAGTTCATCCTTGCTACTCCAGCAGTGTCCCACATATTATGTTCATCTACTTTGGATAGTCTTCAAGATGAGTGGTTGGTGGCTATACAGCTGCTGTTTTGTAGGATGGGTTATGCTGCCATGTGCCAAGCAGTCTTGCAGGGTGCTGTTCGTTCCTGCCAAGTCCACCAGCTAACGCAGGGCACCGACATTGGCTGTGGTTTGCCAAACACTATTTAAGGTCACAGATATCACCAACTCCCTAGCTGAACCACATTTTAAAGCCACTAGGCAAGTTATAGGTGAAAAATTAAAGGTCAACATAGCTAACTGGCTATCTTTTCCCTGCAAATACAAGGTCTTCGACAAATACAATTCTTCACAATAACCAAGGGACTCTGAACTGCTGTGTTTGGGTCAACAAGATTAGTAACAATATTCTTTTATTGAATAAAAGAAAAAAGCAAAGGAAACAAAACAATTCAGGTAAAAGTCAGGAGCGAGAAAGTCTTTCTGTCTCTCAGAGGAACCTCCACTGAAATATCCCTATATTGGACAAAGCCCACATAAAATATCCTTATCCTTGGACGGGTCCTCTATTAGATATCTGTCAATGGCAAAGGGTGAGAAGGTAGTTTGATAACAATAGACACGGTCCGCTTTCCTGCAGACTATGGGATTTCATGGCAGAGCTCGTGCTCCAAATCTCAAGTTTATCATTTCAGTAGGAATGCAGTAGGATAAAGTTGAATATACTTAAATTGTATGTTCACTTACTTGAGATGCTGTGGAATTTATTCTCTTCTCTTTTTCCTCTCGTTATCGGCTTTCCATACTACATTGGAAGAAGGATACACGTCTTATTTCAGAGAAGACCAAGATTAATAATTGTTCCTCTTCTCGTGGACAAGTCTTTCCTTTGGGTATTCGTTTAACAAGGCTTACTATACCTTGGAGTGCTGAGTTTATTCAAAGGATAAGCTTCTTCTTTTCTCTGCGTTCTCTGTACAGCATTATTTTGGAATTTGGGTTTCTTTCATATCCCAAATTATGTTCTTGGTTTTTCAACGAACAAAGGCAACTCCTTATGTGTCTTCATCCTCTGAGGAATAAACGGCAACTCATTATGCGTCTTAACCCTGTGATGAATGAACGGCAACTAACTTATTTTCTGTAGTTTGAAAATTCACCATGTGTTGATTTTTTGACGGGTTCTTCCTCGGTACCAATCATGATCAAAAGTTCTGCCTCTCAGCAGACACATACATAGCTAATAGAGAGTGAGGTCCTTCCATGTCCATATCTCCTTCTTATGATAGAGAGAGTGGGAGAGAGAGACGGTCCCCCCAACTGCCAATTCTGCTTATTACTATTGTCCGCTGATTTTTGCTTGCTACCATAGTCTCCCACAACTCGGCAAATGAATTAGGGTATCATAATTTCTCGTCACACCCTCACCCTTAAAAGAAAAAAGAAAAGAGAACCAGTCTTTCACCAGTGAATTTCTCCGTTTATTTTTATCTGCACCACTACTATATCTTTAGTATCTTATAGAACGTTCTCTCTCTCTTTCTTTTTTTAAATAATTTCCACTCTTTGAAATGGGCGTTCGCAGATTTTGTTCTTCTGTGTATATTCGAGAATAAATCCTTACTTCGTTTATCCAACTTTCTACATCTGCACATTTGGCGTTTTTCTAGGTAGGCCAACTTGCTTTTCAAGTTATTCAGGCTGACGGAGTTTTCCAATTTTATGGGTGGGTTTTCTTCCGCTTTAATTCTTTTTCTCAAGTCGTCTTTCTTATCTCCTCCATTTTCGCTCTTTAAGATAGGTTGGCTCTGACGATCCATGTATTTTTTTTCTATTCACCTGGCACACTTGAGTCATCTTCCTCTTTTCGGGTGCTTTAATTTCATAATTTATACTATTTTACGTACTACAGTGTAGGGTCCTTGAAATCTTTCACCGAGCGGCGTTCCTTTATTTGGTGATAATAATAGCACTTTATCAGTCTCCTGAAGTTTTCGGATTCTCGTTTTTCTGTTGCTTTTTTCCTTTATTTTATCCTGTGCTTTAGATGGGTTTCTCTGCACTGAATCTTGCGCTCTAGATAATTTTTTTTTCTCGTCTTCGTCTTATCCCTTCCATTCTTAGCGTTTAATTTCGTCCTTTTCCTGGGAAATGTGATTCTGGCTCCCACATAGTTCCCTAGTAGTAAGGATATGCCTTTCATTAGCAGACTATCCTTACTCCAACTATAATTGGGCCAGTTTTCTACTTTGACTTGAGTTTTACCTCACATGAAGGAATTTCTACTTTCTTCCCGCCTATTCCTTTGACGGTTATTTTTTCCTGCGCAACTTTTCGCACCCCACGTGGCATTTTTCTTTTAGGAGAATTGATCGGGAGGCTCCCGTATCTCTCAATAGGGTTACTGCTATCGATAATTAGTAATTTTCCTACAAATGGGCGATAAGTCCCGTCTATTTCCATATCGGTTGTAACAGCTCCCTGGGGCTTATCTGTGGATATTCGGCCTGTCTGACATTTTACTGCAATATGGCCGACCTTTCCGCACTGATAACACTGATATCTTCCCGTCTCAGGGTGTTTCGGTTTTCTTCTTTCATTCGACTGTTTACTCGTTTTTCTCCATCTCTAACTCCTTTCAATCTACGCTCATTTTGACTTTTCATGTCAATTTGGTCTCTACTCCTTTTATGAGTGATAACATATTCGTCTGCCACTGCAGCTAACTCATAACCCGTAGCTATCTTTTTGTCACTGAGATGGACCCTCAACTCCTCCGGGATGCAGTTCATAAACTCCTCGATTAGGACGAGTTGCCTTAACTTTTCAATGTCCTCTCGGACGTCCTTTACGTAGCACCACTTGTCCAGTAATCCATCTTTATCTCTCAGGAATTCGACATATAACTGTCTCTCTTCCTTTTTCTGGTCTCGGAATTTTTGTCGATAGGCTTCAGGCACTTGTTCAAAATTTTTCAGGGCCGTCATTTTGACTGCCTCATATACTGAACATTCCTCTGGAGATAGGGTTGCATAAACTCTCAGGGCTTTTCCTGTTAACATTGTCTGCAGCAACATCGCCCCCAGCATTTTCTGGCCATTCCACGAACTTCGGCACAAGTCGGGTCTGCTTGGTTATATCGAACGTGAGGTGTTCGTCTCTTTGTCTGGTTCTCATCAATTCGACTTCCAGCCTTCTCGTTTATTGCTCTAACCGTGCTTTCTCCAGTTCTAGTATAGCCTGTATTTGAATTTTTTCCAACTCCATTTGTTCAGGTGTCATATTCGTTGATTCAATTGGCAAATCTTTCAAGACCTCCACCTCAAAAATATCTTCATCCACCATGTGCTCTGCTATAGCCCTGATGAGTATGTTTTTCCTCATTAACCTCTGTACCTCCAGCCTATGTCCATGCCTTAGTCGCGTATTGATGTCATTTTCCGTAGATGAGACATTGCTTTCAAGGTAGGTGAACTTGTCCACTAGTTTCAAAGAGCCACCATTTAATGTGGAGATATCGCCACTTTGATCAAAGCATATGTACACAGTTTTGTCTGTTCACATGGAGGCCTATACCACCTGCTACCCGCTTTTGATTATGAAGCAGGGATTCAGTCTCGGTGGATGTATTTGCTAGAAGCGCAATGTCATCAGCATAGTCCGTATCCGTGACAGTTCGTGCCGGGTATCGTCTGTTTCTTGCCTTTTCTAATGTAAGGCCATTTTCTTTCATTAAATCTATCGACGTCTGAAGTACTAAGTGTAGGCAGATTATGAACAGGTATTGTGCTGATGTATCCACTTGCAGCCCACCTGCTACAATGATAAAGAAGTCTGTGTCTCTATCCGATGAGAGTACTTTTACTTTCCAGTTTTTATAGAGCATCATTATGGCTGCCAGGTTTCTCTGGGTAGACTGTAGGCTAAAAGTATTTGTTCCATCTTCCTCCTGAGTATGGATTCAAATACCTTGAAGAAATCTACGAATAGGAATGTAGCTTCGAGGTTTTTTGCATGAACACCTAAAATTCAACGGATTGTCAGAATTTCTGATGTTATGGACTGATTCCTATGAAAGCCATTTTGGTTTTTTCAAAGAATTTTCTCAATTTCAGGTTCAATGCGGTTGAGTAGCAGAGCATTGTAGATCTTAGCCACTATGGAAGTAAGGGTTATAGTTCTTGGCTGTTCCGAGGTTACCTTGCTTGGGTAAAGGGAGGAGGCAGCCCTTTGTCCATCTGTCTATTTTGTTCTGGTTATATACGGAATTGTATTATCGGAGCAGGATGATGTTGAATTTCCTTGTCTTCTATATTCTGAGGGTATTTCGAGACCAGCAGCTTTCCTGTTTTTAATTTTTGTTCGAACTACATTGAGTTCGTCTTGCTTAAACTGTCTTAGTTTGGTTTCTAGTTGATAATTAGTAATTTTCGTGATAGGTTCATCGGTAACTTTATGGGACTTTCCAAGCAAATTCTTAAAATGTTCTTTTCACAGGTGTATCGTTCTTCTTGGCTGTCAGCTTTTAGTTTCACTCTGGCATTGCTTTTCCTTTTTTCTCACTTCATTTACTCTCTGCCACGCTATCCGAGATTGTCTATCTTCAACCGAGGGTCGAACCTTATTGATCAGGTCATGGCTGTATTGTGTTTGTTTTTTTAGGTAAGTATTAGTTCACTTTGTGCCTTCTTAAGTTTCTAAGCGTTGATATTAGTTGGATTCCTTTTAATGCACAGGGATACGGTTTTCTCACCGTCATATTTTTCCTTAACTGTTAATCTCTCTCAGGGAACTCTATGTTTTGCTCCTTGTTTGGTTGGTATGCATTTTACTGCCGCTTCCATGTGGGCATTGACGAAGTTTTCGTATTCATTATTCGGAGTCAGTGTTTCTGATATCTCCTGAAGTGCATCGAATTTGTTTTTAGTGTTATCATATATTTATTGCTAATATATCTATTGTTAAGCCCGCGCTCCTAGTTGTTTGCAACACATTCCTGCATAGGCACAGAGTTATCTTTGCCGTGACAATTCGGTGGTTAGAAGACACTTCTTCAAAAGAGGAATATGCCTCACAATTCAAAACGCTATTCGTCCATTTCTTATTCATAAGAATGTAATCAATCAGTGCATTATTTGTGTAGGTGTATGTCCATAGTTTTCCCTTCCTTTTCTGAAATTTAGCATAAAGGCATGTTAGTCTATTTTCTATAATGAAATTCATTAGATGTTCCCGATTTCTGTTTGACATGTTGTGTAAGCTAAATTTGTTGTTTACATTTTTGGGGCATTCACTTCTCCTCCGATGATGAGCAAGTTGTGTTTAGGGACGCTACGAAGGAGGATAGCTTATTATAGAAGGTGTCTAGGTCTGTTTCATAACTAGCATTGGTTGGGCTGTAGCAGGAGCCATTGAACGTAGCCACAGTTATTCTGGGTTGTACTTTCTCAATGCTGTTAAGTGATTTCAGGGTGTGTGGACTGAGAAGCATTCCTACACCATCAATGACTTAGTTGATAGAGTTTTTTTCGTGCTGAATCTGAGACAAATATCCATCTATCGCCAGTATCGTGATATTTTATATCTTCTTCACTTTGATGGTATTTGTGTTCTTGTACGCATACTATGTCTATGTTATGCCCTACCACAGACGCTGTCAGCTCCGATTGTTGGCCTATTCTATTTAATGTTCCAACGTTGAATGTTGCTATTTGTATTGTACTTTTGCATTTGTATTTATTTTGTTGATCAAAAACAATTTCATACATTGGTTTTCAAAATCCTATGCTTGATAATTAACAAAAGATTTTTTACTTCTCTTTGTGAAAGTCATGTCCTGACGATCGTTAGAACAACACTAGAAAGACCTTGAATTCCTTTTTCTCAGGCTATCAAAGTAAGACTTCTCCTCTCTCTCTCTCTCTCTCTCTCTCTCTCTCTCTCTCCAAGTTCCACTTCATATATGCCAATCAAGTGACACTTTCATTCTGGTTTTCAAAATTGTTTGTCATGAATGCTATGCAGTTACTTTGGACAAGTCTTTTATGAACACAATAATTTATGTTTATTCATAAGCAACAGTAATACGAAAGATTCAAACCAACACATGCACATGAATCACCTTAAAAATGGCTGCTTATATGACAGACTCATGAAGTGACATGTCCTTTTTGCTTCAGGTAAGTGAAAATTGTCAAACAATATCTCAAGCTATTTAAAGCATGAAAAGAAATAAAAGTAACATTAATGAAAAGATTGCAAGTTTAAATTTTTTCTATATTTTACTTTTTTATCTTATAATAAGCTTCTCAAAAATTGTCTTTTCTCACTAGGATAGCCCTATTCCACTTTCCATAGAGCCTAAAAACTTTTAAAAGTCATAAAACAGCAGAAGTTTACTATATTAGTTGAGTTCTATTCTTCCAGGCTGCATCACCAAAGAAATTCTTGAATGTCTGCTAAAATTAACAGGATTGTTGAAACTAAATGCTTTTATGACCAGAAAAATCTTAATGACTTATTGTTGGATTAAAAATTCTTAACCATATTCAATTCCTAGTTTGATCAAAATTTAGTCAACAACAAATAATTTTGCATTTACTCTTTGTAACAAATTATCAATTAGGTGACAATTTGCCATTTTGTTCATAGACTACAATTTGGAATTTAACAAGATTTTCATAGAATGATAGCAACATTAAAATGTGTCTACTTTATAAAAATTCTAATGTTCTGCAAAAATACACAGATACTTTGGTCATTTACCTAATTTACTTAAATTATAACTGTTCCAAATTATAAGCAAAGTGTAATTAAAACTCATATAAACAAGAAAATAATGCTTTAATGTCTTCATATACAGATTTTTATGTATCCAACTTGAAATTAATAGAAATCAAGTTCTAAAGTCATAGTGGAGCTTTCCTATTTTATTTATCTCTTTTTTAAACTTTTGACTGACATCTCAAGATTCGTTGTGGATCTTGCGATAAAAACAGTAATGAAATCCGTATGGTCTAGAAAGGTGAAAAAAATTTCAAGCTAGAGATTGAAGACAACATAAGTGGATCATACAATAAAAACAGTAATGAAGTCTGTGTGGTCTAGATAGGAAATAAAGTTCAAGCTTAAGATTGAGACAATATAAGTGGGTTTCTCCTATTTCAAGTGTTGTTTGTCTGGAAAGAATCAGCGAGGGGTACTGAATCTAAACTTTAGCACCTCTTTACACAAAGCATCAACCATATGTGCAGAAAGTTGGTTAGCTTGGCGATTTACATATCATTATGCATGGGCGTGCCCAAAAATTTTCGAAACTCCGCCCCCAATTTATATAAGCAATGCACAGTGCCCATAGATCAGTACAGATCAGATCAAGGAAGACGAGAGAAGAGAGATTGAGAGAGACAGAGAAGGGGTCAATGCAGAATCCATCCAAGAATAGTCCTAGAATTTCGGGCAATGTCAAGATTTCTTCAGAACTGGGAGTTTGAAGCAAAAGCTGAGTCAAACAAATATTGTTATTAAGATAACAAAGAAATGATAGTTGCCTCCCTTACTCCTTCTGTTTGATCTGTTACATTTCCGAATGAATGAATAAGTTTCGTAACACCGTTTTCTTTCTTTTTAGTATTCTACACACTTCTGTAAATACGTATATAGTTAGATAAAAACAATAGCTTTGAGAAATTTGTATTATACAAAAACTGAAAGCATTGTTTTCTTTCTTCTTGTGTATTTTTGTGAGCTGCGACAAGTACAACTTCTCTCCACACAGCGATTTTATTTCGACGTGGATTCCAGCCAAAATTAGATTGACTCCCACAGCAAAAATGATCTGAGGTAGCTAAAACACCGCCATTCAGATCAAAATACACAACGTGGTGAATGGTAGCAGTTATCCCAGATTAACAAGCAGAAACGAGGAATTGAAAGTCGGTGAGGATTCCCAGATTAAGTGAGATGTGTCGGCCAGGGCTGAATTTGCAATGTCAGAATGATCCTATTAATGAAATGACTTGGACTGAGTGCTGATCGATGGAACATGCCAATTTCTGAGAGTTCCTGATACATTCACTATCACCTGTCACAAGTATTCTCTGCTTCTAAATTAGCCTCCATTCTTGTAAACTCTTTGATTCAGAATACCCAACAAGTTTTCAATTGGGTCTAAGTCTGAAGAATTAGCAGGCCAGTTTGTTTTTCAAGGTCTACAGAAGCCTAATTATTGCATGTACTCTGTTGTTTTATGCACTGTATGTGAGGCAGCATTATTATGATGGTTCTCCCAAAGGTTAACCTTGGCATTTTTAACCAAAGTTTAAGATGTTCTCTGGAAAAAGCTATATATTTTCGGGAACTTTCCATGAACCAATTCTGATATGTCTAATAACTCTAGCCAAATCATGATACATCCTCCTCTTAGTGTCTCAAGTGTTGATGATGACTTGTTCATTTAAAACCCATCTTTAGGGCCATTATGGGTAACATGAGATTCATGCATATGCAAAGCCTTTGAGAAGTCAACCTTCATATGATCTGTTTATTTCAAACATTTTTGTAATTGTATTTTTGGTTTGGTTTGGTTTGGTTTGATTTCTTTGTTTAATGGCATATCAGCCTTTGTAGGTTATTTAATGTCAAAGCCATTCTCCTTGAAGAACAGTAGTGGTACTATTTAACCCATAGCTGGGAGGATAAGTGGGGTTCATACCTTTCCCAAGGGTATTTGCCTGGATGTGAACATAACAGGGTCACTAGAATATGAACTCATATACTATGATTCCACAATCCACCACTTTATCCATAATACCACAAGGACACCCGTGTATTTTTGGGGGCATTGTCATCAAACTCACTGATATCCAGACCTTTTTCAAAAGATGATATCAAGTAGTTCTGAACAAAGCTGTTTCTTTAATGCACCTAAAAAATTCACCTTTGGTCTGGATTATTCCCAACAACATGTTTAATTCATGACTGAAGAAGTTTGGGAAACAACCTATGAGTAACCCTAATTGTCCCTCTCATGAACAATTTTAGGAGTTGTAACAATTTTTTTTCACAGTTTTCTAATTGTTCTGGATATTTGTAATATTTGTTTACCTTTTCCAAGTTCAGATGCTATAACAGATTTCTCAGAAGTGGTCAAGCTGCATTTGCAATCTATAATTGCATAATGATAAAGTTACTCATTAATAATCTGGAACAGTAAAGTATTGTGTTACTCATGCAAATGGCTATAGTTTGTTTACACTTGAGTAGCACCTTACAGTTTTTCTGCAGCATGCACAGATAAGTGTTGCCATTATCCTGTAAAAATTTCTTTAAATTCCAACTTGATGTTTTTGGACAAAATGGAAAATTGTCACATCATTAATAATTTGTTATATATGAACCTTTTTCTCAATGTTGAACATATAATGAATTTATATGAACATTGAATACTTTTTAAAATTTGCTGATGAAAACTTATTTCCTGTATTGCATTTTGAAATTCGACTTACATTGTGTTATGGTAATTTACCCATGCACACATGAATTCTCCCTGATATAAATAGCAGCAGGTACTGCTCTTAGGTAGAAGGCAATATTCTAGCTGACAGCAGTGACAGTCGGACCGAACAGTCTCACTGGTAACCCTCTCATTTGTATGTGGAATGTTCAATATGTTACCAGACTTTTTTGTACAGGCATTCAAAATTGGTGTAGAATCTTGAAAATTCAGTATGTTCTTGCTATACATCTTATGAGATGACTGACCAATTTTTATGATTTCAGCTTTAAATGAACAGCTACAGCAGCAGTTAGAATACACCCTACTAAAGCCGGATTGTCACAGCTGGGGAATTTCAAAAATGCAATCTGACACTTTAGAAGAACGATATGCAATAAAATTCTGTTTTAAATTTGGAAAAAATGCCACAGAAACATATGGAATGCTTCGGACTGCTTTTGAAGCATCTTACATGAATCGAGCATCAGTTTTTGAGTGGCATAAGAGATTCAAGGAAGGCAGGGAGTTTGTGAGGGATGATGAAAGGTGTAGGAGGAGTAAGGAAGTCAATAGACCAGAGTTGATTGGCCAAAGGGTTAGGGTTAGGGCTAGGGTTACTATGTTGAGGTTTTAAGGAAGTTCAGAGAGAGATTCCTTTGGAAGAGGCCAGCACTCTTCAAATTGGGTCAGTGCCATTTCCACCAGGACAATGCACCAGTCCACAACTCCATCTTTGTCACAGACTATTTGACCAAGATGGGCATCAACACAGTTCCACACCCTCCTTATAGTCCAGACCTTGCTCCCTGTGACTTTTAGTTATTCCCTAAGCTCAGAGGCTGTCGTTTTGAGACAATTGAGGAGATGAAAGAGGCTGTGACAAAGGTCATTGACACACTCACACAAGAGGACTTCCATGGGGCCTTCCAGAAGTTGTTGGAATGGCACAACAAGTGCATTACAGCCGGAGGAGATTACTTCAAAGGGAACTAGAGTTTCATGTGTGTACTATCAATAAAAGTGCCAATACGAAAAAGTCTGGAAACTTATTTAATGATCCTCGTATATGTTGTATTACTGTTCTTTGATAATATATTTGTTTAACTCAATTCCTCTCTTGTGTCTTTATTTCTAGCCCCTATCAAGGCATCAACACTTTGGAATTTGGAAATAATCTGATTACATTGAAAGAGACAATTCTAAATCAGCTGATCTTTGGATTCATTGGAAGTGAATTTATTCTCTGTCACATGTAACCTGGTTTAGTCATGGGGGTACAATTCATGTTGCATATCATAGGCACAAATAGTGTAGTGGAGCCTATCTCTCTTCAGGTTTACAATTTAACATTTTCCATAACACTTTTGAGGACCCCAGTCCACACACTTATTTGCCTATAGCAGAAGAGAAAATAAAGTAAGTAAAGTTGGCGACTGTAGTCGAGGGCAACCTGAAGGCTCTCTTTTCAATAGCTACTACATCAAAGTGTAGGGGATGGCACTATTTCATTCCTTGGATTGCTCCACTTTACCATTGATCCATACCTTATAATTCCAAATGTTAAGCAAGGCAGCATCAAGTACCATTTTTTGAGTCTTTAGTATAACTAGACCTAGGATTGAAACCTGGTCTCCTGGACCATTGGTGAATACTCAATTCATTAGACCAATGGCCTGGAAGAAAAAAATAGTTGAATTCATACTTTTCTTGTGTGTGAAATATTAAAAGCAAATAATTTTGCACACTTTTACCATTATTTTTTATTTCTTTTACAATGTTTTATCCCATTGAATTCTATATTTTCTTAGCTAAAAAGAAATGCTTTTCTTCCTGAGAATTGAAGCTTACATATTTTTATACTCCTTCTAATGAATTATCAGTTGAAGGTTTTTTTGAATATCAAAGATTTAACCATAGAATAATAGATATTTATTCTAGTGTGCCCTCCCCTCAATATGTGCAGCCAATATTAAGCTGTAATGATATGAAATCATCATTGAATGACCAATGTTCATATCAACCCAGTCAGCTGGGGATGTAGAATACACCAACTGCATTTCTATAGAGGAGCAAGACCCCCAATACTAGTTTTCTAGATAAGACACTAAATTGCATCTGATGGTGAAGCTCTAGTCCAGGAGCTTTGGGAAATGTGAAAAAGTAAAAAATGCCTCTGCTGTTATTGCATTTCATTGCTGTCACTTTATTCATGGAAAGAATAGAACAAGATGTGTGTGAAAGGGAAAATTTTTTCTTACTTCAAGTCATCTAGTTTGAATAAGGAAGAAATAAGTTGGATTAATATTTCATACAACTCCTTGGATGCTTACTGATCCCATTATATGTGTTTCATGGTTAACATCACATAGCCATGACATGTACTTAGGTCACATTGTTAACTTATTTGTACAGTCCACACTCATCCAAGAGTATCATTTATGTTTCTTGCCAGGCCACATGACTTAATGTATTATAAAACAGTCAACTAAAACCATAAGAAATACTCAATTGAAAATGAGAAAATTAATCTTCTTTTTCAATTTATTTATTTTGCTGATGGTGAAAAAAAAATTATGAAAAAATTAAAGAATAAATTAATTAAGCCATTTATACGATGCACTTTTATAAAAGTGTTAAATATGAAATTAATATTTCATACATTTTGTTCACAGTTGTTAATAGCTAATCACAGTTACTCAATGTTTTTATTGACAGATTTATTATCCATAATGTTTAATTAATAAGCAAAATGTAATTATCTCAACATGGAAAGCATATAATGGCAAGAGAGATCACTGACCAGCTGCAGACTTTATGCATGAATAAATTTTTACAGACATTTCTTTTTTTTAACAGATTACTTTTACAGTTTTCTTATCAAATGAATTTAATTTGGTATTTTTATTTATTTATTAATTCATTTATCTACAAGCAGCAATATCACCACTAGCTATAAGTAAAATAATAAAGCAAACTGGGCAAAGAGAAGTTAAACTGAATTATGAATCTGGTGCTGTAGTTTCTGAGGCAGTTTAACATTGTCCTCAATCTCATTTTGGCAAGTCTGGTAATGACAATATGTTTATGTAAGCAGAAATTTTACAATCTTCCAGCTGTAAAATATGAGAGGGGACAGAGTAACCAGTAAAAGAGAAGAAAAAGTCTAAATTCATGCTCAGGTGCAGTTGGATTAAAAAATTAAGGAATTGAATTTTAGATATTTGGGTGCTCAAGTAAGACTCCGATCACCATTGGGGTTGGGCTGGAATTTATGAAAAAAATGATTCTTTTCTTCAGACAAAAAAACTCCTCTCATCTTTTGTTTATGAGATTGGTCCAAAAAGATCTAGTAACATCCAAAATTAATATGAGTGAGTTTTTGTAATTATTTATCCATACTTTCATCACTGAGATCAAGTGATAACATCTTTGTCACTTCAACTTCTCAAGTGTCCAAATTTATGAGTGAATCAACAATGTAATAAAATGAGTAATGTGTATGATTTTGATAAATTTAAAAAGATACAATGAGGCTAAAAAACAATGATTTTTGAAATTATACTGTAGTTTTTAACTAATGTATTCAGCTTATCTGTAGCAAAAGAAATTGAGAAATTTTGCCTTTTATCAAAGTACAAAACACAAAAGTATCTCTGTTTCATCTTCAGTTAGATTTGCTATTGTTTTGAACACAGGTGGTTTTCTTTACTGCAATACACTTTATCTGGACAAACTAGAAGCTTTCAGGGATGTTTTGCTTATCTTCTCTTCTTTGTCAATTCAGTGAGAAAAGTGTCAGTCTTTGATGGTTATCTTTCATTCTTTCTAGTTATTTATTCACAGAAGATAAAATACTTGTATATATATATATATATATATATATATATATATATATAAATATATATACACACACAAACACCTGCACACACACACACACACACACACACACACACACACACACACACACACACACACACACACACACACACACACACACACATACACACACACACACACACACTTATATGTGGGAAAAACTTGAAATAAATTCAACAGCCTGAAAATGTACAGAGAACAAACAACACAAGGTCTTCAGTGGATAATTTTATTTATAGAATTATTTGTCAACATCAAACCTTTCAGTTTTTAGACCATCATCAGTACATGTGAATTATTAAATGAAACAAAAAAGATGAGGAAGTTTTAAAATATTCTATTTCCATTGGTAGCTGTTTATTTCAAGTTTGTGCAATGCGATTAGTGTTCCAAAATTCATTTATAAAAGAATCTATTTGCACACACACGCACACACACACACACACACACACACACACACACACATATATATATATATATATATATATATATGTGTGTGTGTGTGTATGTGTGCCAGTGAGTATTTGGGCAACATTTCTTGGTTAATACTTATTTGATTAAATAATATAGACATTTTTTGTCTACATATTTTTTATTTATCCTTCCTAGTAGCCGTACTGATTTTATGATGTCCAGTGGGAACTGGTTAATAAACTTTCTAAAATTAATTGATTCCCTAATACTATTTTTTGAGTCTTTGGTATGACTCAACCTGGGATTGAAACCAGGTCTCTTGGGCCATTAGCAAACACTCTAGCCATTATGCCAATGTCTGGTCCAGCTGGGATTTAATCAATATATACAGGGTGGAATGATAAAATTGTCGTCCTAAAGAAAACAACACTACAGCTTTATCTTAAAACTTTTATTGAAAAAATCTATTCAAGTAACTTGATTATGTAGTAGAGCTGACATCTAGTCAATGTAGCTGTCTTCAGCCTCAATCACTGCCTCGATACGGATCCGGAACTGGGAGCATGCCTTTTCCACAAGCGCCGGCGGGAGCTTGGCAAATACTTGGTGGATGGCAGCGATCAGGCTGGCTTTGGTGTTGTGGGAGGGGACCAGTGAGAGAAAGGTACAAAGTTGTAGTACTCCTTCTGAAGCCAAGCCTGGGTCTCTTTGGACTTGTGGGCTGGCGCCGAGTCCTGCTGCTACACCCAGGGTCTGCCACCGCCCACCTGATTGCATCATGGGATCACCATACACTTCAGCACATCCAGGTACACTTTGGTGTTGACTTTCAAGCCAACTTTGAAGATGTGAGGTGGCATGATGTGGCCCTCACTTGAAACAACACCAAAGACCATAACCGTAGCTGGAAACTTTGTTTTCATCACCCTCAAGCGTTGAACCATTCAGATTTGCATTTTGAGGGTACTGGCAATGGTCCGGTTGTCATAATATGGATTGGTAGAGAGCATGAGTTGTACAGTGGCGCATCTCTGATCTCACTTGTTGAACATTGTGTCACTTTCAGACATAATAGAAAGCTCCTATCGCTCTTGGGATTTGTACACAACTGGCAAACTAGTAGATGGTCTGCAACAAAAAAAGAAAACTGGTTTTTATTAAATGGAAATGGAATCATGTTGTCTTTTCTAGAACAACAATTTTATCATTCCACCCTGTATATTGTTGCATTTGGAGATATAATCTCCTAAAAGTAATTTAAATTGCTGCTAGTTATAGAACCAAATTCAAAAATAAATGCTATAACAATACACCAGTATAAACAATTAACTCTCAGTTCTTACTAAGTTGTAATGTACATGCAAAGGCGACTTCACTTTTGCAATATGCTCACCCACTGATGATGGCTCAAGAGCAGGCAGAAAGAATCAATTATTGATGGAAGGTTTATAAACCAATTTCTGCCAGATATCATAAAATTGATACGGCAATTTGAAAGGATGAATAAAAAATATCTAGACAAACAATGTTCTTTATGTTTAATCATATATATATATATATATATATATATATATATATATATATATATATAATGTATGGTTTTTGGCAACAGATTTTCTAGTAAGCTTATTTTTAAATATGACAGACAAGAATATGGAATTTTGTTTTTTATGACCCTTTTCATGTTTGTGAATGAGATCTTAAAATTGAGGATGAAGGCTAGATAATTATTGTCTAAAATCTAAAATAATGTTGTTTTTCAAGTATATGTAATGTTGACTTTTTTTGGTCACCAAGATGAATGTGAGTACAACGGCCCCATATTTGCGATATTTCATTTGCAAACATGAACGGACTAATAAAAAGTTGACTCCAAATCCTTTTCTGTGAGCTTTAATAATAATGATAATATATATATATATATATATATAACTACAGGGAGAAATATGAACTTTCTAATCCCCCCCAGAAATGAATTAAATGGTACCACTAATGTCATTCTATAAGTATAACTTTGGCATTAAATATCCCACAGAGGTTGATATACATTAAATAAAGAATCCAAAACCTCATATTGCTGATATTTTCATTTATACTTATACCACATACAAATCAATAAACAAATGATCTTCAAGTAATCCAATAAAGGTAGAATATTATAACTCTAAATTTTGATTTTTTTTTTTTTTGCCTTCATGAAGAATAAACTGACCCAAGATACTTTTGCCATGTTCTTGTCCTTGAGTAAAATATGACAAAAAATAAGGCATGTTTGATCAGGAGTAAAAAAAAACAAAACAATGCATGTAATACAATAATTTCAAAGAAAATATTGAACAAAGGATTAAAAAGTGCTCAAATGCTGGCAATCAGAATAACATAAACACTGTTTTATGTTTACCTCAGTATCCTTTCAGTTTCCATTACTAATAGTTTCATGTGTGGCTAAAAGACAGTTATCAAACAGGAAATTGAAGGAAAAATATATGGATGGCAAGAAAAACTATTAATTACTAGATGGTTCAGTGCATTGCTTATAAGAATAAAAAACAATATTGAGCATAACAAGGAGTTATTAAAAAAAGGTTAAAGAATTGAATAATTAAGGAGTGCAGTAACATGAATCCAAATAGGACGTATTAATGTGTATACTTATTGGAATTATAGTTTTTAAGATTAACATAAAGAAGGATCAAACAAGATGGAACAATATTGAACTGTCAAAGTCAATGATTAATATTATACTAGGCTCATTAAATAAGTTTCCAGACTTTTTTTGTATGGGCACTTTTATTGATAGTACACACATGAGATTCTAGTCCCCTTTGAAGTAATCTCCTCCGGCTGCAAGGCAATTGTTCCAACAACTTCTGGAAGGCTCCATGGAAGCCCTCTTGTGTGAGTGTATTAATGACCTTTGCCACAGCCTCTTTCATCTCCTCAATTGTCTCATAATTACAGCCTCTATGTTTTTCCTTGAGCTTAGGGAATAACCAAAAGTTATGAAGAGCAAGGTCTGGTCTATTGGGAAGGTGAGGAACTGTCTTGATGCCCATCTTGGTCAAATAGTCTGTGACAAGGATGGAATTATGGCCTGGTGCATTGTCCTGGTGAAAATGCCACTGACCCGTTTGAAGAGTGCTGGCCTCTTCCAACTAAATCTCTTCCTAAACTCCCTTAAAACCTCAACATTGTATTCCTTGTTGACTGTCAGTCCAGTGGGAACCCAGTGCATGTAGATCATGTCAGTGCTGTCAAAAAAAAGGGATCAACAAAAGTTTGTGGGTGTATTTGCTCTGTCTGGCCTCCTTGGGTCCAGGAGAGCCAGCATGCTTCCACTGGGAACTCTGTCTCTTGGTCTCTGGGTCATAGCAGTAGATCTATCTTTCATGTCACCAGAACATCAAGAACTGTGGGATCTAGATTGATCAACTCAACCATCTCCCTGCTGTCATGACAACGTCTTTCTTTCTGATCTTCTCTGAGCACCCTTGGAACAAACTTTGTGCAAATCTTCCGCATCTTCAGTTCCTCATGAATAATTGTGTGTACAGTTCCCACACTGACATCAAACTGTGCACTTATTGTCTCGAAAGACACATGACAGTCGTTATCCATGAAATTCTTTATTTGGCCAATCAACTGTGTTGTTCTGACTTCCTTACTCCTCCAAAACCTCTCATCATCCCTCACAGACTCCGTGCCTTCCTTGCATCTCTTATGCCACTCAAAAACTGATGCTCAATTCATGCAAGATGGTCAAAAAGCAGTCTGAAGCATTCCATACGTTTCTGTGGCATCATTTTTTCCAAGTTTAAAACAGAATTTTATTGCATATCGTTCTTCTAAAGTGTCCTCACGTTCAGATTGAATTTTTGAAATTCATCAGCTGTGACAATCAGGCTTTAGTAGGGTGTATTCTAATTGCTGCTGTATCTGTTCATTTGAAGCTGAAATCATAAAAATTGGTCAGTTATCTCATAAGATGTATAGCAATAACATACTGAATTTTCAAGGGTCTACACCAATTTTAAATGCCAGTACAAAAAAAGACTGGAATCTTATTGAAGGTACCTCCTAACATAATTACAAGGTCAAAAAGGCATTAGGTCAAATATGAAGAGAGCCCAGTTGGCTGGGGTAGTAGAATATGCCAACTGCATCTCTGCCGACGGGTAAGACTCCCTCAACAAGTGTCCTGGATATGACACTAAACTATCAGATGGTGAGGCTCCAGTTATGCTGGAGCTTTGGGAAACATGGGAGTACCCCTTTATTGCCTTTGCTCCAATGACTTATGCTAAATTAAATTGTTTGAAATAAAACTGCTTGATCATTTAACTGTGTGTAAACAAATGACTGATGTTTAATTAAATTGTTGGTAATACTTATCAATACTTGGAACCATTTAACTGTGTTCCACCCAATAAGTATTATTGAATTGAGCAATTAGTGTTAAACAGCAATCCTTGTAACCACTTCTCAGTGTGCAAATAAATTATTGATATTGAATAGAATTAAAAGTAAACACTGAATAAAAAGTGTTAGATAGCGATAATGGAAACCATTTAGAAATAGCAATATTAGTGTGCAAGCAAATTAGCAAAATGACCTACAAACTATGTGTACAAACAAATGACTGATGGTAAATTGTGAATTTTATATAGCAATACTTGAAACCATGTAACTGTTTATAAAAAAGAACTCAGGCTCATTTAAGAATGGTATCTACAAAATGTGTTTACAAATCATATACATCTAATATGTATTTATTAATAGGATTTGGTAGAAAGTAACCAACAATGGTTGATATGTCATAAAATCAACCCAAACCAAACCAGATATGAGAAAAAAATGAATAAACATTTGAAAATAGTTGACTCAGTTATGGCAAAATTAAATCAGCACAAATTTTAGAAAAATAACAAATATACTTAAACTCTAATCAGGAGCCATATTTGTTACAAAATAATTGGATTCGTGTCTAGACCTAATGAACAATTCACTATATTTGTACTACAATTGATCTTTGTCATCAAACATGAGTATCAGGCATTTTTCTTGAAAACAAATTACAATAAGAGCATCAAACATAATAAGCACTGGAATGCTTTACAAAAGGTCATTTAATTTATGGTGAAAATATATATATATATATATATATATATATATATATATATATTTAAACTTGATTTCCCTTGCCATATATAAAAAAACATCTTAGTTTTATTTTACTCTGAAGAACAGAAATCAATTTACTGCATACAGAACTGCTTCCCACTGGCCATTCCTGTGAAAATATTCTATTTACTAATTACATATACACTACAAAAAGCTGTCTTCACAATCATTTTAAGCAGATAATCACTTTATATTCATTTACATTCTTGATACAAGAGTCAATGTATCAATAAAAGTCACAGATATTTTGACATTATCTTAAACAATTATTAGATCCATAGATGTGACTCCAACAGTTAATTCAAATCTATGTCAGATTCGACCTGGGAGGAATGTTGATGAAAAGGTGACTTAACACACACCACAGATTCAGAATTGAAACCTAACTACACAATGCATAAAAAAAATACTACCTTTTAAATTACATAAACTTTCCAAAAAAGCATTCTTCATTTGTTTTCTATTTCTTTTACAATTGTTTCTTCCTTTCAATATTCTCGTTTATTTCTTTTTTTTTCACCTTCTATCTTTCTTTCTTTCACATTATTTTTTGTTTAAAAATTAACTTTTAAAATAAGTTTTCGAAAAAAGCATTCTTCATTTCTTTCTTTTATGCAGTTTTTTCTATCTTATCTGTTTATTTCCGTCTTTTCCTTTCTTTTTCCCTCCTTTTCTTTTTCTATCATTGAAGCAGATGATTAGCATCTGATGTATATTGTTATGGGTTTCTTTCTTTCTTTCTTTCTTTTAACATGTTATTTTTTCTCCTTGCAATCAAAATGAAATGGTTTGTTATTTATTTGAGGTGATCAGAGGGCTTAACATCAGAACACAGCATTCATGACTTATTCTATTTATATTATATAGTAGCAAAAAAGTCTGCATAAAGTAATACAATTTTGTGGATTGATGATGCTCTGAATTTACCAGAATAAAAGACTTTGTCAAAAATGTGCCTGCTGCATGTTTTAACATCATAATAAATACACATTTTGCTTTTTATTTTTTCATTTAGAACATTTTATCTTATTCAATTCTCATAGAAGCATTTGCATACAGTATTTCTATTAAGTAAACTTTTGTATAATAAATCTGTCAGCAGATCACATGTTGTGAACATATGATTCAGAAATAAAACACAAATTAACTTGCATGTTTCATCAACAAAAGAGAAAAAAAAAATCTAACCCAGTTACAAATTTTTATCTTCTTGAAGAGATATAATAATTATTAAATTTTAAAGAGTACATCTAACTTGAATTATTATCTTTTATCCTACAGGTCTTTTTGTCTGGGCCCATTTACTTTAATAGTAACATTTTAAAATTCTCTCTAGTAGAAAACAGCATGACAGTTAAAAATGTATTCAGACATTCAATCATATTCTTTTTTTTAAATTTTTGTTAATTATTTTCTTTCATTTCGTTATTTTTTTAATAATTTTTATCTGTTTTTATTTTTAAATGAAGTATTGCCAACCATTCATTTTAACTAACGTTTCCTCACCAATCCACCCTATACGGTGAAGATTCATAGAGGAGTGAGTGACAGATGGTTGGTCAAAGTATAAATCCCTGGCACTGAGAAACTATATGAGGGATTTGTGGTTGGCCACAATAGTCAAATACAAATTAAAAGATGCCACTCATTGAGGGTGGGTTGAGTTTTATAAAAGAATGAATTTTTCTTCCATCAACTGAGCAACAAAAACACCTTTCATCTTCCTGTCCATGAGACCGGTCCAAAAGGATCTTGTAACACCCAAAATAAATATGTGTTGATTCTTTTTGGTGGTTTTTTAAATGCATATTGATCCACTTATCTAATTTCCAGAATCAAGTGACAATAATTTACAAGTGTAAAGAAGCAGCATGATAATATATATATATATATATATATATATATATACATATATATATATATATATATATATATAACACCATTGGTAGATTATTAGTAGATTAGTTAATGATGTAACTGACCAAGTAATCTTCTGGTTGAATATTTCCATAAAATCCACTGATACGAATAATTATGAGTTTTATGTGTCATGGTAATCTTTCGAATACTGTATTTTTTTTACCTTATCAATAGATGCCTCCCTTAAAGATGAATATCAGTAGTTTTCTGACTGAACTACTTGATACTGGTCATTGACCCATGGGTTTCGTTTGCTCAGCATCAGGTGAAGCACACCATTGACCTCTTGCTGGTTTCACTTGCCTTGCTTCACATCCACTATGTTGCTTCACATGGCTTCACATAGTTTGTGGGTGATAACAATTGCACAAGAATGCTGTGAGCTGTATTGAACAAATCCTGGAAGCAACATCCCAAAAAGCAGCAGCTATACAGTCACCTGCCTTCCATCTCCCAAACCACCCAAGTCCAATAAACAAGACATGCAGGATACTGCTGGAGAAGTAAGAACAAACTCATATGCCATGTTTTTCTTTAGACTCCTGTACACGGACAAGCAAGAGTTGGACAACCAGCTACAACTTATCAACAGTACCTCATGCAGACACAGGATGTAGCTAGGAGGATCTGCCAGAAGCAATGGATGATAGAAACAAGTGGCAAGGGAAAGTCAGGGAGATCTGTGCTAACCACACAACATGGTGATGATGAGGATGAGTTTTATCATATTTACCAACCCCTCTGCTCGGGCAGGATATGACACAAGGTCAATTTTTTAAGCGGAGTTTAACAGGTTTGAATTCAGAGTTTTCCTTCTCCTAGATTAGTAGCCTAACCAAGGCTGAAGAACCTAGTCTGCCCTACTATTTACCCATAGCTGGAGGGAGAATATTTGGATTCATACCTTTCCCAAGGGTATTAGTGCAATATGAAATGCAATCAGACAGGTCCAGGATTTGAACTCGTGTCGCCGTGTCCATATCCTGCGACGATAACCATTACACCACGGGCACCTCCATGAGGATGAGTTTTATGGTTCATGCTTTATTGACAGAGCCTCATATATGCTAACTGTATCCCCTGCAGGAGTATACCCTCTATACCACCAAAAACAAAATAGGTATCCTGGGTAGGACACTAAACTCCATCTATTGGTGAGGTTCCAGTTCTGGAACTTTAGACCAAGTGGAGTCATCCTTGGTCCTCTTTAACTCAGGATGGTAGTAATGGTTAGGGTATCATCTATTGGTTTGTTTGACATAAAGAAGTGTTTACTAGTTCAAGTTGATTGTGAGGATGTAGTTCTAAACAGTTTTTTAAGTACAGAATATAGCTGTTAAACAGACATAAAAGTGTTAACATACCAGAAACCCAACCAACTAACCAAACAAACAATCAGTTTTTATCTCCAGTTCTACTCTGCTTTCTACTTAATCTCCATGTTAACATATTTACATAAGTATTTTATTGACATGTGACTTGAATTGATGCAGGAACAAAGTTGGATAATATGTTGTGAAATTCAAACAACTTATCTTAATATATATACACATAAACCTTTTATAGTATATGACCATTTTTGTCTCTTAAAAATATAACAAACAGTCTTGGAATTAAAAAATATCATAACAGTATATGATTTAGGAAGTGAAGAACTGTCAATTAAATGCCCTGTCAATTAGAATGGTAGAACATGTTGATTACACCTCTGAAGAGGGGTAAAACACCCTCTTCCCAAATGAGTGTCCTAATTATAACACTAAGCTGTATCTAATAGTGAGGCTCCAGACCTGCAGCTTTTGGGAATGTGGAGTATCTCTTCATTGTTATTACTCCCTTATCCACTCTGACTTGGATTAGTAGTACCAATTAGAGTGCCATCTATGGGTCCAATAGAACTGTTTAATCATTTTCAAAGGATTAATATTAATAGTTATTTGAAACCATAAGCTGTGTACGAATTATTTATATTCCATACAAATATGTGATAGAATTGCTAATGTTAAATAGCAATCCTTAAAATGAATTAACTGTGTGCAAACAAATGATTAATATCAAATAGAATCATTAGTTTTGCATAACAATACTTGTAACTATTTAACAGTGTGCAAACAAATGAACTCTAACAACTTGGTTAAAGATAATGTTACCAACAAAATATTTGCTTACAAATCTCTCTCACACACACACACAAACACACATATACATATATTTTTTTTTTTCATCATACAACGTGTGAAAAGCACGTGCGATACCCTAACCTCATCAGCCACCAACCAGGGTGATAACACAGTTTCGGTAGCTCAAGGCAGTACTGCCACTCCTCGCACTACCAAGCAGCTTTTGCCACCGGACAGGGTATTTAAAAGAAATATATATCTATATATACGCCAGATAAACTAAAAGCAGACATTACATTGGACATTCGTTCATCTTCATTTTATTGCAGTTTGTGATTTTAAAACATGTTTATTTATGGCCGTTGATGTCATAGCCACCGTTTCTTGATTTTGCGTAATCACACGTGAAAGGTGGTTCCGCGTGTATATCAATCATGTTGAAATCCTTTCTATATCCGTTATCTATTTGGTTCGTTTTCTTTAAGTTTTATCTTTTTTATGCATTATTGCCCAAAAGCATTCGAGACAGACGTCAGAAATAATTCTGCTGAAAGATCTTATTTGTTGATCAGTGGGCCCTCAAGATGGATGGTGAGTAAAAAGAAAGCTCCTGATCTAAGTTTGTCCAGGTAGCTATCTGATTACCCTTGGGCCACTAAATTCTTGGCTGGCAAGGAATGTCTCCAGGATGCTGATGGTCAGCAATGGGCTCGTGAATACTGTGGGGGTAAACCTGATTCATAAGCCCATCATTCGATTTACATTCTCTGATAGGAGAATTACATTGTTTGCACCATCGCACCTAGTGGATTCGTGATCCTCGCAAGCAGTTGAATTTTCTGCCACAATCACATGCTGTAACCGGTTACATATCCAGATCATTACCATATGAGCAAGTATGATGGGTGATATATTCTCCCTCCCCGCTACAGACACCCTGAGGGCATTTTTCTTTCATTGTACTATCCATATTTGTTAAACACACACACACACACACACACACACACACACACACACACACACACACACACACATATATATATATGTATATATATATAAAGGATTTGTCTTTCACAGATCCACAAGGTTTGATATGCCATTAGGTACAAATTAACAAACAAACCTCAAGTGAATTAACCCTTAAGAATGTATTTTCTTATACAAAAAATATAGTATAAGAATTGTCCTTTGGCTTTCTTCTCCAATGAAAATTTCATTTTCAAATGCCTTTTTTTTCTTATTTATTCAGTTAAGAGAATATGGTTCATAGGGAATTTTTTTCCAAATATCCACTCCCATAGATCCGCAAGAAAACAGAACTGAAGCCAAGTTGCCATGATATGTTCATGTAGACCTATATTCTAAATGATCAATTAGCAGATGTATAATAAAATATAGTGTATACAGTAACTAGCAGAATGATCTCTTGGGTTTGGCATGTAAATTAAAAAAACAATATAGATCCTATTCAAAATTTTCTAATTGCCATCAGTTTTACTCAAAGATTATATCATCTAAATGCTTGACCTCACCTGCAATATACTCCTGAAGTCTCACTCTGGAGTTCTGCCGCATTAACCTAAACATTTCCTCTGCTATTGCTGTGATTTTATAATGAATAAAAACTTGCAGTTCATCAGTTAGCTGTGGTGTATGTTTAAAAGCTTGAGCTTTCAAATATCCATAGAGGAAGTACTTACGAGGATATAAATCTTCTGAGAGAGTCACCCACAGGATGTTACCATGTAGTGGTGGTATTTTCTAATGAAATCTATACTCCAAATGCTTGCCGTTCAACGTTTCATACCATGATAGCAGTAGAAATGACTGCAGCTGCAGCTCCTCATCACTTTATGAAGCTCTGTGAAAGCATTTTCTCGCTGATCAAAGCACCTCCCATTTTTTAACCTCTTGCATTTAACTCACAATGCAAATGCTCTTTTTACCAAAGCTTTCTAAACAAGATATGAACATAAAAAGGCAAGATTGAAGTGAAGCTGAACATTTTTTTAAGAATGTAAAAATGATGTCTCTTAGACATATATCAGAAGAGGCCAAACTTAATAAAGAACTGTAGCAATATTTAATGGATATTTCAAATTGAAGAATTTCATTTTTATCAGAATTTAATTTGAGGGAGAACATTTAGATATTACAAAGTTAAAAATGAGAGAAAAGACAAGAGATTGAATGATAAACCTAGAAATGGCTTAGAGGCAACAACAAGAATATATTTGTTTTTATTTCTAGAGCAAAGAATTAAATTTTTCTTTATGAAATTATAATCTATCTAGTTAGTGTCATCGTATCTATCTATCCCTCTCTTTATATATATATATATATATATATACAAATATATGTATTCATGTATATGCAGAATGTGCACACACACACACACACACACACATGCACATATATATATATATATATTCATATTCATAATTCATATAAGAACATATACATGTGTATGTGGGTAGGTGCACATGTGTGTGTGTGTGCAAATAGGTATATGCATGAGAAATTAAATTATGCAGGCCTCTATATGTATGCAGACACACACTCATATTCATATATATATATATATATATATTTATATACATATATATATATATATATATATATATATATATATATATATATATATTAATAGCAATAAGATTTAGATGTTTTTGTTAATTTTTCAAACCACTATATAAAGTTTTGGAATCTCTCTTACACTTTTATATTATATATATATATATATATATATAAACTCACAAACACAAAGATATATATATATATATATATATATATATATATATATATATATATAAATATATACTTACCTGCATTTGGTAGGGCTCACCTCCTGGAGTTTATACCAGATGGGTGATCTTAAGTTGATTGCCTGGTTTCAAGGGTTCTTTGCCTCAGACCCGACCCACTTGGCAAGCTGAGTTTATAGCTTGGCACCTGAGCTGTTCTTAAAGGGTAATGGATAGTTGATCCCGCCCTTTTTTTATGACAACCATGCATAAGTCTCAATTCATGCGTGCCTTCCCCTACAATCAAAATGACTTCATATCAAATCTGTCTTGGGTGGATGTTAAATAAATCTTTTAGATGTATAGAGAGATAGAGAGTAAGATGTAGAGAAATTGAACACCGACTCTCTATTAGTCGTCAAATCAATTCAGAATTTATCGACTGAAAATTAAACATGATGAAAATTTACAAAAAGGAGTTGAGGTTCTAATTTATGCCAATTTCATTAACAAAAATTTGTGAGAAAGTAAATAATGAGGATTTTAGAAGTAACTCTTATTTTCAGAGACATTTTTTTAATTTATTTCTTTAAGAAAATCAGGCATATGGACAAGTTTTTCAAAAAAGCAACTCCTATAAAGCCTATCAAAAATAGAACTGGAGCCAAGTTACTAGATTTTTAAGTGGATTCACATTTTGGAGGAAACAAACTAATTCATCATTATTGTTTACCAGAACTTGAATGCTATTTATATTTATTTATTAAAGACATGTCATCATCCCATATAAACTACTCAAAGCATCTGTTTCTGAGCAAAAACATAGAAATCACTACATTAATATCTATTCAAAAAATTGATTTGAATGTTTTCAATTGGCTTGGAACTTTGCCATTTGGCTTGAATTGTTATACACATATTTTCAAGAGAACAGTGTAAAATTTATTTGTTTCATTCTATAGAAATTTAGTATGTTTACAAAAGTTATTATTTTTTCAGAATATTTGAATAAATGATAAGCAGAAATATTGTGTGATAAATAGGATTGATTTATTTTGAAAATATTTTTATCTTTTTCTACTACAGAATAAAAAATAAACTAACTTTTGTTATTCATAAAAAAATTATTTAAAATTTCAAAACTCATTTTGTTTAAATTCAGTTTTGACCATTTTGAAGGTGAGGCCTGAGAAGCAAGTGCTTTACTGGAGGTGACACAAAGGTTGTCACGTGATCTGTAGCTCTGTCAATGATAGCGAATTAGCAAATAGGCAAGAAGAAACAAAAAATATGACTCACCTAAAGTATTAAGACTTCTTTTGTTTTATACTTCCTGTTGTGTCTCTAGGGCCATGGAAGTAGGTAGAAAGGAACAATGGAAATACATGTGAGGTACTTTTTTTGTTCAAGTTGGAAATGACTCTTCAGTATCTTTGAATTGTTCCTTTTTATCCATTCATAAGGATGTAAATGTCCTCATAACCCAGCTACCAAAAGAGAAGGTGACTCAAGAAATTTGTCATTTTATATGGAGGACATAAAGGACATCCCACTCCCATTTCTGCCTCATATTGGCAATATCATCTGCTAAGATTTTTCCAATACTTAGATGGCTGATCATATTTGGTAATCTTCATTGTTTTCAGTCTGGGGTGCTAGATCAAGCATATCTTGTTATACACGACACCTTGGATGACATGCGGAAGTTTGTCAATTTATTTTACTTCAGACATTTGGCTTTTTGTTGACTTATCTCTACTTATCTCTCAGTGTTACAGATCCTGGAAACTGAAAAGTATCCATGTTTATTTTGAACTCATACTTTTATTTTGATGTAGAATTGATAAAAGAGACAGCCCCATTGTTGTCAGTAAAGTTTCATTCTTATGTTAAAAGAAGAAACTGTTTCACAAAAAGACATAATTACTTTTAGGCTTCTTTCTACCCTCAAGCTCAAAGTTGGAGAGGATAAAAAATATTTTGCTCTGTGTCCTGATTGCAACTCACTAAAACCTTACAAATGCTCGACTCTGTCTTTCTTAACACATATGTCTTTCCCAATCACTACACAACTCGACACAAAAACCTAATTTCCTCTTTGTTTTCAAATTCCTACACTGTAATTATTCACCTCTGGTCTCTTACCTGTCAGTCAGCACATCCAAAACTGCTGTATAAAAAGGCCAAATTTGTCAAGTTTTTGTATCCTATGTCCCACTGTATTACAAAACGTAGATAAGGTTTTCATTTATGCCAATCAATCGGTGACAGCACCAAGAGTTCTGGCATGGCTATGCCTGTCCCCTCTTTCAGGTTATTTGACCAACCATTCTGATACTGTTGAACACACTGACTGTATCTCTGCAGAGGAGTAAGACTTCCCCTATGAGTGTCTTGGATATGACACTAAACAATCTGATGGTGAGGTTCCAGTAATACTGGCGCTTTGGGGAATATGGAGTACCACTTCATTGCTTTTGCTCCTAGGTTCACTCTGGCTTGGAGTGGTAACACCTGATAGGGTCCTATATAGGTCAAATAGAACTAAACTGAGTAATGCTAAACTGAATTGTTTGAAATAAAAGTATTTTGACATTTAACTGCATGTAAACAAAACAAAACTGTTGTTATGTTAAACTGAATTATTTGAAATAGAACTGTTTAAATATATAAAAATGGATTTGGCTTTAAATAACCTAAGACAGTTGATGTATCATAAATCCAAACCAAAACAAACTCTTCTATTGCTATGTTGCCTGTTTTGGACATTGGTTTTATTCTGTAAGGACTGTTGGCTGGGGTTGTAGAATTTGCTGACTGCACCGATGCAGAGGAGTAAGACTCCTGCAAGAAGGCTATCTGGACCATAGTTACAACCTGTATTGTGGGATCCTGGTAGCTGAGTAGTTTGTGATCAGTCAGCCAAAGTGGTCATGTGATCTGTAGCACTTCACTTTTGCCCTTACTGGGCAAGACACATTGTTGGGGAGGCTTGATCTGATCAATTTACTGACCATGTCAAGCCCAAGACTTATTTGATTGCCCCAAATGTATTCTTCAAATTACCATTGTGGCAAACAAACACCAAACCTTTTTATCTTACGGATACCAGAAAGCCATAGCTATGAGAAAAATATGACTTTGAATGTCCTAAGTATGACACTAAACTGCATCTAATGGTGATGCTCCAGTCTTGATGCTTCCAGGAATGTAGAGGGCCACTTTATCGCAATTATTCTCCGGTCCACTTTGACTCAGATTGTTGGTACTTGTTAGGGTACCATGTATGGGTCCACTAGAAATGTACATTCATTTACAAAGGATTAAAGTTATTTGAAACCATACAGCAGTGTACAAATTAATTATATTACATAGGAATACTTGATAAATAGAATTATTATTGTTACATAGCAATATTTGTAACTGTTTAACTGTGTGCAAACAAATGAGCTCTAACAGCTTGTTTCAAGATAATATTACCTAAAAACTAGTTGCTTACAAATCATGTATTTGTTAACAGGATTTGACTTTCATTGCTCCACAAGGGTTGATATTTTGTCATGATGAGTTTTCAGACTATTGTCTTCATCTTTATTGTTATTTCCACAACATTTCAGCCAATATGTCCACTGGCCTTCATCAGGTGTTTGTTGAACTCGGGAACCTTCATGGAACTTTGAACTACGTTCTTTATTGAATCCACAGGGGTTGCCAGTTCTGGTTCCATTTGCCATAACTGGGTACAAGTGTTAAGTATTCCTGTATTGTTACTTGCCTGCAGTCAGGATTGAACCTGCAACCTCCAGATAATTGTCTCCTTAGAAAATGAGGGAACCAATGCCTATAACCATTACATTATGTACCCGGTTATGGCTAACAGAATCAGAACATGCAACTCCGTGGATTCAATAAAGAATGTAGTTCAAAGTTCTATGAAGATTCCCAAGTTCGACAAACTCCTGAAGAAGGCCAGAGGACATATCGGCTGAAACATTGTGGAAATAACAATAAAGATGAAGACAATAATCCAAAAACTCATCATGATAAAATATCAACTCTTGTGGAGCAATGAAAGTCAAATCCTGTTAACAAATACTTGATTTGTAAGCAACTAGTTTTTAGGTAATATGATCTTTAAACAAGATGTTAGAGCTCATTTGTTTGCACATAGATTAAGACAATAGTGTGAAAACCCTTAATGATAAAAATCATCGAGCATCGTCTCAGAAACTTAGACGACTAAGGGTAGATATGTTGTAAAGTACTAAGTAATCAACCAACCAACTTCAATAAGTATTTTCTTATATAAAAGATATAGCATAAGAATTATCTTTTGGTTTTCTTCCTTGATGACACTTTCATTTTCAGATGCATTTTTCAACTATTAACTTATAAATTATATATATATATATATATATATATATATATATATATATATATATATATATAAAACAGTATTTGGTATTAAATAACCCTCAAGAGTTGATATGGTATAAAAAAAAACAACCCAATAGTCAACCAACTAACCAACCAACCAAGGTCTGTACAATTAATGCAAATGCATCTCATGCCATCACCTTAAGTAGATTTGGTTTACCTCAAAACTTGTAATCAGAAATCAATTCCCTGATCTAGGGTCCAATAAAAATGCTTTTTGTCAGTTTTGCCTCATTTATCTATGTACCATTTTTTATGTTAATATCTACTGTATTATATTATTGCTTTTTCAAAGATCTTAATAATGCCAAGTCTGGTGTAAAGACATTGAAAGAGGGCCATTTACTGGGCTTCTAGTGGTCTATGGTGTGCGTTCTATAAAATAGAACAAATCTAAGCTTGGATTCGGAATTAGCTCATTCAAATTAGTCTTAAACATATTTTTATCTCTCAAGCAAAAACTTTCTTGACCAGGGTAATCTATAAAATGAATTACAAAAAATTACAATATATATGTAATTTAAAGGGTGCATTTAAAAAAATTACCCATTAAAGTTTTCTTAGTAAAATTATGTATGTGAATAATGAAAAAACTTTTAAAGCAGAGTTTCCATATCTTCTGCTTCACTTTCTACACCTTTGCCCTCTCTCAGCAATGCATGATATGAGGGTCTAACATAGGCTGTTGTCATTTGTGATATGACTAAATCCCTTTAGGATTTATTACTTCACTGTGGCAAGATGAGTTTCTGATGGACACCTAGTTTTCTCAGCCTTACTTTTTATTAATTCTTTCTTCTTGTTCTTCCATTAAAAAAGAATTAGCAGTTTCTTCACATATATTTTGACATTTTTCCCTGGATTCAATTTTACTATCTTTCCCAGTTGCATTCATGTCTCACACCAAAACAACTTGGGTGTCTTGGGTATGACACTAATCTATATCTGATGATCTACAGTTGCCCTTTCACTAATGTTATTCCCAGGTTAACAGTGACTCAAAATGGTGCTGCAGCTATTTGAATGTCTGTTCTACTGTACTACACTGTAGCCTGAAAACCACCTGCTCTTCTAATGGAATTTCTGTCTTGTTTTTCAGTTGGCTATGAATGATATAGAACATTGGCTTACTAAAGTGGTTGATCTATCTTATGGTCCTGTATGGCTGCATGTTTTGATTTAGATTAAAACTGTGCAAAACATGCAATAAAGACATTTTTTTATCAATTATACAGAGATTTTATTTTAATAAAAAAAGAAAAAATCTGATTATTGAAAACATTTTGATATTTAGATTTAAATATATGTACTATTATATATTCATAAGTCATTTGATGTGGTATTCTAAGTCTTCTTTTGCTGAAGCCAGTGTGTTTTTAGTATCTGGTTTCTTCAATAATCTTCAGGATTTTTGCTATTCTTTGGAAATTCTCAGCAGTATCTTCCAATATATTGCCTGTCATTTGATTTTTCAAGTCAAAATGTACAGGAATAGAAACATTTACATTAACCTCTGTCAAAGTTAACTTTAGGGTAACAGCTTTTTACTGGTTGTATCTGGTTTAGTTAAGGTAGTTAAAGAAGAGCAGTTTTTATAAATGTTCATCCACTAACTCTCTCATTCATCAACCATCATGACATGCCAACAATATTTTGTTTGGATGGGACAGAGTCGGAGAAGTAGATTTTTACTTTTCCTTTGGAAATTGGAACAATATGAAAATAAGAAGCTTCGACTGAAACTCAAACTCATTTTGCTAATTGTGTTCAAAGTTTATAACTGTTACATATCACAGCATCTTCCAAGTGGAAACATTTAAAATAACAAAATGATTGTATTTGTGAACAAAAGAAGAAATAGAGGAAATGAACGCCAGCAAAAAAATTTTTTTTTTAAATGAAAGCTTAATGTCAGCATATGTTTGTAGAATTTATATATTCATACAAAAATTTTTTAGCAAATCCATGAAACCAATTATTGAAAGCATAACTTGGAGAAATATGAAAAAAAACATTTAGTTCATTGAGTCATCAAGAAAACAGGGGAAAATTTCATGAGAATCTGTCAATATGATAAACCAACTTTTTCCTGTCTATTTCTTTGTTTCTTAATCCGTAATTTCTTTTAGGATGAAAATATAATCTCAGTGAGCCCTGACTAAGATAAAGATTTTACTCCCTGGGACTTCTGCCAGTAATCAGAATGTAGAATATATTTCAAAAATATCTTATCTGTCAATATGAAGAAACTATGTGGCTTTTTCTATTTGTTTCAAGGATTTTGTCTGTAAATTCTGTGTATTTTCAAGAAAGCAATATCTTACTCCTTGGCCTAGGTCAAAGTTTGATATTTCAACACATGGAAATCTAATTTATCTATGTAATGATGAAAGTGTTACTCCTTGTTACTTTCTCAGATATAGTTGGCTGTAGCCACTTTTCTTTTTTGTGCAACAGGCATTTAGAATATATTGAATTATGGTGTATTTTGTCAAGTACACAAAAATAAACTCCTTTACCTTATACACTTCTCTTTGAGGATTCCTTTATTTTGACTTCATACAAGATTTAATCATTTCCAGAAAAAATAGTTCCATTAAGCAAACGAACAGTGACCACCAAACACTATGACTGGGCCCTATTAAACAACAAAGATATAAGAGATAAATACGTATTAGAATTAAGAAACAGATTCGAAACACTACAAGAAAAGACGGAAACAAGTACACCAAACGACGAATATGAAAATTTCGTCAATGCACACCTCGAGGCAGCAGCAAAATACATTCCAACAAAACTTAAAACTAAATATAGAGTCCCATGGGAAACTTTAGCTGTGAGAGAAAATCGTGCACTAGTGAAAACAGCCTCCAAAAATTATCGAAAAAACCCAACAAACACAAATGCCTTAAAACTAAAAACGGCACAATATCAATTAGCAGGCATATATATAAAGGAACAGACAGAATACATTCAAAATCAGATAGATAAGATCGGAGACTCGGTGGAAGATAGGCAATCTAGGATAGCATGGCAAACAATAAACGAAGTGAGTAGAAGAAAGAACACAGCCAAAGCAAAACTTAAAGCAGCAAACCAACAAGAAAGAATAAAACTGTGGAAACAGCACTTCAAAAACTTACTTGGAAATCCACCAAAAATAACGCATGAACCAATCACCAGAATAATTAGCAAACAATTAGACATTAAACTAGGACCGTTCACACAAGAAGAACTCGACTTGGTTCTCAGAAAAATTAAAAATAGGAAAGCTGCAGGGCTGGACGAAATTCCACCGGAAGTATGGAAGACCAGACAATTCGACGACATACTGCTCCGACACTGCAACGCAGTATACAATCAAAATCCGATAGATAGATGGATGAAGGGATGCATACTCCCCTTCCCTAAAAAGGGGGACCTCGGATTAGCCAAAAACTACCGGGGCATAACACTTACATCCATAGTTGCCAAAATCTACAATGCCCTACTACGAAACCGAATAGAACCCAAAATCGACATCATACTTAGAAAAAACCAAAATGGCTTCCGAAGAAATAGATCCATGACCTCACAAATATTAACCATCCGCAGAATCCTTGAAGGTGTACGGGCAAAGAACCTACAAGCGACATTAATATTTGTCGACTTTACCAAGGCTTTCGACTCCATTCACAGAGGAAAGATGGAACAAATCCTACTAGTGTACGGCATACCTAAAGAAACCGTAGCGGCAATAACGATTCTCTATAGAAACACTAAAGTAAAAGTACGATCACCGGATGGAGACACAGAATACGTTGACATTGTAGCAGGAGTACTACAAGGGGACATGCTGGCCCCGTACCTCTTTATCATTTGTCTAGACTACGTACTTAGAACATCGATTGACCAAATCAAAGAGAATGGCTTCGAACTGACGAAGAAAAAAAGCAGAAGATACCCCGCAACAACAATTACCGACGCCGACTACGCCGATGACATAGCGATACTGGCAAATACACCTGACCAAGCCGAAACTCTTCTGCATAGTTTGGAACGAGCAGCAGCAAGCATAGGCCTCTATGTTAATGCACACAAAACGGAATATATGTGCTATAACCAAACGGGGGACATCTCCACTCTAGAAGGAACCCCACTTAAACTAGTAGACAAATTCACGTACCTAGGAAGCAGCGTCGAATCAACCGAAAAGGACATCGAAACGAGGCTAACGAAAGCATGGACAGCTATCAATAGGCTATCGATTATATGGAAATCAGACCTAACCGATAAAATGAAACGCAGCTTCTTCCAGGCAGCGGTCACATCGATACTGCTATGTGGATGCACTACATGGACGCTAACAAAACGGCTGGAGAAGAAACTGGATGGCAATTACACAAGAATGCTGCGTGCAATCCTGAACAAGTCCTGGCAACAGCACCCCACAAGACACCAACTGTACGGCCACCTGGCCCCTATCACGAAAACTATTCAAGTTAGACGAACCAGACATGCAGGACACTGCTGGAGAAGCAGAGATGAACTCATAAGAGATGTACTCTTATGGATCCCCACACATGGCCGTGCAAAAGCAGGACGACCAGCTCGAACGTACATTCAGCAGCTATGTAAGGATGCAGGCTGTTGTCCTGAAGACCTACCTATGGCGATGAACGATAGGGAGGAGTGGCGAGAGAGGGTCAGGGATATCCGTGCTACCAGCGCGATATGATGATGATGATGAATTATTTTTTGTTATCTGCTATATTTTGAGAAATATATATGGCAATAACTTATTAAGAATTCAGAGTCAGTTAACTTGGGGTCAGTTTAGTACTGGCTTTACTTTGCCAGTCAAGAGTCAGTAATTTTATATTGATTTATGAAATTTTTATATAATGTATAATTTTAGATCATTTAAGTGAACATTAAACACTTTTTAAAAATATGTGGACAAAAACTTGCTTCTAAGATTTGATGAACATTGAAATTTTTTGACTATTTGAACTTCCAAAATATAAGCTTTAAATATGCAAGCTTAGAACTCAATGGCAGTTCAAAGTCAGCTTATTTTGGTGCACTAAGTAAGTGAATTTATTAGGTTGATCAAAGACAGTTTTACACATTGATTTTCAAAATGTCATGCCTAATACCTAAAGTTATAAAAGCATGAAAACAAATAAAAGAGTCACATTGATGAAAAGATCACATTTAAAAAATTTTTTTGTTATTTTACTTATCATAATTTCTCTTATAAGAAGATTCTTGCATAACTTTCTTTTCTCTCAAGGATGACACCATTTCTCTCTTCACTGAACCTAAAAACATTTAAAAGTCTTTTCTGCGAACCATTTTAGTTCAGGTCTATTCTTCCAGGCAGCATCATTTAAAGAAGAATTCCCTAATGTCTGCAATGATTAATAGAATGGTTAAAGCTATTTCAAGGGATTAGATTACAAGATAAATCTTAATGACTTATCTGATTAAAAATTCTAAACTGAATTCAATTCCCAGTTTAATTAAATCAAATGAACATTGAATAATTTTGCATATATATATATATATATATATATGCAAAATTTATACATATATATATATATATATATATATATATATATATATATATGTATATATATATATATGAAGATTTTTCAGAAGGTATAACATATAATCTTTTTGTATGAATACTTTTTTTCCTTGATTTAGTGATGAAAACTTATTTCCTAAATTGCGTTCTTACATTTGACCAAATTTGGAGTTTGGGAATGTTCTTATTACACTGAACTTCCAAAGTTTAATCTTTAAATAAGAAACTAGTTGACACTTCAAAATCCACTTATCTTGGCACTTTGAGGAAGTGAATTTATTTGGTTGATCAAATAACATTTTTACAGGCTACTATTCAAATTTTCAGGTCTAATTCCTCAAATTACTTGAAACGTAAAAAGAAATAACAAGATATCTTTGAACTTTCTTTCCTCAGGTGGATGGCATCATTTTGCTTTTCACAAGTGGCATGTATTCTTTAGAAGTATCTTACTCATTGCTATAAAGATTATTTTCTTCATTATATATTTTTTTATTTATCAAAAATATCTTTATATATTAAGTTTAAACTATCATTTATTTTATTTGTATGATAAAGCACTTTATGGAGCCTCAGTGAATTTATGCTTATTGTAATGAACACTTGAAACTTGTAAGAAGATATTTTTCTTGATTAACAAAATTCAGCTCACAGTAATCATTTCCCACCATAAAATATGACACTTCCTGATAAAGTATGGAGTGAATTTGGGTTAAGACTATAGAAAAGCAGTACATGGAGTACTAAGCCACTGCTAATTTAGTGATAAGGAAGGCATGAGTATGCAATATTTGATTTTATTTTCGACTGAATCCTTTACCTAAAAAAAAAAAAGACGTTTACATAAAAATAATTTGATAACGCATATAGAAATTGTTTCAATTCAAACTTTCTGAATCTGTGGAATTTTGTTTTGAAAGTTTTCTCAGAGGTTCACAAGTGTAAAAAGAAATCTTGAAAATATTCAGTTAACATTTCAGAGGTACGATGATGAATTCGATTTAATCTTTAATTGATTTTTATTGTCTTTAATTCTAACTGCAAAATAATATTTTTATGACATGTCACTGCTTTTCATCTAAAAACAAAATTGCATCTACTTACCATTTGAGCAGAATTCTATTTTTTCTAGTCTGCATCACTGAAAGAAGACAGTTAAAGAATTCCCCTGAGCCTGCTGATAAGAGACGTCCTAATGATTAACTGAATCATCTGATTAAAAATTATGAAACAAATTCAATTGACAATTTGATAAAATTCCAACTATATCTACTAAAAAGAAAAGAATTAAAGTATTCCTTAATGTTTGCTGAAACAAACATGATTCTGGTTATATTCTAGCTACAAGGATTAGCTGAAAAGTTTATTGTCGTATGAAGATACTTTGATGGAATGTGATTTAATGAGGTTTTTTTTAACATAGTCATAGTTTTTCCATAGGTGTTGCATTGTTTGGATCTCATTGGTAAAAAAGTCATCAACAGCAAAGAAGATATCAGCCTATGAACGTTTCAGGTCACCTTTGTTTATCTAATGAAGAGAATAATGCACATGTTCATGCAAGCAATACTGATGGCATCTTTTCTTAGCTATGGAAGACCATAATTGGAGTTGATTTTTTGCTCTCCAGAGCAAAGGCCTCAAAATAGCATTGAACTCTTTATAGATTCCTTTGCCAAGCTCATATAATGTGTATGCTTCATTCAATGCACTTTTCAATAATGTTTCCCTCTTTATTATTCCTTAGATGTTTTTATTTTCACTTTATATCTGAGAGAGAAAAAATTGTGTATATGGAAGGAACTTATCAGGCACTCTGAAAAATTCTGATTGTAGCTCTTGAAGAGAATGATACAATAGTTCTCATAAATATGTACACAAAACACAGACGCAATTCTTTCTCAGCTATGGAAGGTTGCAAAGCACAAGCAACTAGAAAGTATTGAATTTTACATTGGGCCAGCATATGCAATCTTTTATCAAGCTCATATAGACTGTCATAAGTGATTTAAGCAAAAAAAAAACATACTGGATTATCTGATTAAGAGATTCAAACCAAACTTCTTCATCATCTTTTGTATAATCCTTATCACTATGACCATAAACAACTGAATATATAGCGACTGCATCCCCTTCAAAGGGGTGTAACCCTACCCCTCAAAAAAGGTGCCATAGGTATGACCATGAACTGCATCCAATGGCAAAGCTCCAGTTCTGAAGCTCTGAGAAATGTGGTGTCAAACTATCATTGCCATTACTCCCAGGTCTACTCTTACATTTAGCAGCTCTTTATGCCATTATGTAATACTGCAAAATAGCAGCTATATCTATTGTTATCCCAAACAAATTAAGCACCTTATCAATGGGCCTATAAGGAGAGGTATGACTCTACTCTAAAAAAGGGTGTTCCATATATAACACTAAACTGTATCTGGTGGTAAAGTTTGGAGCTCTAAAGAGTGAGCAATCACCCTTTTATTATGATAACTTCTAGATCAACTCTGAAGTATTAACCAATTTAAAATAATTGTGAATATATATATTTTTTAGGAAGCACATTTAGCATAATGGTTATCAGCATATTAAATGGAATCAGTTACTCAAGTTCAAATCCTCGACAAGACTATATCCATTTCACTTTACTCTTATGCCCTTGGGAAAGGCATGAATCCATCTGTTCTTCTTCTAGCTTATAAGTAGAGCCAAATGGAGTCTTTAGCTTTGATTACTTAATTATAATTCAGAATTTGGACCTGCAGTTCTTCATTTAATAATTGACCTTATGTTTCATTCTGCCCATGGCAGAGGGGTGGGGTACATATATACATTTTTCTACTGTACATAATTAACTCTGACATGAAATAATTTAACGAGGGTTGACAAGCTGTAAAACCAACCAACCAACCTATAACCAACCAACCATACAATATTGCTCCAGCTGCAGGTCATATGGCTAGATTGGGCTATGTTGCTCTTGGGCCATGTTGACCCAGGGCCACTTTATGTTTCAATCTGTTCCTATTTCTATGATTGCTTTTTGCATTTTCAGTTAAAAATAAGGTACTCTACTTGATTTGACAATAAAACCAAATGCATTACGCTGACCATACCAGCTTTCTTTTATCCTTGCTCAGTAATGTTGCAGTAACATCACACCATATGTCACTTAGTCTGGTCTATAATCAAACCCATATTGTAACACAAGGTAGAGGGGAAAATACTTCCTCCTACCCTGCCCGCTTTTTTTACCCATCCCATTGACTTATCAACTAGATGTATGTGTATGCATACACACCCAAGTGAATACACACATGTGCACCCAAATCATATCAGAGAAATCAATCAGATGAATGGAAAAGGTTTGACAAAGAATAAAAAAAAAAAGAAAGTAACTGCTCAAGCCAAAAGATAAAATGTTGAAGCACAATGTAAGCATTTTTCTATTGACAAGGTCATTCAAAAAGTAATAGAATAAAAAGCTGAAAATAAGATCAGGGTTAAAAATAGGGGTTCATATATGTAAGTCTACTTGGAATTTGGGGCCAAGAAATCATGCATTTCAGAGAGGCTTTATGTATAGGTCGACCCCACTTTTTCAAGGTCATCAAATAACAAATCAGATGTTCAAAGCACCATGTTTTATAGCATATAAAACATATTTTGTGAAACACAAAATATGCACTACATCCTTTAAACTGGCAGTTGGTCAACTTAAAGAAATTGGCTCCGGTGCCAAAAATTTACCGTCAATAATAATGACAAATATGCAGTAAAAATATTATATACTAGCTGCATTACCAATCTACACAAGGTAAAACATAAACACTTTGAACCTGGTTATTTTACAAGCTCTGTTATCAGTTAACAATTTACACTGACTGGTTATAAACATTGTTATAAGAAAAGATAAATCCAAAGAAGAGAAAATTGATTGATAAAATACATTATCATATATAACATGCAATTAAATAGCTATAATAAAAAAATTAATATTGATCCATGAAAAATTTCATAGGGTTTGTAACATTTTTGTATTTGAGTCTCTCTTTTCATACATAAAATATCTATACAATGACTCAGGCTTTTGAAAAAAAAAAATTGGTTTCATTACCTTGAGCTTCATGAGACTTGTTTTCTTCAGAATATTTTCCTTCTCTACCTCTGAAACATTATGATGGTTGTTCTAAGTTCTAAGTTTCACCCAGATTTTAGATTTGTTGTACACCTTTAACTTTTTCATTGGCCTCATCTGCATGGAAATTAAGACAGAATTCTGAATTAGTTTTTCTAGTTTTATAAGAAAATGAAGAATTAATAAAAATGTTCAGGTATGCTCTTCTTTCTGAGTGAGGCTTAAAACCTTTTGAAGAACTCTTCAGTTCTGAAAGCCATTTTTAAGGATAATGTGCAGGTCACATAGTGCACTTTATTGGTTGGTTGGTTGACTTTACCGCATTTAAATACTTGTTGAGGAATTTCATGTCAAATCAGTATATTTTTGAAGCAATTATGGGGTTTTAATGATAATCATTGTGATCAGTCAAAACTTTCTGGAACTATTCTTAATCCAAACAATTTTTCTTTATATCAATATAAATAATTTGCTGTTATATTTCAAGTATTCCAGTCTAATAGTTATATTTTGCACACAGTTATATGGTTTCAAGTATTCTAATCTAATGATAATAATTCATGTGCAATAATATGGTTTTAAGTATTTCAAGCAAATAAATGGTTTCAGTTAAAAAACACCTTCATTCTCTAAACAAGAATAATACACACATTGATTATATTTTCTTTGCCAAAAGATTTACAAAATTTTCTTTTGTTATTCTCACATCCCAAAACTATCTTAAAAAATCATCAATTTTTGTTTAGCATTATGAATAGGGAACTTTAGAGAGTAAAATAATGTGTGATAATAAAGATGCATGAAATCTTTTTTTCAAGAAACCTAAGTATTGATTAAATCTGATACCTACATTTTATTAGACATCTTACCAGTAAATGTTTCATAATGAAAGTGTTCGCAGGAGAAAAAACTCACAGTTAAAATAAGAGTCTATAAAATATTAATTGAATGAGGGTCATCATGATATAAAAAAGGAAATAAATCTATTTAAAGTTTGCCTTTTGCAGTCATTCAGCTCAGCAAAAAAATATTCTATTTACAGAGTGTATAATACAAATAAGGAAAAATAATTCATAATTAGTATTTGATAGTTATCTTCCCTGAGAATTTATAATAACTGGTGAGAGCATAAATGCAAACTCCAGACTAATAGAAAAGAAATTGCTTTATTCACTTAGAGTGTTTTAATACTATTGCTCTAACAGAAATCTCACTAACATCAGACAGCTGGGACAGTAAAATACACAGACTGCATCTCTGCAGAGGAGTAAAACCCCTGCAAACAAGTGTCCCAGATATGACATAAAACAATTTGATAGTGTGGCTCCTGTAATACTGGTGCTTTCATTGTCATCACTCCCTGATCCACTTTGGTCCAGAGTGGTAGCACTTGATAAGGTCCTGTCTATGGGCCAAATAGAACTGATTGATATTTAAAGTCTGTGGAAATAAATGACTTCTGCTCAATTGAATTGCTAGAAATAGAACTTTTTGAACATTTAACTGTGTACAAACAAATTCCAGATGTCTAATTGATTGGCCTATTGGGTAGTGTGTTTGCCAGTGGTCTGGAAGACTGGGGTTCAATCCCAGGTCAAGTCATACCAAAGACTCAAAAAACAGTTCTTGATATCTCCTTGCTTAACACCTAGCATTATAAGGTATGTATCAAGGGTAAAGTGGAGCAATCGAAGGAAAGAAGTAGCACCCTTCGTTACACCTCAGTGTAGTAGCTATTGAAAAGGGAACTTTTGGCTGCCCTCAACTACAGTCGCTAACTTTACTTACTAGTAGTACTTAAAACTCTTTAACTGAGTGCCAAATTTTAATTATTTGTATTAAATGAATAAATAGAGTTCAATACAATAATTAGTGTTAAATTACAATACTTGCTCTCCCTTCACTATGTGCTAATAAATGATTAATATTGATTAGAATTATAAGTGTTAGATTGTAGTTACTGACACCATTTAACAGTGTAGAAACAATAGCAATACTCATATGCAAACAAATTAGTTCTAACTCATTTAAAAATGAAATTACCACCAAACTATGTTAAATTGTGACCAGGTAATACCTGAAACCATTTAAATGTGTGCCAAAAAAAATTCAGGCTTATCTAAAAATGATATATACAAAATGCATTTACAAATCATATATATTTGATGTATATGTATATGGGTCTCAGTATACATGAGACACATGTGACTGCTAATAACTCTACTTATAATAATGTTGTGTTCTTTTATGTTTTAGATTTGAAGATAGTATACTATAACAATTATTAATCTTTGATCACAACGCCTTGGACAAGATAGGAAAAAAATGTTTTGTGTCACTACTTATTTGGGGACAAAATCATTCAAATCTGTCTTAAAATAGATGCAACCCATAAATATGATAATGATTTATTACTGAGACAAGGAACTCAAAAAAAGATTGCGTGTCCTGGAACTTGATATAAAAACAATTAAAAAAAACATTGATTTGATGTCTCTTACACAAAGGATGAATTTTTTGCTGGATGTGTTCCAAATGACTATCATTGCACTTGTCTCAGTAATAAATCCGTATCATATTAATGGGTTGCATCTATTTTGAGACACCCTGTATAAACTGGATTCGGCATTAAATAACCTACAATGGTTGATATGCAGTAAAAAGAAACCAAACAAAGATCAGATCATCACTCAACAGATAATTATTTTTAAGGAGAATATTAATATTGTTATAAAAGAAAATGAAGTTAACATTAAATATGTTACATCTTACACCTATTGGCTCATCACTGTTAGGATCAATCCATAGATAACAAAACTTGACTGTTAACCATAGCAAATGCTTTCATCACAATTGTAGCTTCAATTAAGAATTCCTGAGTGAATGGATGATGGATGATTGATAAATAAACACAGAACATTGACTTAACATGTGTTGCTTATCACAAACCAGAAAAGATTACATGTTGAAGGCACAAGCCAAAATTTCATGTTTTATTTTCCTAAATTCAACCCATGTGGTGGGAGTTTTATAAAGAAATATTTTTTAAGTGAGTGACAATCAAGAGGTTTATAGATTTTTGTGTTTTATAGCATATTTACCTTTGCAGGTTATTTAATGCCAAATCCATTTTTATACAAAAACAGTTCTATTTCAAGCAATTTACTTTATGCAATTTAGTTCTATTTGACCCATAGGTAGGACCCTATTAAGTGCTACCACTACAGGTCAGTGTGGACCTGGGAGTGATGGCAATGAAGAGGTTGTCCGCATTAACCAAAATCCAGCATTACTGGAACCTCACCATCAGATTGTTTAGTATTATGACAGGACATTTATTGGGGAAGTCTTACCACTCTTCAGAGAAGAAGTTGGTGTATTCTACAGCCCCAGCCAAGGTATTCAGCTAAGGATAAGCACTTTGTATATGCATGTATTCACTCAACCCCCTTACGATGAACATGATATGACACAAGGTCAATTTCTAAGTGCAGCACACCTAGTTGGAATTCAAAGTTTTCTTCTTCATTGACCAATTGTCATACCAAGGCTTAAGAGCCCTGTCTGCCCAACTATTTACCCACAGCTGTTGGGGAGAAACGATGGATTCATGCCTTTCACAAGGACATTAATGTGAAATGAAATACAAACAGCCTCATCCAATGATTGAACTCTGGTTAAGTTCATTCCCAATGATAATAACCATAATACTAAAATAATACTAAAATAATATTGAAATAATACTGAAATAATATTAAAAATCATACTACAATTGTAGATATGATTTGCCAAGGACCAAAGTGTCATTTCTTGATACTTCTAGTGATGCATAATAGGTGCGTGTCTTTCCCTGAAGCAAACTACCTTTCTCAGACAAATTTAGCTATGATCAAAGTGTGGTATTTGAAGCAATGAAAATTTGATCTAATATATTGCAAAAAAATAACAGTTTACATTTTTCAAACTAAAATTATATATATATATATATACCCAACTAGTTTCTTTTCTCATTATATTCACTTATTTTTCTCTATGAGAAATTTATGCAATCAATATCCATTAATAAATTCATTTATCTCAACATGATTATAATATTTATCAAGATCTTTCATAAATTTACCTATATCCTTACATAAAAAGCTAGAAACAACAAAATAAATAAAAAATTATGTAATGATAAGTAAGATATATGGATGTATTATCTGACCATTTGTCAGTTGTCATATTGCCTAATTGAGGGATTAGAGGTCTATAATTTGTATTTCACGTACCAGTGAAATTGTATGAAAAGCAGCCAATATTGTATTGTCAGTAGTAAAAGAAAGAAAGTCAGGGAGTAAAGCAGAAAGTGATCCCTAGTTAATATATATTTGTTATGAATTTAATATAAATTTCAAAAAGATTGACTCACAGATAGACACACACACGCACATGCACACACATACACACACTCTCTCTCTCTCTCTCTCTATATATATATATATATATATATATTACTGGCACAAAAGTGATTTTCTGCTTAAAAAATGAAACACTTCTGAAAACAGAAGATACTTTAAGGATTTTGTATTTCACATGAAGTCATGGTGGTAGCATTAAGTTCTCTTTCATCATCTGATCATATTTTCCCTCTTTCTTTTAAAACATCCTCCAGACTGAATCCAGTGTCTGTACTGAGCTGATATATGTATTTACTAAACTGCTATGCATGGGCAGAAAGTGACACAAGGTCAATACTTTTGAAGAGTTTAACTGGTTTGAATTCAAAGATTTTCTTCCCCTAGACTGGTTGCTTAAACAATGCTAAAGAACCCAGTCTGCTCTTCTATTTATGCATAGCTGGAGGGAGAATAATTGGATTCATACCTTTCCCAAGCTATGTTGAAATACAATCAGCCTTGTCCAGGTTTTGACTTCATATCGTTGAGTCCATTTCCTTCAACAATAACCATTATACCAAGGGCAACTCCACAGAGCTTATGTATGTAAGTCTTTGCTGGTCAGCCAACACTGGCACTTTCATAAGTAAGAGTCCATAAGAGAATATAGCTTATGATTTGTTCTTCCTTCTCTAGCAGCACTCAATATGTTTTGTTCATCTTACTTGGATAGTTTATGAGATGGAAGGCAAGTGGCCATACAGCTACTCTGTTGTGAAGTACTGCTTCCTGGAATCGTTCAAAATAGCACACATCATTTTTGTGTAGTTCCCATTTAGAGTCAAAATAAACATAATTTTTAAAAATCTTCATCTTTTTATATTTAAAAATGTTAGATTTTTACAACAGTAAATGACTCCTTCCACTCTTTATTCCTTTATTTCATTTTTATTTACTTATTGTCATGCTATTCTAATTTTTTTTATTATAGGACAATTTGGGGATCCTGTTTTTAACCAGAAACTATACACCACAACAAATGATAATTCCTTGATCATCCAATCAAGAACAAGTTTGTTTATTCCCATATCATTTGGAAACTTTACCATTAAATTAGCCACAAAGCCCCTGCATCCAATCTCCACAGGTCAAAATTTTGTCTTCACACTTTCCTTCTTCATTTGAGTTTTTCCTTTCAGAATCCTGTGGTATAGTCCTCATAAAGGACTGTTAACTCATCCAACTGCACAGAACAGTGGACCACTGGAGAAGTTATACTAAAGAACCATTGTGGTACTAAAGCAACTTTGAACCCCATTGTGACCTTGTGACAAGATAGCAAACACAAAACTCTGGTAAACATACACCAAAGGTTTATTTACTACACGATAGTCAGCAGTCGATGGGAGAAAGAAAGGGAGTATGGAAACATAAGACAATCATCAACTAGATAAAAATATGAATATATAAAGATAAAGTAAAGTTGGCGACCGTAGTCGAGGGTGACCAGAAGGCTCCCTTTTCAATAGCTACTACACCGAGGTGTGCAGGAGGGCACAACTCCTTTCCCTGGATTGCTCCACTTTACCCTTAATGCATACCTTATATTGCTGAGTGTTAAGCTAGGAGGTATTAAGTATCATTTTTAAAGTTTTTGGTATGATGCAACCTGGGTTGAACACAAGTCTCCCGGACCATTGGCAAACTCTCTACCCACTTGCCCAATGTAACATATACTAGTGCCAAAAAGATGAGAAGACACAGGCCTTGAATTATTTTCCTGATTCTAACATGCTTGTCTTCAGGGTCTAACACCCACTTTGAGGTACCCCAGAATTTGGGGCTCATAAACTTTCTTCTCCTGACATCTCAATGGCTCATTTTCAACTGACATTTTTACCTTATCACTTCTCGCTGTCAACTCTCAAAAGGATACAAGTTGTCCTCTCACTTCCGCCAGTCATGTCATGAGCAGAAACATCAACTTCTGCTCGCATATACACACACAAGACTTTGAACCTCCAGTTTTTCTCAGTCATTCTTGGCTTTATTATTCAGTGACTACTGTTTTCTTTATTTATCTTTTTCATCTATTCATTCAATTTCCTAAGTGCTGTTCAATTACATTACACTAATTTCTAACAGATGTCATGCTGTGGCAAATCCTGGTCAAGCAAAGCAGCTGACCTTTACAAGTAAATATTTCTTGTATTTTTGAAAAAATTAAAAGATGTCCAAATGAAACTAGTAGGGCAGATCGAACTGAACATATTGCAAAAATCAAGAAAAACAATATGGGGGTTCCAGCTCTCCTTAGCAGTTTTGATTTGGTGTTAAATAATGTTAGTTTATCCAAGGGATGAAGAGAAAGCTTTAATACCAACTTTTGGGATCAAAGAAATTATTTTCCTCCATATTATCCGTCATCCTTTGAGCTACGACATTAAAAAAGATTTTGCTTGAGATCTTATTGTTTCTTTCTTTTTAGTTTAAGTAGGTTTTCTACCCATCACAGGCTTATCAGTCAGTGGTTGAGCTTTCTTTGGTGCGTATTAATATTTTTTTATTATTGGAAGCCTTTCTTCACTGCTTTTCTCACGAATTAACTGATTTATCTCTCCTGTTGTTATGAGGACTTGTTTTCCCACGATTACATTCTTTCTTTTATTCCTATAATTCCATACCTTTTGTAAGTATATCTATGGATTATGCCCCCCATTATGTCAAGTTTTCTTTAAAACCCTCTCATATGGTGATAAGGCTTGTATTGAGGGTTTCCTATTCTTTCTTGTATGAGGCTCCTGGCCATTTCCCCAAAGCTGAATCTGATACTTTGTTTTTCTCTCATTGATCTACTTCATTGTGTGAGAATATTGTGATCTCCAGAGTCTGTTAGAATCACTGGATGTTGGTCCTCTGTGGGACTGATGGCCAGCAAACTTTGGTGAAGCTCCCATTGGGGGGTCTTCATTCGACAAACTTAACTGATTTCTCAAGAAATAACTCTCAATGCAAGGTTCCTGATGTATCCTCAAACCTTTTAAAGTTATCACCTCCAAACCACTGCTAAAAATCAGAAGCGTTTTTTCCCTGATGCTATTTAATTTTCTGTCTCAATTCGTTTTAATCATGAAATCTGTTTTTAGTTCTTGAGGGGTATTATGCCTTTAATATGGCTGTATCCAACATACTAAGTTATTTTGGATACTGTTGACATGAATAGCTAAACCATGTTTGCCTCAGTTAGGGGTCTATTTCTTCCTGTAAGCTGGTCTTTCCCATTAAATATTATATATGTATATATATATATATGATAAGTATATATATATATATATATATGTGTGTGTGTGTGTAATGTGTGTGTGTATACATATAGTATACTAATAATAACAGATTAATTTTATATTTATCTAGATCTTTCATAAATTTACCTGATATTCCGAAATTCAATGCTGGTACTGTCAAAACAAATAAATATCCTGTTATAAAGTAAGATATATGGATGACTCTACTGACTGCCAGATAGTAATCATGTTGCCAGATTATAAGTGTTTAATTTGAATTTCACATGGCAGTGAAGCTGCATGAAAAGCAGGTCAATGTTGTACTCTCTGTTGTCATGAAGACAAAGCCAGACAGCATTGGAGAGAGAGAGAGAGAGACAGACAGACAGACAGACAGAGTGAGAGCTGATCAGTAATTCTTTCTGATAAGATTTGATAAAGTAAGCTAACATATTATGTTTATACCAGCCAAGAAATAAAATGAAAAATCATCACTTAACAAGAAGAAAGAGTCAATATACCTATTTATCAGTTCTTGACTCCCAGTTTCAAGAATCATTGACACTAAATTATATTTGCTGATGAGACTTCAGTTCTGGAGTTTGAGTTAATGTGCACTCACTCCTTTGTTGTCTTCTCCCAGATATCTGTTAGGGTTCCATCTATGAGTCAGATTGATCAGTTTAAAATTATTTGTAAGTTGGCGACCTTAATCAAGGGGGACCCGAAGGCTCCTTTCTCAATAGCTACAACACTGCTAGAGGAAGGCACAACTCCATTCCCAGGATTGCTCCACTTTACCTTTGATCCATACCTTATAATTCTGAGTGTTAAGCAAGAAGGCATCAAGTGCTAGTTTTTAAGTCTTTGGTATGACTTGATCTGGGATTGGAACCCCGTCTTCCGAACCATTGGTGAACAGTCTACCCTTTAGGCTAATGGCCCACGTTTAGAACCATATAACTGTGTGAAAATCATTATTATTTGATAGGAATACTAAATCCTATATGACTGTGTGCAAATCATTTATATTAAGAATATTCAATTAAAGCTTTAATTGCTGGCAAAAGATAATAATTAGTTTCTTGCAACCACATAAGTACCTGAAATAACTGAGACTATATTACTGAGTACAATTTTTTTAGTATTCGATTGAAACCAATTAAAACACATAACTGTGTGTCAATTAATAGTATAAGATAGGAGTATTTTAAACAATATAACTGTGAGCAAATTATTTATATGAAGAATATTTACTTAGAATAATTATTGTTTACAAAGAATTATTGGTATTACCATTATTTTATTCCTTGCAAGTGTTTCATACTTGCACTACCTGGAGGAATTTCATAGGAGTCTGAGTGGCAATCTTTTTTTCAACCTTTTGGAGACCATTCCAAGGGTACCAGCCACAATTGATATCTCTGGTTCCCTTATATGCCACAGTCTTTTTTTAGTTCTCTGGCAAGGTCCAAATATTTGTCTATCTTTTTGCTTTCTTTTATTTACCCCTTGTGGTCTGCTGGAACAGAAAACAGTGCTAGATAGCAAGGAATTTTTTCCTCTTGTTAATTAATATGAGGTCTGATCTTCTGGTCTGGATTAGGTTGGTTGGCTGTTTTTTTATGGCATGTCAACCTTTTTTGGGTCATTTGATGCTGAATTAAGTTATTTTGATAAAAGTTTGTATGTTTGGTTGGGTTTGGTTTTATGGCACATCAACCATTGTAGATTATTTAACACCGAATCCATCTTTATACAAATACATTTCTATTTCAAACAATTCAGTTTAGCATAAGTATGCAGTTTATTTCAAATAAACCCATAGATAGGATCCTATTAGGTGCTACCACTCTGGGCCAGTGTGGACCTTGGAGCAATGGCAATAGAGAGGTACTCTACCTTTCCCAAAGCTCCAGCATTACTGGAGACTCATCATCAGATTGTTTAGTGTTATGTCAGGACACTCATGGGGGAAGACTTACCCCTCTGCAGAGAGGCAGTTGGTGTATTCTGCAACCCCAACTGACTGGATCAAGGTCAGGATTAGGAGATTTGTTTGTATCTCAAAATACCAGTAAAATTTATGCATCCCATTCCCCAGGACAGATTCTAGGTTATGCATATACCATTTGGTAGAATGGTTTAAGTTCAATCATTTCCTCAATTTCCAGGGGATCACTTTTCCCATCCAGTTGTGCCTAGTCTTGTACTTCTATCATGCTACTTTGCAATATTTTCTTATCATGTGATTAACCAATTCATCAGTTTTGTGCATATTATCAATTTTGTATTAATATAATTGGTCCTTATGATATTGTTTTTTGCTGTTATGAAAAGAGATTCAGTATCTCTCTTGAAGTTTCCCCTTTTTAGTTATATGCAGGTCTTCTCATGAGCTATCTTGCCAGTTGCTTGAAATCTACATATAGTTGCTTTTCTTCCTATTTCTCTTGTATAGTTTTTGTTATTTTTCTGTTTGTTCTTATATTGCCAGTGTTCTTACTATTTATTGTTATTAGTCCTTCTTTGCTCTTCTTAATGTAGTTATTGAGTTCTTGTATGGATGCATTAATGCATTTGTCAATGCTGATGATTTTTCTTTCTTCTCTTTTCTTGAGATATACAATCTCACTCATCTCGCTGGTGTAACATTTTGTGCACAGTCATCAATTTTCTTGTCCTTTGATCCATTTTTCTGAGTTCCTTTCTTGTTGATTTTAAGAATGCTTCAGAGTATCCTACAATTTTAAGAATGCTTCAGAGTATCCATGCTTTGATGAGATTTCTGCTACTGAGATTAATTTTGAGAAGTTTTCTTTTTTTGAGGTACTCCTTTTTTTTACTTTTTCTGTCGTCTTTGTTTGTTTGGTGCTTTCCATATCCAAAAATTCCCAGATACTTGTAATTTTCTTTTTCTCCAAATGTTCTGCCTTCCAGATTTGTTAGTTCTACTCCTTCAATTATTTCTCTTCTCCCTCTTCTTATTTTCTGTACGGCACATTTTTCAATCCCAAATTCCATTCCTATATCCTGCTTGTATATTCTTATAGCTTGTTAAAAGGTTTACAGTTCTTCTTTTTTTTTTTTTTTCAAATATCTCACTATCATTCATTCTGTGGTGTGGCATCATTATAATTACAAATAGTAGTGATGATAGAGAGTTTACTTGGATTTTTGCTTCCATTAGAGTTTGTCCCACAGTAGTATATTCCCCTTTTCATAGTTTTCCATGTCTTATTGTGATGAAATTTATGATTTTGTCAGATATTTCAAACATTTCTAGACATTCTATGATTATTATTATTAATATTATTCTCTTACTTCCAGTTATTAACTGGTGGGCTTTCACAGTATATTTGTGTATAAATTTTAGGAATGGGATACAAAATACATGAAACCTTATAACTGCGCAAATCATTTCTATTAGATAAGAATATTTGATAGGGTGTGTAACTCTATGCAAGCAAACAATTCCTATAGACGAATAAAATATGCAAATTAGATAAATCATTGCAATGGAACTCTGAAAATATAAAGTGGTATTATTATTAAAAAACATTTATAAAGAAAAAAAAATTTGGGGATTTAATTATTCATCAGGAGTTGATATGCCATAAAATAAACTAAACCAAACTTAATCAAACCACTCATGGCATTCGTTCTGCTTCCTGGCTGAAGGTCCTGTTATAAATTTTAGTGCTGATGATGATTGACGACCCATAAAACCAATCAACAACCCACCAAATTCACAAATGATGGTTTATTTCAGTTGATTGCTTTGTTTGCATTTCCATCATAAAAATCTTTCTTTTCCTTTTCCTCTATAAAAACTCAAATGCAATTTTTTTTTCTGATTTCAGAATGGATTTTCTAGAATCATGTGTGAAAATTTATAGCTATCACTGTAAAAAGATACATAATTTTATAAAATTTTTGCCTGTATTTAATGTTATGAGTTTGGCAAATTCATCTTCACTTTTGTGAGAGGGCTTTTGTCTCTAAAAATTACAAAGAATAAAGAAAGATGGCACAGGTGTTCTTTTGATGAGGTCAGCAAATTATATATGGAACAGAGACACATTACAGAAAAAACTATTTTCACTGTTTCACGCCTGGTAGCTATGGAGATTTTACTTCTGACTTGTATATTGTTTTATATGAATGACTTTATTTATATCTTTATAAAAATAAAATCATCCATATATAACAAGTCAGAAGTGAAATCTCCATAGCTACCAGGTGTGAGACAGAAAAAATAGTTTTTTTTTATTTATATCTTTTTAAAAAAACAAACACACAAATACATGCAATGAAGAAGTCTAGAACTACAGTGAATACGTTCTAAATTATCAAAGAGATCATGAATGGTCGCCTAGATTAAGATTACCCAATCCCTGCTGATATGTCATGAACCAGTGTTACAAAATAAAAGCCTATCACTCCCTATCAACAGACTTTAAGGCTTGGTTTGATAAGTGAAATCCATTCCTTTCCCTGATTTTCTATATACATTACTTGAAGCTGTGATACTTCTGTTCTTTTATTGCAACACAATGTTACATGGTGAGTTTTCTTCTTCTTCTTCTTCTTCTTCTTCTTCTTCTTCTTCTTCTTCTTCTTCTTCTTCCCACTGCTACAACTACTATTAGTAATCGAATTGCTTGGAGGAAAGGAAGTCTTCAGTCATCAAGGACAAATATCAGCATTAGTATATCCCAATATATATATATATATATATATATATGTTTGTGTGTGTGTGTGTGTGTGTGTGTGTGTGTGTGTTCATTTATATATATATATATATATATGCATTCAAATATATATATTTGACTCCCAAGTAGTGTATTTTCACTGTCAAACTAAAATAGGGCAAAAGAGGGTAAAAAAAGGAAACAGGAAAAAGCAAGAAATAATACACTTTCTTTAAATAACAAGAAGACTTAATTAGGATTGAATCTAGAATAACAAATATTAAAACAGCAAGCATAAATTCAGGCACTGGAATACTCAATAATCATTTAGAGGAGACAAGTTAATTAGACAGGGTGCAAAAATGTACATCATTGCAAGCTTACTTAAAATAGCTGTTATAATATTAAGCAAAGTGAGTATTGTTACATGAAATAGAGTGATAAGGCTTTAGCAAAGTACTGTTCAGAACATGACAGTTGCAAATTCTTTCTTTCCACTTTATCACATTGGCATGAAACTAAGTTGGAGGAAGAGGGAGAGCAGTTTGAGTGTCACTGACCTTCTAAAAGAAAGTGGATGCTTTGCAGGAAAACAGAGAGAAAAAGGGAGCAAAAGGAAGAGATCATTCAGCTGAGATTGAACCCTGGTCTCCTGGACCATCTACAAAAGATGGCTCACTTTTGATTGTATTTTATTTAACTTTGTTGGGGGTTGTTCTGATTTTTTTGTGCCACCATTTCTTCTGAACTCTTTACTTGTGTGTCTACGTAATTCCTGTGTTCGCTTGATTTTCAATTTCATACTGCCAGTAGCCTTTGGACTATTGGACAAGGTTCATACCCTGATTGAATAAAAAGAGATTCCTTTCCTTCCTGTTGTTAAGTTTTATTTTTCTGGTTTCTGTGTTATTGTTGATTTTAGTTAGAAAATTTGGCTGATGTAGTCAGTGCCTAGCTTGGAATATCAGTAAGTGGTGGGGTTTTCAAAGGTGGTCTAGCAGCAGGAACCAGTTCATAACAGTATATCTAATTTTTTTTATTGCTTTTACAAAACAATGTATTTGTTAGAAGCAAATGGCATAACGTTTATCATCAAAGAAAATGAATTTATCAAGCTAAGTTCATATCCTAGATGAGGCTTGTTACATTTAATTTTCATGCTAATTTTCTTGGGATAAGGGTGAATGCCTCTCTTTGTGCTTTTTATATCCACACAAAATTTCTCACAAGCTATTCTTTCAGCCATTTTAAGCAAATGTCTGCCACCTCTCAGAAAATTTTCACTTCCCAAAAATAATCACTGTCACTGTTGTTCAGTATTTGAGACAAGTTGGGTAACAGTTATAATCTTAGATAACAAATTCAATATGCCATGTTCAAATCCTGAATGAATATTTTTTGCATTTCACATTTGCCCTAATGAAAGGTATGAATGCCAATCTTCTTCCTCTAATAAAAGGTAATTGGTAGAGCGGACTGTGCTCTTTAGCTTTGCAAAGGCAACCAGCCAAGTAGAGGGAAAAACTGAACGCAAGAATAGGAGGTTTAAGAATATCATTTCTACCCCATGAAACCCCACTTGTTACAGAAGCTACAACTCCATCACAGTCATGGTGTAGCTGTTGCTCTATGCCCTCCAAATGGTTCCAGAATGAAAGTTTGATAAGGAATATATGATCTCATAAAAAAGTCATTCAATTAAGACTCAAAGGTTTGGTTATCCAAAAGACTTTGATGAAAAGATAAAAGACAAATTGTCTCAAAGACAAGGTCATAAGAATATGATTTGGTCAAAACTATTTTAACTTCAACACAAGACTGTTAGTACATGACAACAAGCATAGATGTAAATAAGAGAGTTTATGTGATTGTTGATGCTTTGAACTTAAAAGAAAAGATGAGAAATTCAAACTTTAACCACTTGCAGGTAAATTTCTATCTCTTTTTGATGTTAACTATATATATTGTATGTGGTTTGTTATTTGGTTTGTTTGTATATAAATTTTACAACAGACCAAATGTTGTGGGATTATCTAATGCTAAAATCAGTTTTTTTCTTTACTTTCAAGCAGATATATTAATTCAAGTTGTCATAATAAATACAAATAATTTTAACACAATTTATATTTATTATTCTTATCAAATACAAATGATTTTCTCACAATTATATGATTTCAATTATTCTTAACTTATACTAATAATTATACCTACCTAATAATGATAATTTGTATATGGTCTCATCTGTATTCCACTGATGGTTATTCTTTCTTGGAAGTGTATAGGGTCAGTAGTGTCCCAATATACAACCTTTAAAAATGAAAAATCCATATTCAAATCAATGTGGGACTCATTACTCAGATGACAGATCTAACTGACATCATAAGCAACAGCATCCTGTGAATGTTGGCTTTTCAAATTTCAGGTACACAGAGACTAAAGTAACAATTCAACTGAGAGACATCAACAAAAAATGGACCAGAAAAGACAAAAAAAATGTAATCTACTGTTATTTTGAGAGCAAATCCACACAAAGAGGTTACAGAAAAGAAAAGTTGGTGACCATAGTTGAGGGTGACCCGAAGGCTCCCTTTTCAATTGTAGGAGAAGGCGCTACTCCATTCCCTGGATTGCTCAACTTTGCCTTTGATCCTTACCTTATAGTGCTAAGTGGTAAGCAAGGTGGCATCAAGTAAAATTTTTTGAGTCTTTGATTAGACTCAACCTGGGATTGGACCCTGATCTCCTTGACCATTGACAAACACTCTACTCATTAGGCCAATTGAAATTTGGTCAGAATCTCCCAAGAGCTTCAAAACTGGAGCCAATCAACTGTATGCAGTTTAGTGTCCCACTCAAAACACTCCTCTGCAGAGAATACAGTCAGTGCATTCTTTGATCAGCTGAAAGTGCTTAATTTGTTAAAGAACACAGTGGACAAAGAATCCATTTTGCTGTGTTGCATATGGGCTTGAAGTACTGTTACAATGCAAGTGAATTTTGTAGACACTTACTCCTAGAAAAGTCCCTAGATCTGCAGATTGACATTTCTGTCCAGCTGAGGAAAAGAAGTTGACAAACACATTATATTTTTTTATGCCTTTCCACTTTTGTTCGGATTTTAATCCTTTAAAATGTTCAGGACAACTCTGATAGTGGGTTAGAGAAATTTCTTCATCATTTGAGTAAAAAAAGAAATGATTTTGTCATTCTTTTATATGGTAGTCCAGAAGGGCCCAGAAAGTGTCAAAGCTCAAAGACTCTCAAATTATTTGTCCTTGTTTCTGTGCTTCAATAACATCTCCTAAATCCAACTGCAAAAGTTGGTATTCTGCCTTTGCAAATGCATTTATATTAACCAATCAAAATCTATAATTTCATTTCACCCCTGTTTCATGTTTTAGTTGCCATATCTTTGTTGAGGGAACACCTGACAATCATCAAAGCATGTCGTTCATTAAGTCAACATTAAATTTGGTCAATTACTCTTAGTTTTCGAACTACAGCTGTCCACCCACAAGCAAGTGAAGCAATCAGAGAAGAGTAGATTACCTTTAGTACTCATGCAACCAATCTGTATCCTGGCTTCTATTGAGACATTCTGATAATGAGATGATTTTCAACAGACAGACCCAACTCCTTAACTTTTGGGCCCGTGTCAGAGTATGTGGTTTTATTTCAGAAGTGTTCTCATCATCAGCTGCGATGCAACAAATCTTCAAGTTTGTTTATTTTTTTAATCCATTCAGGTAAACAACAAATATTGATTCACCTTTTTGTGAGTTTGGTTAATTGTGGAGGATTTCTTATTCAAGTTGAGAGATGAGAAGTTTAGGTAATGCAAAGGAGAAATTGGTTAGAAGGAGCAAGGGAGTAGAAGAATAAGATGAACAGGATCTGGAGAAGACAAAGAAAAAGAAAGGGGAATTGAGGAAAAAACATAATGAAGAAGAAAGTGAATGAATGAGAAAGAGAAAAAAGAGAAATGAAAGAATAGAAAGTAGAGTGAGAGAGTTGGAGGAATGGAAAGAAATAAGATGGAGTTGAAAGAGACAACAATGGTTGGTTGGTTGGTTGGTTGGTTGGGTTTTAGGGCATATCAACCTTTGTAGGTTATTTAATGCCAAATCCATTTTTATGTAAATAATCAGTTCTATTTAAAACAATTCAGTTTAGCATGAGTATACAGTTTGATTATCAAAAACATTTCTATTTCAAACTATTCAGTTTATTTAAACAGTTATAAGTAACAATTTAATTTAGTGTAAATACAGTTTCAATGTCTAAAACAGTTCAATTTCAAACCATTCAGTTTTGCATAAGCATGCAGTTTAAATGTAAGTACAATATAACTGTGAAAAACGTTTCTATTTCTAGCTGTTCATTTTAGTCAAGCTGTTCCATTTCAGCTAATTCCTTTTAGTATGAGTACAGATTTTCTATATGCACATTTAAATGTCAAAACTGTTCTATGTTAAACAATATAGTTTCAATATAAAAAGAACAGTTCTATTTCAATTAATACAGTTTAGCATATGCACACAGTTTAAATGTAAGCACAGTTTCAGTTTAGCATAAGCACGCAGTTTAAATGTAAGTACAGTTTAATTGTCAAAAACATTTCTATTTCAAGCTATTCAGTTTAGTCAAACAATTCAGTTTACCATAAGTATGCAGTTAGTTCTATTCAACCCATAGATAGGACCTTTATCAGATGATACCACTCTGGGCCAGAGTGGACCTGAGAGTGATGGCAATAAAGGGGTTCTCCACATTCCCCAAAGCTCCAGCATAACTAGAAACTCACCATCAGATTGTTTAGTGTCATATCCAGGATACTTGTTGAGGGGGTTTTACCCCTCTGCAGAGGTGCAATCAGTGTATTCTTCAGCCCCAGCCAAACTCAGCAAAGAGATAACAAGAATGAATGACAAGAGAGAAATTAAGGAAACAAACAATTCCGTTATCAGCCTTCTC